>JAWWEV010000134.1:3183124-3214154 GCA_035583235.1 Hafferia zeledoni
AGCCCCTCAATCTCTTTCCTGAACTGAGGGGCCCAGAACTGAACACAACACTCAAGGTGTGGCCTCCCCAACGCAGATTCCAGGGGAAGGGTCACTGCCCTGGGCCTGCTGGCCATGCTATTCCTGATCCAGGCCAGGATCCCATTGGCCTTCTTGGCCACCTGGGCACACTGTTGGCTAATAACATCTTTCCTTTCCATCCCAAGCTGTTGTTTTACCATTGCTTACCATATCCCTGTCATGCAACTGGTACCAGTAAAATCTTTCTGCATGTTATTTTTGCCTTTATTTAGTGTGTCTGACAAAGCAGAAACGTGCAGATGGTACTGCTCAGTACTTCTTTACAAACAGATTGTTTGCACTATTTTTTCAGTTTAAGTGAGATGTTCTTTTTACTAAGATGCATCTTATTACCTCTCTTTAATCTGCATGTGTTCACTTTTGGAGATCTGAGTGTTTTGATTCCCACAGAGAAAACTATAAATAAACACAGGGTATGTTACATGGGGGAGAGACTGTGTGATTCTAATGCTTCTCGTGTCTTTCCTAAAATGCCAGATTTAGTGTATTTTCTTATGCATGTTTTTCTTCTGAGGTCATCTTTTTGTCTTGTGGGAAGCTGTGCTTCAGGAAAAAGCTATGTTGAAAATACAGTTAGAAGAAAACTGATCTTAAAGTAATCCTTTGAGTCAATTAAATAATACTGATCTCAGTAGAACATCTATTAGTGTACATATGATGTTACTGCTAATACAGCATGAATTTATTATGGCCAAGGGTAGCCCAATGAATTCCAGATGAATTCACAATAGCTGGATTCTTAATATGCTACCAGGTTTACTTCAGGTTTTCTGTTTCCATGAGTAATTAATACCAGAACCCAGCACTGCTACCTGCTCCTATTTTAAAAAATAAAAATTAAATAAGAATATATTTGAAGTCAAACTCAAAACTTGAGAAGCTGTTGCTGATTCTTGACATTAATAATTTAAAGTACCAGTTTTGAAGCCACCTGTATACTCTGATAATGGTTTATCTCCTTCAGCCAAAATACTCCAAACTATTTTAATATAACTAGCTAGATTAGTAGCTCACTTGAGAAGGGATTCATATCATATTTAGAGTTACTTAAGTGTAAAATTGGCTACAAAGCTGCGTTTCAGGGATGTCTATGAAAATGAAATGTATTTTCAAGGATTTGTTAGTCAGACATCCTAATCCCAGGTAAAAACCTGGCAGCTTCTTCTCATGAGAGTGGGAACCTCTATTTAAATTGGTACATTTTTAAAAAACGAGACATGGAAACAAATGGTTTCACACTCTGGTGGGTTGTATTGATAAGTTATTTTTTTAGAAATGTCATATGACTGTTAGGAGCTTCACCTGCTGAAGTTCAGCCTTTCATGTGGCACATGAGGTTTCCTGCTGTGTTTGGCCCCATGTGACATCACACATTTTCAGTTCCATCACCCCAGCCTGGCTATTACCAGAATCAGAGGGTTTCACTGGGCTCTTTTCTCCGTTAGCCCCCACCGTGTGGTGCACAGAGCATTCCCAGAGAGGAGCAGCCCAGCTGTGTGAGCTGTGCACACCTCATCAGGGAGCACTGCACCAAGGACATGGCAAAACTCACCTCCAGTAACTGTTTAATGTATTGATTGTGTGATGATGTAAATCAAACCGTGGTCCCGTAAGGGCTCTGTCTTTAACACATACAGGACATGCACTCAGAGTGGGGAACGAGGGAGCAAGTTTGGACTTGTTGTTTTGGGGTTTTTTTGTTTCTGTGTATGACAGGAGAAGGGTACCATACTTGTGAAACTAAGCCATTTTTTACTTCCAGCTCTCATTCCAGCTGAGCATTGTAACACTGAAGTCTGGTGTGTATTTACACCAACATTGTTTGCTCAAAGTTCCTCATCCTGACAGGGAGGAAAACTTACCAAGCCCCCCAGCTCTGAGATTCAGAATCCCATGGCAGCTTAGAGAGGAGAACGAGGATGAATATAAAATGTACATAAGGGGTCAACAGACTGAGAACAGTCCCCGCTACTGAATAAGAACACATTTGCCACAAAAATTTAACAATTAGTTTGCAACTCACAAGCAGAGAAAGGACAGGGCACACAAGCACGGTGTGAGAAGAAAGGCCACATCAAGGTCTTTGGAACAGTGCTGGATTCCAGACTTGGGATTAGCATTCTTCTCCCTGGGACTTCCAAATATGCAGGAAGAGGCTTTTCCTCTGCTCTTGGTTGAGTCCAGCCAGCTCCTGTGTGGAAGCTCAGGGCAGAGCTGAGGGATGTGCTGCCAATGGAATGTTGCCCCAGGAATGGTGCTCACAGGCCCCACCAGTCCCTGGGGCTCTGATAACATCCCCTGGGACACTTCCTGTACCAGTGACACACACAGTGGGATCCCGTGCACCCTCAGCAAGTTTGCACATGGCACAGCAGAAGGAACCTGGAAAAGTGGGCCCACAAGAACCTCATGAAGCCCAAGTGCAGGTGCTGCATCTGAGTCAGGGCAGTGCTAGGCACAAGTACACAGTGGGAGATGAGCTCAGTGAGAGCAGCCCTGCGGAGCTGGGGGTTCTCAGGGATGAAAAGCTGGACATGAGCCAACAGTCACAGTCCAGAAGGTCAACTAAATCCTGCACTGCATCAAAAGAGGAGTGGGTGGCAGGCAATTCTTCCCCTCTGCCCTGCCCTGGTGAGCCCCCCACCTGGAGCACTGCATCCAGCTCAGCATCCTCAGCACGAGAAAGGTGTGGCTTCCAGGGGAGCGTGAGGGTGAGCTGAGAGGTGGAGCACCTTTCCTGCAGAGGCTGAGACCACTGGGGTTGTTCAGCCTGGAAAAGAGAAGGCTCCAGGGAGACCTCATTGCAGCCTTCCAGTACTTAAAGGGGGCTTATAAAGAAGAAGGGGAGGGACTTTTTACTCAGGCAGATGGCAATAGGGCAAGGGGGAGCAGTTTTAAACTGAAAGAGTGGAGATTTGGACTGGATGATAGGAAGAAATTCTTTACTCAGAGAGTGGTGAGACACTGGAACAGGTTGCCCAGAAACATTGTGGAGCCTCCATCCCTGGAAGTGTTCAAGGCCAGGCTGGTTGGGCTCTGAGCAGCTTGATCTGATGGGTGACATCCCTGCCCATGGCGAGGGTGTTGGAACTGGGTGATGTTTGAGGTCCCTTGCAATTCAAGCCTTTCTCTGATTCTCTGTACGCAAATGCATTGTCAGGCTTAGGAGAAATGTTTGTTGTGGAGTGGACAGGACAAATACTCCACCATCGTATTCTTCACTGAGGCCAAGCACTTTCTACCTTCTTCATCAGGAGCACTGTGGTTTTTCCACTGTCAGACCAGAGGCCCTATTGAGACTAGTAAAGCAGTAAAAAAAAAAAAAAATCACCTGCAATCTTTTCTGTATACAGTCTGGTTTCTTCCAAAATACCATGTTGACCATGAGATTCAAGTCCTACTCTTTTGGATTTACCATAATTAAAAATAATTTTAAAGTCTTGAAAAAGGAACAATGAGGAGGTACTGAATGGACATAAAACACCAAAAAAGCAAAGGATACAGAGGGAGATGGGAAAGAAGGCAAAGAGAGAAGGGAATAAAGATGGAAAAGAAAATAAAATTAAAAAGACAAAATCCATAGCAGTCCCTCAAAAGAAAAAGACAAGGTTGAAAATAAGTTTCACATATTTAGAGTTTTATGTAGGATTGATGAAACTTAGACCTAATATTACTGGGAATAAGTCCAGTTGGACTAGTGGACTTGTACAACAGGGAAAAATGCAAAAATGTAGTTTTGGGGGATTTTTGACAGTGTTCAGTGATTTATGAACTAGTCTGTTTTCAGCAAGGAGTTGTGTCAGAGTTTCACTGCAACTTGGGCTCCAAAGTGCCTGTAGCATTTCAAGGCATAAGCTCAGGCTAAATTTTGGAGGTGTTTGACAATGAGGAGCTTGAGTTCCACAAAACATTTGAAAATCAATGCTTTTGAGAGCAATATCCATTAAATTTCTAGAGAATTAAATAACCAGGAAAGGGTAATAATGGTTGTCCTGAACAAGTGGAACTTTTGCTTCTATTTGCAAGGAAAGAGAAATACATATCTGTAGTTGCAGCTACCAACGTGTTCCTTCACAATGCTGCTAAAACTGTTTCTCATTTTAATGTAGAAGCTCCTCAGGACCAACTACTGAATATTTCACTTGAAAAGACTAAGAGCTAATGATAATTGGGCCTTTTCCAGTCAGAGCCACACACATGTGAGATTTTCAGGATTAAACACTGGCCAGAGTCACTCCAGGCAGCAGAAGGGATGGATGGGGAGGGTGCAGGCAGGTGGGTTGTGTACCCTGTGCTGTGCTGCTGTGAGTGTGGGGCACAGCTGGATGGTGGGGCACAGCTGGATGGTGGGGCACAGCTGGATGATGGGGCACAGCTGGATGATGGGGCACAGCCCTGCACAGGGCACTGCAGGGCGCAGACCTGGCTGCCTGCAGGAATGGCCTCGTTCCTTTAATGTGATACCCGCTGTAAAACCAGTCCTGAATCAGTTTCTGACCTGTTATTGACACTCTGTCCCATTGGGAGTAGCCACGTTTGACTGTTCCAACCAGCACTGATTTTCCCCAGGCCCTCAGGGCCTCCCTCCTGTTGGGGCTGAGGCAAATGGTGCCAATAAACGCCTCCTTCAAAGTGGCTTTTCCAGCTGAATCCGAGGCATTCCAGGCACCCATTTGATGGGACTTTAACCAGAAACGTGTTGGGCAAATTAAATATGGGTTAGCCTCTTGCTCTGGACTATATCATGAGCCTATAAATGCAAAATGTTTGAGGCACAGAAGACTGTGCTCTGTAATTAACTATTGTAACTCTCCTCGCAAATCAAAAGCTGCGTAACCCTGTGCAGCTCAGGGTGTCAAGACATGGGCACTGAAGGTGTTTAGGGAAGGAAGAAGAGGAAAGAGGACTAGGAGGCAGAAGTAAACAAGGTTTTGCGTACATGTCTATTACCATTAGCTGATCTCAGGAACCTTGAACTTCTCACCTTGTAATGGACAAATCACGAGCTTAAGAACTTTAATGTATGGATTCAGATTTGAGTCTGAATGCTGTTTATCCCACCAGGAAAAAAAGATCTCCAGGTATACCTGTTTGGAAAATAATGATGAACTGGAAGGGTTTGGCTAGGTGGTTTTATCTTCCCTTGGGCTGCTCCTGGAATATTTAAAATTTCATTTAAAATAGTTATTCCATGTGCTGTTTGACAAGTTGAAAATGGCAAACATGACAGGGTAAAATAGGCAGAGATTGACTCTCTTCAGATTTCAGTGTGGAATGTAGGATTTTCTGGGGCAGATATCAGATAGCTTTTTTTGTCCTTAGTCAGGAGTTTGGTGCTTCAAAATGGGGGCTTTTAAGTAATTTAAAGACAGAAAAAGGATTTGATGAACAGATACTGAGCCTTCTGTTTTAATCTGTACCAAAATACCATTTTAATCCAAGTACAATGAAGTATTTGAAAACATGTGTACTGAAGAACTGTCTTAAATTCTGTCTTGACATTAACTGTAAATCACTCTTACCAGCCATCTTCTGGCCACCATTTGATGTTGCTGATCTTAAGTTAATTGTAAGTCGTTAGTTATGACCAGGTGTCTTGGAAAACCCATCAAAGTGCAGTTTTCAGTGATGCTTATGCATATATATTTCATCAGTGATAAATTTGAAAGAGGTGAGACTTAAGTTTAAGCAGTTATGCCATGATACTGTTTGCACAAAGAGGCTGTTTGTCAAAGCTGATTATCTGTCTTAATTTTGAAGTAGCTTACAATACTAAGGAGAGAATGACAGAATAATTTGCTTTTTGTATAAGAGTAATATTAATTTCATCTTGTCCTTCCCACTTACAGTGCCTGGAGAGAAGGCAAGTGGAAGGCTCAGTGGGGAGATAAAGCTGAATATCTTTCCCCTCCTTGTCAGTCTAAAACTGTTTGTCAGTACTTATGATGCTTCTAACACCAGGTTATTGGTGAAGGGCTGCCATAACTTGGCCAGAAAATCAGGGGCAGTAAATATGGGTGTGTGCTGTGTGCAAGTGAATGTGGTGTATAAATACAGGAGCCAGGAGGATAATCAAATGCTTTTTCCCTATTAGACAAAGTTTAGGTTTATAACACAGCAGCTTTTCCCCTTGGGAAAAGATCTAGGAGTGATAAATGTAAAACCAAGATGGTTGTGCCTCAGTTCTGTGGATTGCAAGTGCTGAAAACACCCTTGTGAGCTCCCTTTGCTCGTGGCTCTTACACATCGTGTTTGTTAGCACTGATAACCAGTGCTGACTCCAGGGAACACAGCTGGGAGAAACAGCAGCTGAGGAAAGACAATTCCTGGGAAAATCTTACCTGAACCTTTCTAAATCTTCCTGGAACGAGACTGGGACCTTGATGTGAATTGGGTATTGGACTGGTAGCTCGTGCAGCATGGGGTGCAATGAAATCCTGTGTTCCCCCATCTGCCCTCCTCACATCACAGGCTCACAGCTAATTAATCAGTGGTAATTTCCAGATGGCCTTCCAGACTGGCCTGAGGCAGCACAGACCTCAGCAAGGAGCCTTGACAGAGCTCCATTACAGCTTCTCTGCTGAAAGAAACAGTGTAGGGGTTTCTACTGTACTGCAAAGGCTGAAAAGCAGGAGCTGTAACTTCAGAGAGGACACAGTGCTCAGAGTCCAAGCCTTTCAGCAGTGATATGTGACGTGAAACGCCTTCCTGTGATGTGCATACTGTCATAAATAAGCTCTTCTAAAGCACTTGTAATTCCAGTTTCATAATAGTGCTAGAAAACTTTTAATATTTCTTTTTTTCTCTTCACTGCATTAAGGATAGCTTTGAAGGAGCAAGCTGTTCATAGTTCTTGGGTTGTTTTGGCAATTGATTACCATGGTTGAATCACAAGTGTGGTGGAATGTTGTTAGCAAGTAAAAAAGTTTCATTACACTTCTAAATATTTGAAAACTGAACGTTTGCATCTATAAACTTTGTCTTCAACCAGGTATTTGAAGAATATTTACTGCTCTGGGGAACATTGTCAGATGTGTCACTACCAGTGGGTGGACACTGCAGATAATGTGTCTTGATATGGATTGTCCAGAAACTAGAATTTGTTCGTGGGAACACAACATTCCTGAACATTGTGTTGTGCTTCACAGAACTGTTCCATTTGATGCTGCACACAGAAGGTGTTGGTGCAAACAGCTTTTATTTTCCTTGCAAAAGGATGGGGTTTTGTACTGGAATCACTAAACTGATCTTCACATTACCTGATTGTAGAAGGTATCTTATTTTCCATTGTCATGTGAAGTATCATGAGACACCCAATTCTGTGCCTCTCTTAGTGCAGATGAAAAAAAAATATTCTTATAAGCAACTGTTTAACAATTCTTGTTCAAGTAACGGTGCTAAATCCAACTTTTATTAAACTCACCACCGTGGAAGATTTAGGTGAGATATAGCTGGGGATGTTTATTATGAGAATAAGGGTTTGTGTGAGTTTGTTTTTGAAAATGAGATGTGGGGGATGCAAACTCCCACAGCTATGAAATAGAACAGAATGTTTGCACAAGCTCTTGCAAAGGAAAACACCAACTCTGAGCAGCTATGTTGCATAGTCTGAATCGTTCTGTGATTTTCCTGTGTTTGTTATTTTTATTTCATTCTGTGACTCTGAGGGGCCTTAATTTGCTGCAGAACATAATGATGAGGAGATGGGAAACTGGAGGGGTTCTAGAGAGTAGTGGGTGATAATAAGCACTTTGAGTTGAGTTTTATCTGGTTGTAAACGAAAAACTCTTTTTTAAAAAGTCTTGCTTTCCCTCTGTATTTCTGGTATATGTTTTCTGAAATATCTGTCCATTTTGGAACTAAATAACACGTTTCATTTGAGGAGTAGAAGTTGGTTCCTTATGGCCTTGCAGCTGTCTGAGAAACTATTATAGCTTATGAACTGTTTATGTGTTTTGTGACAGCTGGCAGGGCTGCACCTCAAACCCTGCAATAATAACCCAGTGCTGGTTTGCAGAAATTGATGTGTCCACATATTTTACTGCTGTGCTGGCCTGTCCCTGTTGTTACTTGCTGTCCACCACAGTTGTTAGTAAGAATATAACAATGCATTCATGGAAATCCAATATTTCTTTTGCCTGCTAAAGAATAATGAAAAATGTACTGTCTTGGCAGATAATACTTATCTGATGGGAGTTTCTTTCTTAAACATATCCTAGGAATGTAGGCTTTGCCTGGAATGACAAAGACTGGAATGTTTAAATGAATTAGCAAGAAATTAATCCTGTGATTGAAATATTTTGCATTCTTCCGTAATTCTTGATAGACACCTAATGGTTTTTACTTCCTTCCTTAAAACTTCATCTGCACTTAAATTATTTATGTTATAAAAACACAACATCAGAGTGTGGGTAAGTGGAACCATATTTCGGTCCATTTTGGGATTATTCATGAAGTTTTCTGGAGAGGCCCTCCCACATCAGACCTGGCTGTGGGCAAGTTGCTTATTTGTTCTGGGCAACCATTTGTGCGTGAAATCCCAGTTTTTCTGGGATCAAACCCTAGACTTGGATTAGCTAAGTGTGAGATCCAAAGTTGGATCTGTTCTGTAGCTTGTGCCCTTGAAATCTCTTCTGCCTCTTCCACACTGATAAGGGTTACAAGGGGTGTGAGGGCGCTGTCACTTTGTCACTGTCAGCACAGAGGGTTTCTGTGTTACACTGCTCATGGAAATGCTACTCTGACCAAAAACTGACACCAGGAAAAGCAGGATATGTTTTTATGAGTGTGAATGGGTGTGCTGCCACTGACAGAGCTGTGGGGGAAGGTGCTTGATGTGCAAGTAGAATTATGTAACGATTGTTTCCTCAATGAGTAGCAAACAACAGAATTTGAATTTCTTTATGTCCCTGCTCTTTCTTTCAGTAACTCTTATATCAGCATAACTGAGGTAGGAAGATTTTAGTTACACAACAGTGGAACTTACAAGACAGTGATATTTTAATCTTGTCCTGAAGAATCAAACCAAGAAAATAATGTTCTGAATATATAATATATATTAAATTATATAATATATATTATATAAATTATATATAGAATATATAATCACGCAGGATGGTGAGTGTGCATAATGAGAGAACATGAGTATTGCTAATTACAAAATGCTGTAGCATCTTTCTAAGCTGTTCTTATATGGATGGCTCTGATGGCTAAGACTGCAAATCCTGGTTGATTAGAGCTATAGAACAACTTCCATCCCTCAGATGCTGCAGTGAGCACTGTCACAAGCTGCAGTAGCAAACCACAGCAAGTTTATTCTCATTGAAGTACTTTTAGAGAGGAGGAAACTTCCCAATTTTTCTTTTTCTGTTGGCTGTTCTCCTTTATTGTTTTTGCAAATGATTTATGTACAATAATTCTAGGAGAGACAACAACCAGTAAGGAGGCAGAGTGAGTAAGAGATGAAGGAAATATTTTAGGCTATGACATTAAGGATAAACATGACCCCATACACCCTGTGGTAAATAGGTTCTGATCTGTGGAAGAGGGTAGAAGAAAATGATGCCTGGCTTGCTCATGGATTTTCCTATGGGACAATCAGTGGTATGTTTACCAGTTTATTTCCAGGCCTCAGAGCTTAGTTTGAGTTAGAAAATTTACTAAAGTATGTACAAAGATTTTTTTTTTAACCCATGTGTTCTTGAGGATTTTTTTTTTTTTTTGCAAGCCAGGGTCTTACTGTTCACATGTAGTTTCAGTTGCTGTGTTCTCTCACAGATGGACCATGAAGCTGTTCAGGACTCTGTCCCATACCTAGGAATATTGACAATAAGAGATGATTTTGCTGTATGGTGCCATCCTGTTCCACCATGCTTGCACATGGTGCTTACTGGAGCCCAGCCTGTCTTGGTGGCTGTTGCAGCTGCCTCAGAACTGAGTGGGATTGATGCTCCAGGACCCTCTGGTCCATGTCCGTGCTCATTCCCTGTGACCCATCCAAGCAGCTGTCTGCCTGAGGTTGTGTCTGCTCTGGCTGCCATGCCTCTGTCTTCTCCCAGTTCTGCTGCTGCCTTCCTGCTCACTCCCTCACATGGCACCAGCACATCCTCTCCAGTTCCTGCCTCCTTTTCTGCAGCGTTTTGTGCCTCTGATTTAATCATAGAATCGATTGGGTTGGAAAAGACCTCCGAGATCATCAAGTCCAACCCTTGGTCCAACTCCAGTCCCTTTACCAGATCATGGCACTCAGTGCCACGGCCAATCTCAGGTTAAAAGCCTCCAGGGATGGGGAATCCACCCCCTCTCTGGGCAGCCCATTCCGATGCCTGATTACTCTCTCTGTAATATCCAACTAAAATTTCCCCTGGCAAAGCTTGAGCCTCCTCTTTTCCTTATGCAGCTTTGGATAATGTCTCAGCATGGAAATTCGGTGTCTCCTTTAGTCCAGACTGAAAGCTTTGTCATTCATTCTCCATTGGCTTCTGTTCTAGAATGCTTTACTATCAACTTGGCTCAATCCACAGAGTTCCAGACAAGCAACTTGTGCTTTGTTCTAAGTTGTCCTTCATGTTTAGAAGTAGCTCCCCATGAGTTAGCAAAGGCACTTCAGAACTTTTCTTCATTCTCTGACATTTCTGCTGTGCCATGAGGTCCATAGAAATACTGAAAGCAGGGATGTATATGATGTGCTGAAATAATTGTTCATCCTAATTGTTTTTCTTTATTTTCTTTTTTTATTGTAGTATTATATATTTGTCCCTGTTTGGGGGCAGCAGCTGTGTACTTCATATGTTTTCAGGAAACAATTTGTAGTCCCCTCAATCATACAAATAATTATTATTAACAATAAGTTTTTAAATTACGTTGTTGATTAAATGCAACATAGAGTATCACATGAATTACAGAAAATGGAGACATTTATTTTCATCCATGCAGAAATTCAGTACAAGCTGGACTGCTGCTGTATTCCATAAGACTTTCTGCTTTTATTTATGTCAGCTCTCATTGGATACTCTCTGCTTTTCCTCCACGCTTACCCTGGCTCGAGTGCTCTCTGGGGGTCGCAGTGTGTTGCTTTCAAGTTCTGTACTAATGGCTTTCACTTCCCTTTCATAGTGTTTTAATACATTGGCTTGAATCTACCTCTGTTTTTCCTTAAGCTTCTCAAAGAGATGGCTGCCCTGAGTGTTCTTGTTAAATTTCTAAGCCAGTTGGACACTGAACTTTGCCAGATCTTCCTGGCTGATTTATTGAACTGAAATCTCCCCATCCTCCAGGGCATGCACTCTGATTTTTCTGTATGATAACCTTATTTACATTGTTCTTTCTTACTCCTGGCCAAGGAATGCTCCTGTTCTCCCAGATGGAGCACTGTGAGTGCTGGAGCACAGAGTATCGTTTGTAGCTGACTGGCCTTTCCCAGATCCAGGAGTTGCTGAGTTTCCTGAATGACCCACAAACAACACATCTGTCCTGTGCACTCCTTTGACTGACAAAGAGCTGCTCCACTAAAGGCATCTGGGTTTCCTCCATCTGCACGAGATTAGTCCTGGTGAAGTTTCTGTATTTTCCTCATCTATTTCATTTCAGCAAAAATGGAATGTGAAAGGAAGTGAAATTTGTTACATTAGCCTAATAAAGAATAATAAAGAACAGTGTTCTTCAAGGAAGAAAAGTGAGTTTTGATCCAGAAACATGGGCTGTTGAAGTCAGGCCCAGCAGTGGTGTTTAAATGAGAGCCTGAAACCATAATTAAATGAAAACCCATTCATGAGTAAATCCTGCATGGTGGACTACTGGGTTCCTACTATATAACCCTAAACACAAGGGTTGTATCTCAGCTTCTTTGTAGGCTTCAGCTGTCTCCCCTTTGCCCCCTCCTTTTTTTAAAGGGATAATGGTAATAAGATTATTTTGCTCCAGAAGCAAAGATCTGCTACCAAAATCCCAGAAAACCTCATTTACCTGGGAAAATGTGGCTTTTGACACTGTATCTACCTCTAGTACCAGCAGAAACAGGGCAGAAATAAGAAAAAGGGTAAAAAGAAGTGTTGACAAAGAATTATGTGATTTTTTGATTTTCCATGAAAAATTTATACAATTAATAAAATCGTCAACACTTAGTTGGGAAACTATAACAACCCTTTCTATGGTTTTCTGGTCCATAGGTGATTAAATGGGGAAAGTAGCTGAGATGTGAATTAAAACCAAGAAATCAGAATTAAAGAACTGAGTAATCTCTTCCTCTCTGCACACCTCGCTCAGCCTTCTGTGTCATTTGATTTTCTAACTTAGCCTTGAGAAATCTTAGGCACCCCATCTAATTCTTTGCAGTCAATGGCAAGTACTTCTATTTGTCTCCTTTGCAAAGCAGAACCAAAATTTGCAACTTTTATGTGCTTGCAAAGCTGTTTTCCCCATAGATACACCCTTGAAGTCTCTCACATGGAGTAAGAAACCATCTTTCATTCTTATTGGATTGTCAGCTCAAAGGCACTAAAACAATTTAGGAGAATCAGGCATATGGTGTTCTTACAGATTTACTGGAGGCAAGATGTGCTTAATCTGTATGTTATCCACGATCTCTGAAAATTCAATAGCAGAAATTCTGTAATGTGTCTAATAAGCAATAGCAGGGGAGGCTGAACTGTATGTAAAATGTAATGGAGGTCTTAAGCCTCAGCACTAAGAGAGACAGAAAACTCTGCTGCTGAATATTAAAAAAGATTGAAAGTTGGGACTGCAAAGGTATTCCCAAATCTAGTCTAGTCTTTCACTGTTTGCAGGGACCATCTCCCTTCACTGGTTACAAGTTTATTGCTGTATTAGCATGAGGATTAGCATAGTCATGCATCAAGCCCTGAACTTTATGAATAATAGCAGAAAACTTGTTTGCAGCTGACAACAGGCATTTGCAGCTAAGGCTGAGGCTTTCTGGCCTTAGCAAACAGCAGGGGAGATCTTGCATTTCAGCAGTTACAGCTCTGCACACTCTTGGCTGTACAATGTGAGGGAGGCACAGTGATTAGGCAGATTTATGCATAATAGAGCAATGTCTGCCCCAAAGTCAGCTGTGAGGTGAAGGATTGCAGTGGAGAGCTGTGCTCAGCACTGGGGTCACAGGTACAGTAACTCCAGTGTCGTTCTTTGAGCAGAAATTCAGAAAATATCTTATTGCTAGAGGAGATCAAATTCCCTGTGGAAGTACATCTGATCAAATAAAAGAACAGTATGATTGTAGATTCCTTGTTTTAAGGGTTCTGTGTTATTATATGAACTTCTCATAACCTTTTGGGAGCAGTGTCAGTCCTGTCCAGGCTTTGAGACCTGTTCTGTTTCTTCCCCTGTAAAGAAAAAGAGTAAAAAAAAAAGTGGTCTTTGGTCTTCATATTGCAATTCTCATATTAACATCATCAATAATTTTATGGCAAGGGTTTTAAGGAGTCACTTGAGATACCATATATACTGTTTGCTCTTTAGTCAAATACTCTGCCTGTACTAGTAAAAGGATACCCTGATGTTGTTTTATTGATCTTCTTCCTTGCATTTGGTTTGGAGGTGAACCTGTGTACTTTGTGGTTGAACATCTGGGGCAGCATTTACGATGAGAAAGCCATAAATTTGGCTTTTTATTAGCTGCCCCTGGTTGCAAACAGATTCTCATCTGAAGATCTAACCTGCCTAGGTCAGAGACACATAAATATTTTGGCAAGATTTGCCATCTCGCATTACTCCCAGTTTTCAGTCCCCCTCCTCACCTCTCCAAATATTTGAGCCATTCCAAACTTCCATCCTCTTCTATTGTATGATCCCCCCACCGGCCCCACTGTAATTTGCTTACAGGTCATGGACTTCCCCTCTCCAGTTTTTTCTGTCGGTATCTGCCATGCTCTGTGGAACAGAACCTGCTGTGTAAGGTGCTGTGTTCCACAGTTCCTAAATTGGACACCAAGGGCTGTGTTTTGGCTGCTCAGTGGACAGTGCAGAGTTGGCATCACAGATACTGATCCCTCAGTCAGGCCCAGCTCACGGCCAGCCTTGGAGTGTGTGGCAGAACACTTCACCCAGGCAGTTCTCCTGTCGAGATAGGAAATACAACAGGGTTTTTATGGAAGCACAAATCAGTGTTCATCATGTTTCAGACCAACATGGGTAGGAACTGTAAATTCTTAAACCAATTACAAAAGGACTGACTCGTGTAGTGCCCTACACCAAGGGCTGCTTCATGGCAGCCCACACTGCCTGCTTGCTTTCAAGATTGAGTAACTGTGCTCCAGCCAACAATTCCCATGGTTCTCACAGCCATTCTCATGCCATTAATCTACTCTAATAGGAGCAAACCCCAACCCCCTTACTCCCTAAGAGCTGTTGGACCAGTATGTCATCCCATCTGGCCTTTTTCTTAGCACAGAATTCCCAAGGTAGTGCCATCCTGATTGAAGGATGGAAGCATAATTCTTTCTAATTACCAGAAATGTGCCCTCCCTCCTTCATTGTTATACTGTGTATGTTGTGATAATGTGGCTTTCAAATGTTAAGTGTCTCTATCATATTTTTAAAATGTGTTTTTTATCTAGTCTAAGTAGTAGAGAGTGTCCTGAAAATTTATTGGAGGCCTGTAATTACTTCATACCCAGCTGAGGTTGCCAGATGGTTCAAAGTGAAAGTTAAAACTAAGGATAGAGAATTCTAATGTTTCCATTGGTGTTTCTGGTGGAGCGATGCAACACGGAGTGTGCAATCAGAACAGATCACTTATGTCAAAAGTACTGCATTAGTGGTCCCATGTGCATTAATTCAGAGCAGAAGAATGTCTGCAATGCATTGTGTCACTGCAATCCAGCCTGAGAATCCCTTTGTTAGTGAGAGAGGAATCACAGCTCTCTCAGCTCTGTAATCCACCGAGGGTGATGTGGGAAGTGTGAGCTGCACGCCCAGCAAGGCCACTCTGTTGTCATGGCCAGGTGAGACCCAGAGACTGGAAATTGGGAAGGCCTGGAGTCCAAGCTCTGCTCTGTCATGGCCATGGATGCGACTCCAGAACTTTCCAGTTTACATTCACCAAGGAGCTGAGTCTGCATGGGGCTCCAGAAATTCCTCAGGCAGTGGGACACAGAGAAGGGCTGGGAATTGTTATCAGACCCATTAGGAAAGAATTTGAGCCGCTGCTCTTTGGTTTAAGTGTGTAGGGTTGGTGGAAGAGCATCGTTCCTGCTCTCTGGGTTTCATTTGTCTCTCCAGTACAGCTTAAATTCTTTGACTTGCTGTGAATTGATCTTTTCCTTGAGCTCTTTTTGCTGTTTATTGCTTTTCTGGTTTTACTCAGTTGTTACAAAGCATTCTTTTATGGAATTTGATTTTGTTATGGTTTTGTGTCAGAGAATTCAAAATAAATCAGTGGATGCTTCTCAAGAGCAACACAAACTTTGTTCTTTTGGTGCTAACTTGGTTCAGATAGCACGTGTGGCACAGCCATGTGTGGCATCACTTCCAACTGTCTGAGAACCTGCCAGATCTTTTGTGATTTCTTTGGCTTTTGCCAGGTTGCATCCACTAAGACCAGGATTGAATTTGTCCTAAACTGATGTTTATGAATTTGGAAGCTTCCAGGTTATGATACTTGGATCGGGATTTGGAATAGTTATGGGCATGGTCAGATTGGAGTTTATAATTTTGCACCTCTGAACTGTGTTATTACCTGGGGCCTGCAGAGAAAATGCAGGTAATTCAGAGTTCAACTTTTCGGTTGAAATGTTTCCCTGCTTTTGTTGTAGGGCTCAATATTAAGAATCTTGTAGCCTGTGTCCTCAAGTGTGGCAGTCTAAGCACTTGATATTTCTTCTTTTCAAAACCCAGTATCTGTTCAGTGCTTTCTCCAGAGAAGAATGTCTAGAGGTGTGGCAACAGCTGAAGCTTTAAAGGAGAGACTTTGTAAGTAATTGAACTTGAGGATTTTGGTAGGTTTGGTGTTACTAGATTTGAGGATATTGCAGTTTGCTTTGTATTGTTTTGAAAGACACTGTGGTTCAGGTTTCTTTATTATAATATCTGAGGCAGAATTTCTGATTGCCACGCTTTGTCCAAATGCTGCTTGTAATTTTTTATTTTCAGTTACTTTTTGCATCAATTAAGTGACACATCTTTGGTCTGTTAGTCTAACCTAGAGCTTTGTACACTTATTTAAGGAATTTAAGTAGGACACATGAGGAGAGTACAGCCCAGTAGGGGAGGACACCTTGCTTTTCCTGGTTGGACAGGATCCTTCTGGGGATTTGCCCTGTGGAGCACAGGATTCCATCCTCCCCCTGAGCACAGTGATTGCTGACAATACAGTGCTGGTTCCTTGGCTGACTGAGCCTTATGTGCATTTTATAGGGCATGGTCTGTAAACCCCAAACACAGCACTAAGCAATATAAACTTTATTTCCTTTTCCCTGCCTTTCCATTGGTATCTAGAGCCTAAGTAGTGCATGAGGAAGTTGTTCTCCCATTTCCCAGAAAGTGAAAATATTGCCAGTGCAGAAAGACTAACAAGCAGATTTTGTATCAGGAGAATTTGAGTTTCGATTTTACTTCAGTCCGTAGAAAGTCAGATTTGTATTCAGCAATCCAGTGGAGTTAGTATGATGTTAAAAGGTGGGAGATCAGGAATCCCTGTGCATTCAGCCAGCCTTGATAGGTGTACAGGGCAGTATTTAAAAAGAATTTATTTGTTCTTTCCCGTGAACCACTGTAATAACAAACCTCCATGAAGCGACGGTTGTGCATGATGAATTGCGGCCCTTTATATCCACAGGTAGATGTGTAGCTGTCTCTGCTGCTCCGTGGGGATTTGGAGTGTATTAACTTTATGAACTTCATGGGAAAATGACTGCTTTTTAGAGGGATTATTCAATTACCCACTTTAGGGAAAATGCAATAAATCTTACGTTACGCTGAAGCCAGGCATTAATCAGCAGCCCCTGCAAAGATGTCAGCTCTGCTCTTGTGGATGTCCAGCAGGCTTAGGGCACTGTTCCTTGGCTTAGTTCATTCCTCACAGGTACAGCTCAGGTACAACTTCTTATTATTGTTCCTTCCTAACCTCTGTCTTCATCTCCTGAATTTGCTGTAACCCCTGGTTGTCCGTATGCATTTTGATTGTTTCCCTCTTAAATGAGATCAGGACATACAGACAGACAAAGGCAAAAAATTCCCAGTTTTCCCAATAGCTCCTATACTCTGAAAATAGGAGCCATTTTCAATACTGTTTTAAAAAATATGTTTAGTACAAATGTTGTTCTCTGTTTGAATAATTGATTTTCACTAGTGGCAAAAATTCGTGAAACTCAATTTTGGTGCTCTTCAGTAAACTTAAAAACCAGGCACAAGCTGCTGTTTTTACTTAGAAACATTTTCACCTTAAATATTAATCACAAAATACAGTTCCTTATCGTTTATGGTTTCCTGGTTAATGCATGGAGGAGATATTCTGTCCAGAAAGGGAGAATGAAATACTTAGAAAAGCAAGAATAAGACAATTGTTTTCTAAACTAAGCCTTCGTGTGAGGTTTTATTTTTGCATTCATATTTTAATGGATTTTGCTCAGCTGAGAACATTCCTGGCAGTTACACTGGAATGGCCTGTTCCTCCTCGGTGTCTGTGTGAAGAATTGCTTGCAGAGTCAGTGCAAGCAACTTTTGTTTATTTGTACTGGTTATCTTGCAGACTGGAGAGATCCTGTTACATTATATCATTGCACTCTCATGAATGTCAACAGTAATGAGAAGCTAAGAAAATATTTTTCAAGGATGTAAGTTAGGGCCGTTTTCGTGGTGAAAAAAGTAGAAATATTCAGACTGCAAGAAGAAATCAAGTTCATTTCCTCGATTACTGTATCTCTTCTCGCTCCTGCGGTCCAGGCACTTTTCCTCACTGTTCAGTAGGTGGTGCCAGAGTCAAAGTAACCTCTCCTGGCTCTCTGAAAGACACTTCTTACGTTTGCCAGTGGTGTTACAATGTCATTTCAAAATACTGTAAAAATGCTGTTAGTGGATATAGATCTGCAAGAAAGAGGTTTTGTGTCAGAAAGCTCTTTTGGTGAATTTCCAGATGTTTGGTTTCATCTCTCAACCCTTAATAGAAGCTGAGCTTAGAAAGCCAAGAGCTGGTTTGTCACAATTTGGGAATAAGTTGGTGCTGAGTCTGCTTTACTTGATAACTCCAGATTTTGCATGGGAGAGCAGTGCTGCAGCAAACAGAGGAAAATAGAAACAATAAGAAATAAAACTGATTGGGGCACAAACCATCCCATGTTCCAGCTCCCTCTGTGTGCAAGTGAGACGATCCCAGCAGGCCTGGATGCAGCAGGACAGGCAGAGCAGGCCTGGATGCAGCAGGACAGACAGAGCAGTTCTCAGTGAGCTGCTCGTGCCACCCTTGCTTCTGGATGGTGAGCATCCATTTGCTTTGGGAAAAACATGTTTCAAATTTTGATAGCTGCTAAGGCAAAAGCTCTTTTTTTAACCATACAACCATGTGAGGGAAGATCAAATAACTACCTAGGACTTTTTCTGCATGAGAAGGTCAGAACTGCTTGTGGAGGACTGTAAACATTTTTAGCACTCATTTGCTTGCCAGGCATTTCTCAGAGGGAGGGAATACAGGGTGCTGGCTCAAACAACAACATACCTTCAGCATGCTTGTGATTACTGATTGTTTATTTGTATAACCCTGGTTTGTGTGTCAGGCCCCAAACTTCTGCCTTCCAGTATTTGGGCTGAGTTAATGTAAGGCAGGACAAGCAAGATGAACACCTTCAAGCTCGCAGCATCCTCAGTCCTGTTCATGCCTCCTGCTGCCAAGTGTTCCCTCAGAGCAGGAGCCACAAGGCCAGTGGTGTTTGCTCTGCAGGATCTCATCTGTCATCTCTGTGGTCAAGATCCTTTCAGAGACTCCAAAACGTTGCCGTAGTCTGGTTCTACATACTGCCTTCAGGGCAGGATTTATGGATAGCCAGTTGGTTACTGTCCAGTTTTTATCTAGAGCAGATGATGTTCTTTTGTTGTGCAGTGTGAAATGCAATGGGGTGGCCAGCCTGGTTTGTCATACACAGTGACTGAAACTGCAGCCTGGGAAGTGACTGACAGAGCGTGTGACTCGGGTGTCACTGTGACAGCAGCCAGCTGGGCCCACCATCCCCAGCATAACTTGGGGTGTCCAGAAGCTCTTACCACATGCTAACCCTCAGTGTGGTCCAGGTTCAGCCACCATTGTGTGTGCATTCTGTGTGGGGTGTATCTGACTCCCACTAGGAGGATTATTCAAAGAGCCATTCAGGAGCTTCACAGCTGTTTGATCCAGGGGACTGAAGCTGTGCATTAGTGCATGTGGTCCCTGGTTGTGCAAGGAACGTCTTAGACAGGTGTGTACAACTACTGGATTCTTGTGTGTGTGTCTTTTCTAACACACCAAGGCAATTCATGCATCCCCCCAGGCAGGGTGCAGCTGCCTAGAGAGAGTTCACACTTTCTAAGTTTGGCCACTGTTACATGAGATGACTTGGTTGGTCACAGGTAGAACCAGCTTTGTGCAAACAAATGGTGGTTTTGACTGGTTACAGCAGCACTTTTTTTAAACCTTACTGAAGTTTAGTGGAGTTTGAAAAGTGGAGTAGCTTTAATGACAATAAGGACTTTTTATGTACAGTTTCCTGCCCTTAAATAACTCTGTACTTTGCCATCAGCAATAGTAACATGGGGAGAAAAGTGATTAATCTGTCTGTGTCCTAAGCAGCGGTCCTGGACTAGAACTCCCTCTCCCAAATCCCCTTAACCACAAAGCAGTTAAGAGCCACTGCATTAACCAAAGGCAGGTAGATTTATAAGAACTTATAAACAGAATATCCATGTGCTAATGGATATGAGCCCATCAGACCATTTCCCTGTCTAAAGGGAAGGAAGATCCCTGCCCTCTGCAGTGTGCGGTGCAACAGGGAGGGAGTGTGGGCACTCATGGAGCTCAGTGAGGGATTGGCACTGCCACTTCCTGGGAGCACAGAGAGCCTCTGACTGGAAGGGACCACCCAGCTCCCTGGCTGCAGTCTCTCCAAACTCAGGGAACCACCGGGAGCTGAAATATTTCTGACATCCTCACACAGAATTTAAACTGTAGGGAAAGGTCAGCAGCCAAACCTGTAGTGTCTGAGGGCTGGCAGGGAAAGAGCAACCCAGATGACTGTGCTCATTCCATCCTGTGCCATGACATGTGACGGGGTGCTTTCTTCAACCTTGGGAGAGCAAAATGGGTTGGGCTAGATAAAATTGACTGAAGAGCCATAATAACCTAAACCTTCTCTATTCTCCAAGGCTTGAAACCTTTGTGGCTTCAATACTCCAGTGGAAAATATTGGAGGGCTGGTTAAGTCTGTGGCTATTGTGTGTGAAGATAAAAGAAATATTTACTAATGTGTTCCCGCTGTTGTCCAGCACATGCTGCCCTCATGAGAGCACATGGGGCTCTGCAGACAGTGGGGGTACCTCAGTGCAGTGGGATGGGAAAGAGGGTGTCACTGGTTATAATTCAGTGTCACAGAGTGCCTGAGGCCATTCCAGCAGACAGTGTGTGCAGCCTCAAGAGCTGAAAGGGCTTTTGGTGATGTGAAACATGCAGTTGCTAAATGCTGGATTGGATTTGTTCGTTGGAAGCTCAGAATGAAGAGGATAACTTTAAAAGGGGTGTTAATTCCTTAGGCAGGGACAGTTGCCATCTCACCAGAGGCACATGTGTGTAGGATTAGCTCCTCTCCGCGGCCCTTGAAGCTGATCTGTAATAGAAAAGTTTTGAAACAAGCAGAATCTGTGCTGACCTCCCATATGAGGGGCAAGCCTGGGCAGTGCCCACGTGGGTGGCAGAGTGGAAGTTTCCATGGAGTGTGGGTGGGGGCTTCTCTAGGAGTTTACATCCATGCTGGTTCCAGTTGGAGCAGGTTGGCTGACTGGCAAGTGTCTGGTGCATGACTTGTTCCACCCTGTTTGTTTATGGAGCCTTGCTTTGGATACCCAAGGACAACAGCCCTTCCCAGCACGCTGTGGCTCCAAGTCAAGCTGATAGGAAGCAGGCTGGGATGCTGGGAAAGCCAGCATTCCTTAGCTTTGACTTTGGAGTCTGACTGGTGGAGCTCTGCTTTGAAAGACACAACCCACAGATGTTCAATGTGGGCTCAATTTCCCCCTCATCACGATAAAGTTAGAGATGGAGTATTTCCATTTGTTAATATCCATGGTGAAAATGAAAAAAAATCATTAAGGGATAAATATCCTCATATAAGATTTTTTTTCTTTAAAAAAAGGTTGTTTTCCTTCATCTGATCCAGGCTTTCATCTCCTTATATGTGCATATGGACATGGTCAAACTTACTCTGACTAACTTTGAAGCTATTTGAATATTAAAAGTGTGAAATTGTGACCACACGTGTTATATTAACACTTGGCACAGGAGAATTGTGTGTACGTGAGAGAAAAGAGAAAAATCAGATGCATATATGAGGTGAAAATGGAAGCAGTTGAAAAAGACAGGAAAGAAGGGAGGTGGAAATAACAATATTAAGTGTATATGTAATGAAATACATAAAATAACTTTGATTATCTAGACCATCTTCTAGTCCAGCATTTTAGAACACACCACAAAATAGCTCCAAAAAAATCTATTTTGAAAGATAACTGACTTACTCTTTTAGTAGAAATACTGCAATGGATTTTTTTAATTTAGAGGCAGCAAAATGAAAGTGAGATTGACCCAGACTGTGCAAAGATCACAAGGGTTTTTCCATTTTGTTGCACTAGAAATTAAAACTTTCAGTGTAAAGCAAGAAAAAGTTGACTGACTTGCACTAAATGTGAAAGTACAGATTCTGTCTGTCTGCTTTCTCCTATCTCTTCAAACATCCACACTCTTCACACAGCAGTGACAGGTGAATAAATAGTTCAAATATCAGGTGAGCTCTTCTCTTGGCTGTGGGACACTTTCATACTTTTTAATTGTGAAGGTCATGTCTACCTGGTGTTCTTTGTTAAAATTACTAAGCTCAGTGGCTCTCAGGCTCCTACATACTCTCACAAACCCACAATTTTTGCAACTTGGCTTTGGAGTGGATTTTGCTGGTTCTGGTACTACACACATTTTGACATGCAAGTCCAAAGTTTTCCTCTGCAGACCATGCTGCAATAAAAGAAAAAAAAAGAAAATCATCTTTTTAGCATGGCTACCACATTTTCCTGAAAAGTCCTGACATTTTTAAACTTTCTAAATAAGGAACTTTAGGGCAAAGGGAGAACATGCAGAGAAAGGGCTTCCAGGCAAAAGCTGAGGATATGAGTAAAAATGTCTTTAATTTTTGCCTTCTGCCTGAAATCTGGCACAGAGTGAGGGCAGTGACTGTGATAATAGAGGCAAATGGTAAGTGAAAGAAGGGACACTTCAACATAATCTAGATAACAGGAAAATTTTAAATGGACAATTTAACATGCGAGTCTGCATGGAATTATTTTTCATTAAACAATCAAAGCTTGTGATAATGCAAATGAAATCCATTTTTAGCTGCAGGAAATTTTGAGAATTTCAGAGGAATAGAAATTATGGGACTAATAATATCATGATGGTAATTCACAGTAATTATAGAAAAGCATAATTGCACAACACAAGCACTAATCAAAGCTTGGAGGAGTACTTTGGCATTCATTAGGATTTCAGAGCCATTAACATTCACCTTTGTCATTGGGCACCACACAACAAGCATTATTAATTTCATGTCAATCTAGAGCATCATTTTCCTGATCAAATATCAGTTCATAATAACAAACCAGAGATTGGCTTATCTGACATGGATTCTTGTGAAGTATTTTGAGAAGAAAGCTTTGCTGGTGATCTCTTTGGAGGCAGCAATGTTGCCCTTGGTTATTTCTCAAGGTCTGTGAGCCATCCTGTGTGTGTACAAATTCCAGGAATTTATTTGCATCTGCTGGCCTGGAAAGCTTCAGAGCCTTGCCCGTGCCTTCCCTCTTGATGTCTTACAGGTGTAAGTTTCTGAGCTCCATCTGAGTGTGTTAATAATCCAAGTGTTACTGAACTATGGTCCTGTGTGGTTCTGTGTGTAGGATTTGTGTTATTTGGGTGTTGGGTGGTTGGTTTTTAACCCTGCTGACCAGCTCTGCTTTTCTTCTGCACCTGCCCTGCCTGCCTTGCATGAGGGAAGGACATTTTGCAGTTCATACCAGGCAGGATTAGAGGGGAAGGGAACATTCAGGCAAATCAAAGTGGAATTTAAGGAAGAAGAAGAATATGGAAGGTTCAGTAGAAGAGAAGCTGCGTTTCGTGCAATAAAAGAAACAGAACCAGGTCCCTAAACATAAAATGTGACTCTCTGAGCCTTCTTTGTGTTTTTTATAACCTTTTTGATACATTAATTTTTTAAAAAAATAAATCTGGTCTCTTAATGACATTTACAGACTTGAAAATATTCTATACCACCTGTATAGGTTTTGAAGGGAGGAGTTGTCTATAGGAGAAGCCACTGGCTGGTAAATAGAAGAATACTTCAATTTGTTGTTCAATTAATACAACTTCCAACATGGAGGTGGGACATTTCCCAGTGTTGGGAATAGCCAGCACTGACTCAGTTTTCCTTTCCTTGGCTGTGTCACGGTGCTTTCCCCTGGCTTGTGGCAGGATTGTTTTCCTGTTAGCAACTTATTTTTAACACACCATTCTGACACCTTGACAGTTCATGCGCTAAATCAAACTTTACAGTTACTGGCAGGCAGTTATTAGATGTATTGCACTTAATTAACTTTGCACCTAATTACAAGTGGCGCTGGCCAATTACAAAGGGCATAAATATATTAGTGCCCTGGCTGTCACATCAGGAAAATGGCTGTTGGAACAAGTCAAGCAAAAGCAATTACCACATTGTGTGCATGGTGGAGTGCAGCAGAGTGCAGAAAGAGGAATGAGCTGGGCTGCTGTTGGTAGGAATTTAATTTTGTACTTTGCATTTCAGGTGAGCAAAAAGTATGATAAAAGATTTCTCTTAATTTGTGTTAACACTTCATGTGTGTGAGGGAACAACTAAAGTTGCATGACTTAGGCTGGCTTAGGTTTTGTTAAACACCCACCATGGGAGTGTGTAGATTAAATATGAGAATTACAGAGTTAAGGAATTTAAATATATGCTACAGATCATAAGCAAACCTTGTGATTCAGGATGACACAGTAGTTGCCAAAATGAGCAGGAGGGCAGAATTTGGTCTCATCCACAGAGGGTTATGTTGCAAAGAGCAAATGTTAGCACTCAGCTGGCTTTCGGTGGAAATGTGTCTTGTGTTAGCACAGGAACAAAACATCTCTGCTGGAAAAGTAAGCAAGGCATTCAGAGCAATTCGAAAATGTTGTCAGTGGCTTTGTAAACCGGAGTGTGTATGAGAGAGATGTTTCCTCCTGTATCAAGTTTCCATTCTGAACACCACATGCCCTCTGTTGCAGAGGAAAACAGAGCGTGTTATACAGGTATATAACTGGCTGTTGTTACCCACACAGCCACGGAGGGAGGTCGTCTTCATTTCACAGGAATCCTGGTGAAGGAGAAAAACCAAGAACTGTCAAACATGGTGATTTTTTGCCATTCCTTTTCCTTTTTTTCCATTCCTTCCTTTGCAGCAGAATAGCCTCTGGATTAGTAATGTCTTGCAGCAAAATGAAACAAAATGTTTGTTTTCCCTTTCAACAAAACTTAATTATTCATTAATGTGTAGGCAAACCAACATAAGCCCATTCACAGGAATGTCATGGTCAACAGACTGTACTGTTTGCTTTGTGCAAGGTGCTTCCTTAATGCTTTGTACTAAACAGTACCGAGGTCACACAAGCCAGTTTCACATATATTTGCTGAAAAAGGTCACTGGAACTTGACTTTGCTTGAGGCAAGTGGAAAGAAACAGAGGGATTCACAATGTGGTGCTAAATTAGTGGCTGTAGGGCTTGTGCGCTGTTGTTGTTTACAAGCTCTGAATAGAGCGAGCTGCGAGGATGTGCGGAAATCTTTCCCAGCCCAGAAGGGCCAGTCATTATTATTCACTCCTAAATATGCTGCCTGTGTTGTTTCTGATAACTCATGGAAAAGTAGGTGGCCCATCACAGAACTTTGGGATGCCTTTGCAAGTGTGTTGGCATGAAACAGTCAGTGGAGTCCTTTGTGTGCAGCAGCATAAAGTGGGGAGATAATGTGTGTTCAAGCACAGCATTACATCACCACTGAAAACACTGCTCAGTGTATTAAGACCTTGGGTGGCCAGCAATTTTTACCCTGTATAAAATTAGAGACGTTGCTGTAGAAAAATAAACCTGCCCAGCAAAGTGTCCTGATGGAATGGTTGGGGGGAGGGAAGCGCTGTCGTTCTGGGAGCTCATGCCAGAGCCACTCAGTGCTACAAGGCTGGGCAGCTCAGCCTGGGAGAGAAGTTAAATCAGTCAGGGGTTCAGGTAGACCTCTATGATTTCAGTTTGCCAGGACAAAATATGTGATATTAAGATTTTCACTGTGTGGTGCAAGGATTTAATGTGAAATAAAGGGGACTTGACTCTTCCAACATACAAAGTGAGTTGTGTTCAACACAAAGTGTTAAAATGTTACTTAATGGAGTGTACAAAAACTAACAGGCCATGAGTAGTGTTTAAACAGTAAATCTAAAGCTGCATACACTTGAGGAAAATGAGATGTAACAGCAGTGAGAAGTTATTCCAACAGAATAGGTCTGTATTACATACTTGATTCTTTTTCTGGTATGAATGGTCATAGAACTATAGAATTATTTAAGTTGGAAAAGACCGTTAACATCATTGAGTCCACCTATAAACCAAACACTGACAAGTCTACCACTCAACCATGTCCCTCAGTGCCTCTTCTACATGTCTTTCAAATACCTCTAGATAAGGTGACTTATCCTTCTGAAGTGACTGCTGATTTGCTCCAATTGCTACTAGTTAAAATATTCATCCTGAACAGTCATGTTGTATTTATATGTGTGTGTATATATATCTTTGTGTATATATTTGTGTATATATGCTTTCTGTTGTATCACAAACCCATGGCAGGGGAAATTCATTGAGAGTAGTGATGAAAAGGCTCGGAGGTCAACTATGGCAGCTTTTTGCCCTCTTGGATAATATTTCCCATGCCCCTGAGGAGGCCTCAGCTTCTCCATGTTTATCATAGTTGCACTAATGACACAAAACTGAGCTGATGGATTGTTCTTTTTCTGTAGATCAGATGTTTCTCAATCATGATTTCCAAGGCTTACAGCCTTGGTGTGCTCCTGAGGTCAAGGATCCTTCTTTCATCGTTTTTGGGAGCACCTATAGGAAAACAGGGGACTGCAGCGCTCTGTGAAGGATTGGCAGGTACGTGAAAGCCCTCTGTTAGAGTTTCCATGCAAGGCTACTTTGTTTGTGGAGCTGCACACTTTGTAGTTTGACTTTTACACGCTGTTGTAATGACTCTTTCCATCTGAGTGCATCATGCGACAGGGAGCTAATTGACTTTGACTTCTCTGCCTCTGTTCTCAGTGGGTACTGCCAGTTGTAATTCTGTTATTGATTGTTTAGAGCAATTAGCGGAAAACAAATTTCTCCAAAGCACAGATAATTCTGTTTTGTTGCTCTCTACCATTAAAGCTAAACAATTTGTTATCTGGGGGAAAAATATTAATAGCAGACACACTGCGTGTGTTTATGAGCTGAGCACAGACAGGTTCCCCCATCATTAATGTCACCGGTAATTAGTGCTCCTGTGCTGCCACCATCTGCACCATGGCTGGCAGTCTGTCAGCAGCCTCCAGTGCCAGGGTTGGCTGTGCCTGTCTGTGCCAAACCAGGGCAGGCCCTGCGTGATCCCGAAATTTGTAACCAGCAGTGGGCTGATGTAACTGAACCAGGCAGTCCTGTTCTGTCTGTGGTTGCTGCCCTGCGAAGGACATGGGGCCGAAACCTCCAGGGCAATTCCCAGTCACTGGGTCACAGCACCAGGCTCAGGATGCCACTCTCAATTAATCAGATCTCTGCCCGTCACAACTGGGGTTTGTTTCCATTCTGGACGGGGTTTGGAAAGGCAATGCAGTCAGGATGGCAGGACCTGCTCTCACGTTCCATCAGCATCACTGCCCTGCACCACAGCCAGCACACAAACCCTGACATGGCCTCCTTCATTGGATAGGCTTCCTAGTACTTATGGGGGAGGTAACCCCTTGTTCTACTCCAGACTGAAAAGAATGAGTTTTGCTTCACACCAGGTCAAGTCTTTTCAAATAAAATAACCAAAAAAATACCATGGAAAAAGGAATCAGTTCTGTAATATTTGGACACTAGTGGTAGTGTTTTACTGACTCTCGTTCTGTTATTCAGTTTTTATTTTGAGGAGAAACAGTTCTGAAAATTCTTACTGCTTAATAAAATTGCTGTTGAAGGTCAAAGACTCCTGAGATCCTACCTGCAGGGATCTGAAAGCTTGTGTTGGAATGGCTCTGTGCCATGCTTAAATTTGCATCATGGTTACTGTAAAGCAAATGATTATACATCTGAGATGTTTGTGTTAGAACAGGAACAAAACATCTCTGCTGGACGAGTAAGCAAGGCATTCATTTTCATTGGTGCTTTCCTGCTCTGTGCATTCAGTCATGTTGGTGGCATAACCAAGTACAGGTGAAAGTTAAATGCTTTCCTTGGCACATGGGTTTGGAGCCTACATTAAGAGGTATTACTTCAGGTATCATGGAAATTCTAATTAGGGAATATCTATTAGTGGTGCTTATTGCTACTACCTGGACATTTTCTTCTCCAGAGCCACTGGAGCACAAAGCTGGTAAAAATGCAACTTCTCACTGGCATTGTAGAAAAATCCATTTCAGAGTTGTAAGGTAGAGCACAATTGCCAGGGGACTGCTGAATGTTTGTGTTTGCTGCACAGAGCCTGAGTACACTCAGGGAGTAATCTCAGTGAGAAACGTGGGTTTGCCTTTGGAAACGATGAATCTCAGTCAAAAGTGAGAGGAATTGGAAATTTCAGAGTCATTGAAATGCCTTTCTGAAGACCTGGTGTTAGCCAGAGGTGCAGTTGGATTAGCTGGTCTGGTAAAAATGGACAGAAATGGAAGCAGAAGCAGAACAGGGAAGAGGATGGATACTAAGGCAGCTGTGCTACCTCATCATTAGTCCCTCTTGTGGAAAATGGTCTGTGTGGATATTTGTGTGTATAATACCTAATTTGGAAAGGGAATAAGTCTAGGGAAGGAGATATTATAATGAATAAGAAAGTAGGAGTATTTTATGACTTAATGTTCTAAAAAGTTTATTTACAAATGCACAAGGTAGTTGCACTTGTGGACTGATCCAAAGCAGCTGGAATCAAAACATTCCTTTGGTTTCAGCAGCTTTTAGGCCCAGGTGTCTTTTCCAGTGTTTTTTGGGTAAATATACTGCATGCAAATTTTTACAGAATTTGCTGCCTTCAGCTGCCATAACAAATTATCTGTCCCAGGGAATATACATTAAAGACAGAATAAACATGTCATGAAAAAATCAGGAGTTTAAGATCCAATAGGAATAGCCAGTATGGTTTGTAAGAATCTTTTGTTCTCCCATTTACTTTTGTGTCATTTCACTAATTTTTATGTGGTGTGCCAGTTTGCATATCTAAATATTATAACATTCACAATTATATTTTAAATTGCATTTTAAAGATACATATCTGTTTATCCAGAGGTGTCAGTGGATCAGTACAGAAAACAAAGTCATTTTAGCTTTGGGATTAGAGGAGGAAAACGAGGTTTTAATCTCAGTGTAGGGATGTTGTAGGGTACAATTGTAACTACCCCTCTCATTTTTGTACACATAAAGTGGAAAAACATTGCAGATACTAAAATTAAACATTATGCCAATACTGTAAATCCAGTGTGAGGACTGGTTGTGTCACTGAGCTCTTTACAATGCTGACATTCCTTGGCTGCACTGGGGAGCAGTAACTGATTCCAGGTGAGTCACCTCAGACAACAGAGCCCACTGTTGGCACCATCTGTCACTCAGAGCACGAGGTGCCAGTTCCCAAGGGCACGTGTGCACGTCAGAATATTTTGTTACACTGTGGGGACTCACATTCCTGTACTTCTCATTAGTTTACACTGTACTCCATTACATAAAAATCAATTTCTGTTAACTTCTACCTTCACTTAATGCACACATATCATTTAATGAACATAGTATACCTTCAAATATTAACTTACAGCCTTTCTGCCTCCCAGATAGACTGTCAGACCCGGTGGTATAAATTAAATTAACATGCAGAGCTAACAAATTCCATTTAGCCAAGGGAACTGGAAGCAGTTCCCAGGGCTGGAATCTTCTACTGGAGGCCACTGAAATCAATGGAGAGACTTACAATGGCTCCATTAATTGCTAAAATAAGGGTGTGCATTCACAAGATACAACTGAGTTACCTTTTTTTAAATTCCTGTAAAGCAGACTATTACACCTCTGATACTGAATCCTCCTTTCCCTCAAGCTGAAATTTGGTTTATTTTTCAAAACATCTGTTGATTTGGGATAAAAGAAGCTAAGCAACACAGTATATAATTTTTCATTTAGAGAAATGTGTTGTAATCATAGAAGATTGTTTCTTGATTGTAAATAATATACATACAGACAATGGATAATTAATTGCAGGCAGAGTTCAATTAAGAAAGGTCACCCTAAATGTGCCTTATTTTGTCTGTCTCCCTGATTATCACTGGCCAGGTGTAATTACATACTTGTCAAATTGCAGCTCTGGAAAGATGGGTTAAATATCACTGTAAATTGCAGGGTTTAAAAAATAATTAATATCTACTTCTTGACTATTTTTAGGTTAGGTTTGTCAGGTTTTTTTGTCTCACAATACCACCAAAGCTTAAAGCAATCAGAGATGACTGAAAACACACTCAAAACACCCATTTAATTTTGATAAGACTTGGACCTAACTGTAGGAGCAGAAGTGCCTCAGTATAGTATACAAAATCTTGCAGTTGGCAGAGTCTTAAACAGATGTCCCAGCAAAGTAAAATTTAATAAAAAAAGTGGTGCTGCTTCTGACAAGTGAGCAGTGTTGTCACATAATGTCACTGCTCCTCCTGGTAACTGGGACAGCTCCATCACAGGCAGATAATCGGGGATCTGACTGTTCATATCTGTATTAACAGAGGGTAAGGAGGTTCAGAATTGCTTCTTGTCTGAGAAAATGAACAGTAAAGTAGGAATTTATGCCCTTTTTTAATTACCTGTGACAATCTAGTTAGTGTTGCAAGATGGGTATTTCACTGGCCAGACTTGGTTCTGGTTGTGCAATAGAAGCCCCAGTGTAGTGATTTGCTGCTGAAAATCACTTCCAAAGCCTGGTGGGTGTTTGTGTATGTGGTTATGTTCTGAGAAATCCCTGGGTATCAGCCAGAATTTGCCAGTGATGGAAGGAAGTTTTCAGACCTTTCTCATTCCATAGTGGGACAACTTCATGCGGCTTTTGGCATGTTCCAGTGCTCCAGGAAAAACAGCACTCCTGAATTTTGCGGTCGTTTGTTTTGGATTTCCACCCCTCCTCCTTTGCCCTCTGGGTGCTGTGCAGTGCAGCCAGAGCCAAGAGGAATGCAGGCTGTACTTTGCTGAAGTGTTGCAGTGTTGTGAACATAATCCTTGGGAGTCCTGTATTACCTGAGCTTTGCTTTGGAGAGTGTAACAGGATGGCAATATCCTGTCTTTGGGAGTGTGAATCACAGAGTCATAGAATCAATTGGGTTGGAAAAGACCTCTGAGATCATAAAGCCCAACCCTTGGTCCAACTCCAGTCCCTTCACCAGATCATGGCACTCAGTGCCACGGCCAATCTCAGTTTAAAAACCT
>JAWWEV010000134.1:3214254-3230755 GCA_035583235.1 Hafferia zeledoni
CATCGTGCCCCCTTGTCCTATTGCTGAGTGCCTGGGAGAAGAGACCAACCCCCACCTGGCTAAAACTTCCCTTCAGGGAGTTCTAGAGAGTGCTGAGGTCACCTCTGAGCCCCCTCTTCTCCAGGCTAAACACCCCCAGCTCCCTCAGCAGCACATGGTCAGAATCATCACCCTCTCAGGGGAACAGGTTTCCTTGCCACGTTGCAAGGTGTTGTTTTAGGAATTGTTTTAGGTGACAGACTGTCTCTGACTAATTCTGGATGTGTTTCCTCACCATTACAGATATGAGACTAAGCATCCTGTGTTATGAATGGAGAGGTCTTGACAAAAAAAAATAGGCAATATTTATAATAGAGAATACCCAACTCCAAACTTTTTAGCCTCTCTCTTTTTCCTTCCAGTTTCCCCCTGCCCTTCACAGCTTTCCTTGGCTCTGTGCTCTTGTTGGACACACCTTCAGAGTAACTGTATGAACAGTCAGATTTTGGGATTGCTTTGAGGCTGCTGGCATTGACATCCCTAGAGCTCAGGGCACTTCACACAACCCTCCTGTGGCAGCAGAGCAGCACTGCTGGTATCACATGTGAGCCAAGGCAGCTTGGATTTCCTGCTGCCTGCTGATAGTTATGGGGATCAGAAAAATAACCCACATTTGCCCAGAATGTTGTAGCCTGTTCCAAATGCAAGTGAAGGGCTCGGGAATGTGAATCCCTCACCCATCATGGTAGGCCATGGCTGGGGCAAAGCCAGGCCCGAGCATCAGAGCTGAGCTGGGAGCCAAGGAAACCAGAGGTTTGGTGAGAATGGGCACTCATGGAAATCCACTGAGGGGAGTAGAAGTGGGTTTGCAGCAGGATTGCATCAGTAGGAAAGCTTTCTTTCTCCTCCTTTGGCCACAGAGTGTGAGCCTTCACTCTGTCTCCTCTTCATATGATGAAGCATCTCATGTTGAAGAGTTACACCCCACACCAAAGCAGAAAACATCTAGGGAAAAATGTACTAGGTCTTCTTTCAGCCTCTCCTGTGCTGAGAAAGACACCACTAGTATTGATGTGTGAGCTGAAAAAATTAGCAGGCATTTCTTACTTTTCTGTGAATGTTTGGATCACAACAAATAATTTGATTTTGGGTACAGACCATTCTTCAGTAAATGTAACCCCACCTAAAATACGCTTTTTGTTGTGAGTCAGAACTATGTCCTAGAGCCAGATTAGACTTGCCTCAAGTCCTGATGGACCTGAATTGACAACCATCAGACACTCACTTTATTGCCATCTTGGTAGGTTAGAGAACTGCTTCTTATTTTTGCCAACTCTGTTACCTCAATTAATCAAATTTCGAACTTCACAATCACTCCTCAGTGATCAAAGGACACTTTATTTTGGCTGGTGTCCTTGGAAATGGGTGAGTTCTGAACACCAGCCTGTGGTGTGCAGTTTCAAGTGCAGTCCTTGGAAAATGTCACAAAAATCTTTCACAAATATGCAGGCGCACTTTTGAGTATGAGACCTAAAACTCAGTATGGATTATTTTCAATTATGAATCTGCTTTGAGAATGCTTTTATTTAATGGCGTTAATCTGATATAGGAAAAGAGGATAACTTGCCAATGCAGATTGCATATCCAAACAGGAATGGGAATTGCCTGTGGAGCCTTCATGCTTCAAGTGCATTCTGTGATTCTTTTTATATTCAGCCACAAAAACATTCCGTGGTAATGCTCCACTCCTTTTGTTTTATGTATCAAATGAAGACTGAGATGTTAAAAGCAGGGTGTAAGAGAAATGAAAAATGTCAGGGAAAGCAGCTGATGAAAACTCTGTTAAGCAGCTCTGCATGTCAGGCTGTGTTCCTGCTGTAATGTATATGTTTGTAATAACAGCTCTGAATTCTGCAGGGACCTGTAAGTAATGAACAAAATTGGTCAAGCAAAAGAAAGGACTTATTGGAAACTTGAGTGCTGTTGAGTCCCATAATATGCAAACTGTACATCTGCATAAAATAAACCTGTGCCCCGCTGATAGCTTTTATATTGTTCCCCTTGTGTACATCAATTTGTTTGCTGGGTTGGGCTTCCTCCACTGAATGTTTTATGGTGAGAGTTATGTCCCCAATTTCCATAAGTAGCCAACGTTCATTGTCAGTGTCAATAACGTGGCAAAATGTAAAACTGAACAGGACTGACGGTGTCCCCGGGGAGAAGGTTGCCCTCTTACCTGGAGTGGAAAGTGTCTGGTGTTAATATATCTTTCCCAGTGGAGGAGCAAAATAATGAGGGAGGGAAATGATCAAAGCATTGCAAATATTTTATGTGAAGGAAGCTACGTTGTGGAATCCAGTCAGAGGACACCAGGTGAAGAGTTAAGCTGTACAGAAGGCAAAAAAAGAAGGGAAACAAACATTGACAAACTGTAGTGAAGAGAATCTACTTCTTTGCCTAGAAAGACAGAAACTGAAGAGGTGGGAATAGAATCTGGAATTGGTAAAGAAACAAAACCTGTTGACTTGGAGGAAAAGTTGCACAAAAGGTGTAATGTTCCAAAAATCACTTGCATGAAGCTCTTAGAGTAATGAGAGCAATGAATAAAAGCAAAAACCTGTGCTCAGCAAGGGTTTGAGATGGGACAAGTATGTTTTACTGGCAAAGCCTGAGGCTCTTTCTTTGTTCTACTCTGTCAGAAAAAGTGGTTAATCTGAGAGAGCTGCCCTGAGCAAACCTGAGGGTAGGAAACTGGGGGAAACCCTGAAGCTAGAGAAGTGGAAGTGTAAAGCTGAGTATTTTCTTATCTGTGGGAACATGGAATAGTAGAAGGAAGGATGGATGGAGTGATACTGCAGTTGAGAATTAGTGCATACATCCCTTTTGAAACATCAACAGGTCGTAAAGAAAATGACACCTCGGCAAATCAGAACAAACCTGAACTGATTATTTAACTATAACCTTGCAATCAGACTAACATTTGAATGTAGCTGTTGGCTTTCTGTGCACTGCTGCGTTTGGAATAGACTGGGGGTTTGTGTTAAGTGTCAGCTGATCACACCAGAAGTGAGGAAGGGCTGCTGCTGTGTGGGACTCACCTCACCTGCTGTTGGCACATTATCTGGGATCTTCCTGTGGTTCCTGGGGAGAGCCTGGACAGCTCCATTCCATTTATCTTACAGTGTCAACATCCTCTTTGCTCCCTGCAGTGCAAGCTGGAGCTCAAGTCTTTCTACAGCCTGAGTGGTTGGTGAGACACTTCCACATGCCTCGAGTACTGATACAGCAAGGAAATAATGCCATGAAAGTTCATGATATAAAAGGTACATTATGTTCTCTTGGTCCTGTAATTTTGTTAGGCACACAGGCACTGGGATGGGAGACTGGAGAGCAGGGTGTGGATACCACTCCAGGAACAGCCCCAGGAAAAGTACACTGTAAAATAATGATTGTCAAATACATTTTTGGGCAGAGTATCCTCAACCTGAGCCACAGTCTCACTACCTGTGATGAACTGCACCAGGGGAACAGTCAGTTCAGTGTTTCCCAGCAGACCAGTTAGAGATGATTGACCTGACACACAGGGCAGGTGGGAGTGAAGAGAAAGGAACAGGATAAGCTGGTACAGGAGAACATCAGGACAGCAGAAATGAGGCAGAAGTTTGGGCCTGGAAACAGAATTGTTTGTTTAGGGAGCAGAAGCTGAAGATCCTTAATTCCATGGTGTTATATCTGAGATGTGCCAAGGCAGTCTGGGAAAACTGGTGGCATTCAGGTGAAATGTGTAGCAGCAAATGCAAGAACCTTGATGCTCTCTTTGTCACGTGTCTTTAATACCTAGAGTGTGATGCTTTGACTTAAAGTACTTTTGGAAGTTAAATCTTCAATTTTGAGTTCCAAAAACCTTAAAAACTCACAACAGATACCCAGAAGTGTCCCCAAAAGTGTAAATGTGCTTTGACATATTTCTTAGTTCTTTTAAAGTAAATGAATCAATTAGTCCAAATGAAGCACTTCATCACTGAAACCCAGAGGAATTTCTTGGCTGCTGACAAATCATGAATAATAATAGAGTGCATAAAAGGAAGAGGGGTCATGACAGTAGATAGCCTATGGGTGATAAAGAAAAGCCAATTTCAAAGACTTTTGAGCTAACTTGTTCTGAAATGTTCAGTCTTTATTCCAAAGTGTCCACTAAGACAGAAGTGTTCCAGTGGGTTCCATGAGCTTCTGCAAAGTTTCTATCATAAATAACTGATTATTCTCCAATTTCCTGTAAAATGTGGTTAGTAGAGATCTTTATTACTATGGGTGAGAAGGTGTGATCTCTTGCAAATGTGGCTTGAGTTGTATCAGGACAAACTGAGCTTTCTGCTGTTCTGTTAAAGCCTATCTATTTTATTTCACAGTCATCTTGCCCATCCCCACCACATTTTTCTATTTCAGCTCTTCTTCATTTCTGTTTTAGAGGTCTGTACATCTTCAGGAAGCTGTTAAATTAGGTACAGTTTGGTGAGGAGCAGTGTCACAGATGATGGGGAATTACATCCCACACATATTAACAGCTACTCCCCAGCTCGAGTGTGCAGCACTGGGGATTGTCTGCAAGCCCAATAAACTTGCTATTATTTCCTATCTCAAAATATCTGCTAAGTAATAAAAATTAAAGAAGTTTGAGGTCACACTGCAGCTGCTCTCATTGAGAATTCAGGTGGGAAAAGACAAGCTAATCTATACAGAAATAACACCTAAAAGGGACACATTAATTAATAATCTTGGCCATGACAGAGTATTTAAAAGGCCCAGAGTCTCTGCAGTTTATGCTATCTTAGAGTAGTGACTACTTTAGCAAACAGAAGGATGCTTTTTGGGATAATGCAGGTAGCCAAGTGCTCCCATGCTTATTTATAGCTGAGGTGATTGGTCCTTTGGAGCAACATTTTATTAATAAACTATAGAATTTCTTTTTTAATTAGGATCCCCATCAATGACATTGATTTTCAAATGAAGACAATTCTGAAATTCTTCTAAGTTAAAAAATTATTTTTGAATTATTTTATGTATTTGTTTCCCGTGTTTTCATATTTCTCCTCTAGTGAATTGTGAAAGTTGATGTTCCCTGAGGTAAAATGAGAGGGAAATGAAACAGGAAAAAACAGGGGGAAAGAAGGGAAATCTGTAAATGAACAATTTCTACAAAAATGTGAAAGACTTGGGAATGGGGAAAGAAGACTTGAAGTGAATCACAAACGGGAGAAACAGGGTGGAAATTATTAATTAAATTGGTCTCCAGCTATTCTCCCATTTTCTCTCAGCAAACCACAGTACCAGATTGTCAGCATAGTTCCAGTGTCTCTCACACAATTCCACTTCAGGGCTATGGAAGAGATTCCAATTTGTATTTACTTCTTAAGACTCACAAATGTGCCTTTTCCCAATAAACAGAGAATCAATGATGCTCTTTATTGTTTTTTTCAGGTTTCTCAGCAGGAAGATTGACCTCTGCATTGGAAGGCCTCTCTGTGGTGGTTGCACTTCAGAGCCTCTCCACTGGTTTGTGACAAGCTGGATGAAATCCATCAGTAAGTAACAGGATTTTGATAAAAATAAGATTGTTTATAGTGGGGAGTTATTGAATAAGTGAATTTACAGTTCAGTTTGACCAAACCTGTAACTAACAGTAGTTGAGGATTAACAGATTACTGACTCCAGATCCTGCAGAGACTGCACAACTTGGTTAATTCTGACCATTACACGTGACCAGAGAAGTCAATTTTAATCCTGCCTACTTAGCATGAAATAAATACTATAACAATACAGCACAAAATCTTTTGGGCAGTGTCCCTCAGAGGATGAGAGGGAAAGGAGCAGTGCAGACCAAGAAGGAAAGTATCTTAATGTCCCATATGGCATGTTCTTCTGTCTTTATTTCCTGGTTATAACAACACCAGAATTGTTGGGCTCTTCAGATAAGCTGTTTAAAGCTCTTGGAAAGTGCCTGTTTTTATCAGCATTAATTGCTTCCAGTGGGACTAAGCATTAGTAAAGGTAAATCTTCACATCATCAGGGAATAATTATTAGAACAAAGTGCAAAGGAAAGAGAAGTAGGATGAAAATTATTCTTCTTATTGTTAATCTTGTAGTAGCTAATGAGGAAATAGGTTTTTCCCCCTTTTTCTGTTAGCAATCATGTTTACAAATGTGGGTGGACTGTACTGTGTCCAAGCTCTGAGGAAGAATAAGGAATAGAGGAAAACACTGCTGTAAGGAACCAGAAAACCAGAACAGTTTTGTGAGAAACCTCAGCAATTATTCTTTTACTGGAATCATTAAATCTTTCTGTAATTAAGTGAAAAGCTTTTAACGTTCATATACTCATCTCTGTAGGAATTCCTTGAATATTTTCTTTAGTATGCAGAGCTGTAGCTCAAGTTGGCCAATGCTAAGAGACCATCCTTGGTTTGTTTTTCCTTGGGGATTTCTACACCACACAGGCTTCTTCTTTTGACCTTTACATTTTCTTCTGAGGACAAGGGGTTGAAGTCTGCAGGATGACCAGAAACACCCACCCTGGCTCTGGAGGAAACTCCACTGCTTTTGAGCACCAGGAGTAGTAAAACATCTGGGGATCATTTGAAACTGTAGCTGCTCACTCGCTATGGAAGACATGAAAGAAGCAGTTAATGTTTCTGCTCTGGGTAAGGAATTGATCTTTATCACCACTTTCCCTAAACTGTATTAATAACAATCACCAGGGACAGCAGAAGTACAAATACTTTAAAGGCAGCAGGAGCTGCCCCAGGTCACGGAAGTAAAGGAGGAATTTGAGTCTGACTTTACTTGTTTTCTATCCAGAACCATGAACCTCTTTTGTTGGAAATACTTTTTGTGTGAAGTGTGACTGCAGCTTCTAAGGATGCATAAAAATAAATCAAGTTAACAACAAGAAGAAGAAACCAAAAAAGTCCCTCCTGTAAGGCCTCAAAAAATTCTTTTTCCAGCGAAAAGAACTAGAAATGCTTTGGGGGAGGGGGTTTTGGCAAATGAAAATTCAGGTTCATGCTGTTAAATTCTTAGTGGGAAAAGTATGAGGTGCTGCTTTTGCTGATGTAGTGGAATAATGCAAGTACTAGTTAACATTTTAGGGGTTTCTCCAGCTGGAGCCCACACTAATGTGAGGAGCAAATTTGCCATCTCCACAATGTGCCCCACAGGTCTTTGTGTACCCTGAGGGTGTTGTCTTAGAAGAACTTTACTTTCCTTAACTTTGGGACTGTAGTAATGCACAGATATAAAAAGCAATGCAAGATATTCATGATGTAGGAGATTTTTTAACTTTCCTTGACAATTTTTGTGGGACCATTTTCTGCACAACTCTGGCAAGGCAGATTTCCAAAGCAGCATAGTGGAGTCTGGCTGCTGTTAGATATTAATGGATGTTACTTGTTGAGTCCCCACTGATGCTTTGAGAGGGTGCACTTGTGTGGATAATAAAGTAGTTTGTTTCCTTGTTCACAGATATTTTTTTTTTGAGGAGTAGAACTACAAAAGCTTTGCTTCCCCTAGGACAGCAGCAAGGCCCATGTGTCATACTTCCTTCCTTCCAAAAGGAGTATTTCTTTGCTGCACCTGGAAAGAATGCCCTGATCCCAGCTGATAAAAGCTGGGTTTCAGTGAAGTCAGGGAGGAGCATGAACTCACCAAAGGAGCAGACCACATACAAACCCAGCAGCACAAATTAAGGAGAGGTCCTTACCTGTCACAGACTAATTGGCTGGGCGTACTGTTTTACATATCAGATCTCTCCCTGCTGGTCAGAGAACGTTGAGTGTGCCAGAAATATTTATCCTTCTATGTTGCATCTGTTCACAGGTCCCAGGCTGAGCTGCTTCCTGTCCACCCCTCCATCTGGAAGCATCTCCAGTGATTTAAGAAGGGTGTGTGTCCATCTACACTGCAGTGAGCAGTGCTGGTAGGGCTGGACACCACACTCACTCCTCTGTATTGGGTCACATGTGGGAAAGGGCTCTGTTATTATGGAAGGCAGTTTAATGACTGCACACTGTAGAAGTTAAAGCAATTACATGTAATGCATGATGATCAGTGTGGCTTCCAAATGTTCACATGTAATGCATGTCAGACTTCAGCTGGGTACCAAAACAAACCGCTCAAGGTTGCAGCCTGTGCTTCAGAGCAGCCACATGTTGTAACCTCAGAACCTCAAAATGCCAGCTGGTTTCTGTGCATGATCAGAGCAGTGGAAGCTGTGCCATATGCTGCCCTTTATTTCCTGGAATATGGCAGCACTAACAGTCACTTGTGCACTTCTGCCAAATGCAGGCAGTGTTTGATCCACATTCAGACCCATGAATTATCTGTACTTGTTTTTCCTCATGGTATGGCTCATTCTGACATGATTTTTCTACAGGCTACAACAAAAGTATGTAAATAAGGAATGACCTTTCCTAAAATTCATCTGTGGTGGCTCTTACTTTCAGGTACCAGATGAGATGAAGCTCCATTGTCCTCTCATACACTGGAGAGGACTGTTTTTTTGTGAAACATTTAAAATCAAAACACTCTGGACACAGAAAAGCAGCAGGATGACACCTTCCTAGGCAGAGGAGCAGCTGGGATCAGCCAGGACACTGTGCCTTTGTCAGCAAAACGTCTCAGGAGCCCAGGTACTCTCACTGCAGATTGTCATGTCCTACACATATTTCCTGTCCTGGTTTATTTGTGCTACTGCTGGTGCATTCTTTAGCATACAGTGTGTTAATATTTTTAGTTATTGGACTGTAGATATAAGTTACCATAGTAAACTGAGCCTGAGCCATTCAGGAACTGCTTCCCTGTCTCTTCTGGCTCACCTTTTCCTTCCCCAGAGGCACCGGCACTCAGGAGAGAGGTAGGTCTAAGGCAGGGGTAGCAGCCTAACTGTTGAACACTGCTCTGCTTGTGTTCATGAGTTATAGAACAATTCAGTCAAGGAAAAGTTCCATAAATACCAGTAAATATTAAAAGGACAGTGGGAAAGCCTGGCTGAACCACTTAGGTATCTCCAGTTGGATTTCTTGGAATTCCTCCTTTGCAATTGAACTTATTGTATGAGAAATATGCCCTTGGGCCCTGAAGTTTTACATTTTATCAAAATGGGTTAACTGTTATTTTGCAGAGGAATGCAATATTTCTTGCAAAGTTTATATGAAAGGTTTAGATTTGGTTTTTTTCTGCACCTACTGAATGTTATAATCTGTTCTGAAGCAAATCAGCTTCCTGGGTGCTTTACAATTATTCAGGTTAGTTTCATGGAAGTTGTGTAGGAATATTGGCATCAGATAAATAGACAACAATACTGAAACAAGGCATTTGAACATTACATGTGGAAACAAAACATTTCATATACTGAAATGAAATGGTATGTATGGAATTTTATTTAATAGAACATGGATGTGATTTTAGGTAAAGGTGTCCAACAGGGTGAAGCAAATCCTTGAAATAGCTTTTATTTTACTGCTTTGCTTATAGTGTGGTTGGTATAAACTGCTTTTGTTGGTTTAACAACAAGGGTGGGAAGCGACTGAGTATGGTAGATTAATTTAAAAAGTAGCTCAGGAGAATTAAACAGGAGAGCAACTTCAAGGTGTCTGGCATTTATTTCACTGTAACAAAAGTATTGCAGATGGATTCATAAAACACATTTGTTGGGTTTCCTTTAAAGTTCCATGGTTTGCTCTTTCTGTTAAAACCTGTGGTAGGTCAGAATTAGTGCTGGCAATTTGCCTGGCTAATGATCTCAAAATACTTTAAAACTCATTTTAAACCCAAGTAGATGCCTTTTTAAAAAAGTGCTGGAGGCTCTTCCAGCAGCATCAAGATGACATAAAAAATGACCCCAAATTATCTGTCTACCTTTGTTTTAAAAACTGCAGCAAAATATATTTAGTGTTCAGAGATTTAACATGATATGGAGATAATCTTGTACAAACATCTGAGCGTTGGATGTGAGACTGAGGTTGTGAAAGAATGCAGTGATTAGAAGCATGTAACAAATTCAATCATTTAATCAAGGAAAGGAAGAAACATGGCAATCCCTTCCTGTACGTAGGTAAGATGGCACAGTGCAGAATAATCTGCAGAGAATTCTGTGAACCAGCTGTGATTTCTCAAGTGTTTTGCTAAAATAAGAACAGAATCTCAGCCAGTAGCAGTACAGGAGCAAGCTGGGAGGATTTCTGCCTCATGATGGGCATAAGGGTGGATTTTCCATCCCATCCTCCCCAGCCAATGTTCATTTGTGTCCCACAGACAGAGCAAAGCAGGGACTAAACTGCATCAAAGGCCTTTTTGTGAAAATATGGACAATGCTATAAACTAACCTTGTGTTAACCTACCCAAGAACAGAGGACAAGAATTCTGAATGCCAAAATATAGAGAGATGTGTGAAAGGGAAAACTTAATACAAAAGTAGGCAGGCTGAATAAAACTATTTATCTTTAAGCCACACAAGTCATGGTAATTAAATTAGGTCAGGCTGGCTATAAAGCTACAAAAAGCAGGCTGTAACTAATTTAGAAAGAGAGAGAAGACCTGAAAAGAAAACGGATTGACAGCCCCCTATTATTTTTTATCTAATCAAGACAACAAAACTTAAGAAAGAAGGGGGGGGAAAGAGGAAAAGAAAAATCTCATGTTGATTTATCAAGATTTTCTCTCAAACCATCAGGACAGACAAAAGCACAGCTTTGATGTGGGAAGGTTTTCACATTGTTATTAGTGTTAGCCAAGGGTTACATGCATACAGATTTTACCCCTGAGAAAAGCAGAATAACTGAATACCTTAAAGTTCAGAGACTGTTGGAATCCACAGCAAAGAGTAACAGGATCAGATCTTTAACATTCCAGTATCATTTCATTGAATCTTTCTGAGCACTTGTATCATCTGCTGTGTGCAGAGAAATCCTAAACACCTGTGAAAAGAGCACAGTTAAGGCTTTTATTTAAAACCATTTCTTCCTAAATCCCACCTGCCAGTATGTATTAAACAACCCTTTCTGAAACTGGTTTCAAATACTTGCATGTAATTTTTACGTGTCAGGTTGTGTAGGGTGTGAGAACTGCCATTCTTGGAAGTTAGTTCAGATTAGGACTTTATTTGGAGGTGTGAATCCAGTTTTATCAAACAAGGTTTAAAATAGTGTTTTAGTTGATTTCTATAATAGTTTTCATTCTCAAAGTGATTAGAAAATTAGCATTCCAAGGCTGTCTGAAGGGTGAAGAGGAGTGTGTGAACAAAAAGGGGGAAGGGCCCAGACAAAAAGCTGAGTTTCTGTTGGTGTTTAATAGCAAACAACCCTTTCCCACCCTGCTTCTCTTTTATGCCTGCTCTGGTTTTAAGGAACTTGTAAAGCTTTTCCAGCAGCAGATGACGCTCAGCCACTGCATTCATCTGAAATAAGATACCAACTTTGCCCTGTGAAGGAAACATTTGAGGTCTCAACACAATTAAAGGGTTGCAAATTCTCTGTGAAAATGGAAATTCCCTCCCAGTTCTACCAATAGGTCGCTGAGGGTGAAGTTTTGACCCCAGTGAAGTCAATGGAACCTTCATTCTCTTTCATTAGGGCAGAGCCCTCACCCCTCATCACATCTCGCACTTGGACAATGAGATGTGGCTAGGAAAGGAGAAACTGTTTCCTTGTGGAATGCCATTGGGTAACACCTTTTCCAGACAGTGAGAGAGACCTGGAGAGATGATGAGAGAATATACACCGAACTGCCGAAAGCAGGGAGGGGCACAGCAACATTCTGCATTGCCCCTGTCTTGCAGGAAAACATCGTGTAGAGAATGTCAGCAGGGCTGGGTTGTCCTGACTGGCACCAGGAAGCAGGTTTGTTTCTGCTGGAGACAAGACAAAGCCCTCACCCTTCAGCTTGAAGAACACTCAGAGGTCCTTGTCAAGTTTAATTCAGAATTTAACAAAAAAGTTGCAAAACTAATGAACAGACCCTCAGAGCACTGGCCCAAACACAAGCTCCCTTACCTGGGGGTCTGAAGGAACCTTTTTGTCTGCCTGATGTTTGAGTGAATCCAGTCCAGCTCTGAGCATCCCTGAGATGGGCTAGGGCACTGCTGCCTGCTGCAGAGTCCTGCTAGAAATCACAACCTGGAGCATAATATAGAACCAGATTTTTAAAGACAAACCACACAGCCCAGTCTGATCTCCCAGGATTTCAGCAGAGCAACTGACTGTTCTGTGCTGTGTTCACATGTAGCCAGTGAAAAGAGGGACTGAATTAAACTCCCTGAGTTTTGACAGATTTGCTTTCACTTCATTTTTATTGCTCATAGGTAAAAGGAGACCTGCCAGCTTCCTGTAGATACTGGATATACAGGATTTGGTTCATAACATCTTAGGTTTCACTGTGTTTCTTTGAAAATACCTCTCCTATTTAACTAAAAGCTGTAGTTTCTAGTTTTTTTCTATTTTATGCTTTGAGATAAATTGGAGGTGGCACAGACTAGTGGAAGAGCAGCAGCCTTTAGAAGCACTCTCCAAAATTAAGAGTTTGTGAACTACTCTCCAAACATGTGCATGAGCAGGGCTACATCCCCCTTCCTGCCACCTGGTTGAAAGGAGCGTCCTTTAATCTAAAACATGTTCCTTGGGATTTCTTAATGGAGTTAATTCTTCATTTTCTTTTCATATTTTGCCAGTGAGACACTGCCCAGTGGTCATTACCTCTGTGTCCTTTCCACTGACTGTTTCTTCTAGTCCTGACATGGTGCTGTATGTTTTCATTGCATGGGGATCTCCTCAAACAAAGGAAAATTATGAAACTGTCAGATCAGATTTCATATATTGCTCTTGGCATTGCACTCACTAGACCTGGTACACAGTGAGTTTTGAAAGCCTCTGATCTTTTATAACCATTTCCAGTCTTATACATACATTTAAAAGTTCCTCATCTGCAGTCACGGGGAACCATCACTGTTAAAGCTGAGGTAATTTGGATATATTTTCTTTCTGTAAAGATATATTGAGTGATCCATTACACCCATAAATCATTTCAAATGCTTCATTATTCTTTCTGCTATGTTTCCTATTGTTTTAGTAATACTGAATTTATTTCTTTCACTTATATTTTTTTTCCTGTTAAGGATATATAATGCTTTAAAACTTAAAATGAAAGTTGGGAGGGAACACTGACAACAGGTTCACAATGGAGAGCTCCTCGTAGGTCTTATGATACCGTAAAACAGAGACATCAAGGACACAACATCTCTGCTCTCCTGCCCAGCTGCTGTGTCAGTGTGAAAGCCCAGTGATCCTGCATTAGTTATCTACCACTCTGGGGCTCTTCACTGTTGTGTTTCTCCTCAGTTCAGGGAGATTGGCCCAGCTGAAGACACCTTGACCTTCTGAGGCTTAAGTAGAAGAGAAGATCCCTGGGCACAAAATCCTTCGTGTGTATTTGTGCAGTGCTTCTCTTGGCCAGTTCAAAGGGCGACACAGAGGATTCCCAGGGCTCAAAGCATGAGCCATGACAGCTACAGTCTGAATCCAATGAAAATGCTGAACTTACCAGAGAACAGAGCAGACAGAAATTCCTTGTTATCTGTGGGGTTGTAACTCAGCAGCTGCTTCAGTGACCAATCACACATGACTTCTCCAGGAAAGAGGTTCTGTGGCACAGCTGGCAGAGATAGCAGGTCATTCAGGTGTCTGTTCTGGCTGCAAACAGAACAACAGCATGCTGTATTTAATGTCTGTGTCACTGCATCCTCTTCTGAATCCCCTCCTGCCTTTCCTTCACTGCAAACTTTCTAAATCCCTCAAAAACTTCTGATTGCACTTTTCCTACCTATACAATTCAGGGACAAGTCAGAGTAGAATATCTACGTACCTTGTAACAAACATTGCTTTTGATTGTGGCTGCCACCCATTTCTTGGCGGCCTTTTTATCCTCACTAGATTAGTAACTTCTTTGAAGTATTGTTTTTATGCTTTCTGGTTTTCAATTCCTTTCCATTTTTCTTGTCCTTGTAGCCTATCACTCACATTCCATCTGCTTTTCTTAGCTCAGATGCAAGGCCTTCCTTGTCTACACACCAAGTGCTGGTCTCCTACCCCCATGTTTCTTTTGACTGATCCTGTTACCAGTTCCATAGCCTGGTACTGCACAACACCACTGTGCTCCAGTGAGAGTAAATCAGTGTTTACTCTTGAAAGTTAAAGAGCTTCTTCAGCCCAACAATAAACCAAGAGTGAGGCTGGGTTGAGCTGAGACATTGTGTATTGGAAATAAATAATTCCCAAGTCCCCAGGGAATAAATCCTCATGGGTTCTTCTCTTGAGAAGATACTCTGATAGGCTCTTTCTTATTTTTGAGAAATTCCAAATCTAGCTCAGCTGTTTTTCCTACACTGAAAGACGTGTAACCTCTCTGAGAGAAGACAAGAAAACATTTTTCCTTAATGAGCTTTGTGGATACTATTGTCTATACTGGTCTTAACAACAGGCATATAGGACATTGTCTAGAGAAACTCTGCAATTCATTAGTTAGTTTTATCTTTCTTACAAAGCACAAACACCAAAATCTGACTGCTGTGCCCATCCAGTGCTCTCTCAAAAGAAAACTCTTCAGCCAGACCATTCCCTTCCCTCACAACGAAGCCAAACAAAGAGAAGTCATGCATTAACTTTTTTGATTCTCAAAGAAGAAAGCCTATAATTTAACAAAGAAATGTTTTAGAACTAGGAAATGTGATACAGTGTGCTTTTGGAAGTAAAAATATCAGAGCACCAAAGAAAGGGCAGTGCTCAGAAACACAGCAAGTTTATCTGTGAGCATAATGTAGAGGAAAGAATTAAATAATTAATTAATTAATTAAAAGGAAGTGGGTTAGGGGAGGATTCAGGTGTTTACCAGACCCCTAAGCTTCGCTGTAAGGGGTGTGGGCAGAGAATCTGTGAGGTTTGCTCAGTGGTTCACTTTGCTACCAGGCACTTTAGGGAAGCTGCTACACAGCCCCAGGTTCAGGATGGAGATTATTACACCACTTAACCTCATCCTCAGGGCAGGCCCTCCCAGGCCATTAACTCTCATTTGCTTTCCTCCCGCTCTCAAAAGCCCTTAAGATGATCTGAAAAAATAAAAGGGCCTGTTTTGCTTCAAATCCTTTAGCGCGGCTGGAGCTTTGATGTCATAACCTTGAACAAGCCAGGGCAGCACAGGAGCAGTGCGGCATCACTGTGGGTTACAGTGTCAAAGTCTTTCAGGAATGTTCCTCTCCCTTACCAACACTGATATCTTGGGAGCAGAAGGAGGTCGCTGATAGCTCCGCGTTCCGGCTTGACTGGCTAGGGGAGGTGAGGAGGAGAGAGGGATTTCTTCCTGGTGCTGGACACACTTGTTTTCTGCGGCTGCTGAGGCGGAGCCGTGGCTTTGCCGGGCTGGTGGAAGCATCTTGGAGGGAGCTCCTTTGATTCGGCCGTGCCCTGTGCTGCCCTTCGGAGGGAGAGCAGGCACTGTCACCTAGACTCGCTAGAGACTTCCTGGGGGCCAACACCACCTGCAAAGGAGGTGCTAAACCCTACCCCCCCCCCCCGCTCCCAGCGCTCCGGAGAAATGGCAAGAAAAAAGGGCCTTTACACTGCCCACGGGAAAGGTTTCAGCAGCCCTTGTGACTGCCATTTCCCACGTGAGTTTTCCGGAACCATCCCCTCCCCCCCCCATCCCATCTTAATCTCCCTGGAGAACTTAATTAGTTTAATCAGTTTGAAAGTTTTGGTTATGGTGTTGCTGTTTGTTTTGGTTTTGTGTATATACATTTTCTGATTAAAGTCCTTTAAAGGTTGTGGTGGTCTTTGGGAAGAAGCCTCATTCCTAATCCCAATAGACATCTTAGTTTTCTTCTAAACTAAGACAAAACTGGCACCCAATGTGATGCTTGAGCAAAGAAGGGAAACAGTTCTTGTGTCATCATATGTGTACTGAGTTTAGGGTCCATGCGGACCATATGGTACAATATATTTGGTTTTTGTTGGTACAGAATCATGCCAAAAGGCCTGGTGGGCTTAATTCATCTTAGCACATTGATGAGTAAAACTCAGGCCCTTGTATCGTCCTCCTTCTCTGTGCAAAGCCCCTGTGCCTGAGAAGAAACTCCCTGACACTGAGTCCCTGTGCAGGATGTGACTTACAGGATCAGGTGGCATTCCTTGGGTACCATCCTGTGCTCTGGGGGCTGTCCCAGCCCTGACTGCTGGGGGTTTAGTTATCCTTTCAAATACATGCTTACCCTAGAGGAGCAAGGCAGCCCACTGGGATGGGAATGCAGCAATCCTTGGGGAGCCCACAGGGGATGTCCTCGAGGAGCCCAGGGGGGGTGTCCTGGGGGGCAGCAGGTTCTCCCTGGCAGCAGCAGGCGGAGCTCCCTCGCCCGGAGCTGCGGGACACGGCAGGAACCCCCGGCCCATCCCCTGCTGGGCACTGCTCAGCGCTGGCATCTTCCAG
>JAWWEV010000134.1:3247234-3270946 GCA_035583235.1 Hafferia zeledoni
GAGGCCACATGGCCTTGGGTAAGCACTGAGCACACACTTCTCCTAAGGTAATGGACTAACAGTCTCTGCCTAGGAGAGGCACCATATCGTTGCAGATAACCTTCAGATAACGAGGCTACAACAAGAAACCACACCACTTTACATCACAAGCTGACCAAAATGTTCTTTAATTATTTCCCAGGAGCTCTGCTTGTTTCTCCTCTGTTGCTACACTGAAGGGCTCGTCAACACTCCCATTAGAGATGTCTAATCTTGCAGGATGCCATAACCCAGGTGACTTAATTGCACAGAGCTACAATTTGCTTCACAAGATTTCAGGACAGATGCCAGTTATTTAACATGCTTACACTGAAATAACTTGGCTTTTTTTTCCTTCTTCTGTTTTGGGAGGGGGAAGAAAATCGCAGCAGAGGCAAAACTTGCTGGTGGCTTCTTTTCAAGGCAGCCCTTTGCTCTGTTCCCATTCTGTGTTGCCTTTCTCAGTTACCAGGTTTTGGACTCGAGTGCTGCCACTCCTAAAGCCTTCCAGGGGAACTCAATACCCAGCTGATTTCTTAGTATTGTCTTTTTTTCTCTCACTTTTAATCCTCCCGTGACTTTGAGAAAAGTATCTTCAGACTTGTGGGCCTTTGGAAGTTTTCAGAGCATTTTGATTATGCTCAGATAAAACTGAGTATTTATGTATGAAAAATCTTGGAGTGATATGAAAATTGTCAACAGCACCTTCTGCATTTGTTCAGTACAGAGGGATTTTAAAAATTCATATCAGAGCAGCTGCAGGTGAGAGAAAGTTCATTCCTTATCGGTCATCCAAAACTGCTGAGCCAGTTTTATGAAAGCAGTGAAATGAAGGCAGAAACTTAACCCAGGGACCACTTGATAATGCTCTCAGCCAAAAGCAAACCAGAAAAAGGAGCAGGCATTGCTGCTCCAGCTCATCTCACCTGGGCCTTCAGTGGAAGGGAGCAGGACCCACCTGAAGGGTGTGGGCAGGCAGGAGGGCACACGCGCTCGAGATAAAGGGTCAAATGTGGAACTCTTTCCTCCAAATTGAAATGCAGGGAATTGTCAACAAGTCCCCATCCACCCAGAACAAGCGCAAATGTGATGATGGGGCCCTGATGATAATCCTCCTGGCGGCCCTCCAGGCTCTCCTGCCTGCCCTGGGGCCGCTCTGCAGCACTGCAGCAGTTTCACCCCACTGAGCACAGGCATCTGCTTTTGCACTCAGGCAGCTCCACAGTTCCTTGTTAGCAGCCTCAGGGATATTTCAGTGAGATGAACTCTTACCTACAGGACCATAAAAGAGAAGAGTTAACAAGGGGCTACGAGGTGTTACAGCAAAGGTGATGAGGTGTCTTTATGGGACCGCTGCAAAGTGCTCGACACCCTGAGCACAACAGGCAAAATTCCTCTTGCACCAGCAGTTTGAGGAAGGTGGAAAATCCAAGGTTTTTCCCAGTGCTTGTCTGCTCGTGCATGCACAGGAAACCTTGTGGCATGTCCAACGCCCTGTGCTCAGCCAAGGCTCCCAATCCCAGCTGAAAGCACAGGGAAATCCAATGCTGGCACACCCGAGGCTCTCAGGGATTTTGGCCATTACACTCAGCCATATTTATTCCATTAAAGGTAGCTCAGTCTTAGTAAAGACAACTTCCACTGCTAATTTTGGTTACAGCCTGTGCTACAACAGCACTGGCTGCTACACAGAGTGTAAGAAATGTTTCCCCAGCGGAGGGCATGGGCAAATTCCTCACAGCCATCTTTAGAATGGAGGGATGTGTTTTCTTGCCAACAAGGTCTTAGGAGCTTGGCTTCCAGACTCCTGAAATTTGGCCTGGCCAAATGAGCACTGAAATCTTGACAAGCAGCACAGTGCTGACCCGTGGTTCAGTCCTGCCCCAAAACCAGCCCAGCAGGCTGGACACACAGCTCACCTTGGGCAGTTCATGGAGGAGAAGGATCCAGCCACTGCTCCAAACCAGCTCAGCAGGCTGGACACACAGCTCAGCTCAGGCACCCGCTGGGGGAGAAGGATCCAGCATGTCCAGCCACTGTTCCCAACCAGCCCAGCAGGCTGTACACACAGCTCACCTCGGACAGCCCCTGAGGAAGGAGGATCAGCATGTTCAGCCACTGCTCCTCACGTGGGACTGGCAGACACCACATTGCCTGTGTTTCACTCCTTAAAATTAGAAGATCATACATTCCACAGATCATCTCAAAGTCATCAAAGAAGAAAGGCTCTTTGCTGGCTGAAACATTGGCCGTTACCGTGAAAATGACTCTGATGGTGCAAGCAGAGAAGGAGAGGTTTACCATGGGAACCATGGGTCAGTTGGGACAGTCAGTGGGATGTGATAGTCACTGCCCCATGTTTCCCAGATTGCTGTCACAGGGCTGCATTTGCTCAGGGCTTTGTTTCAGAGATCCCAAAATACAAGTGGGGGATATATTCATAGATGGGGCTCTGGTACACCAGCCTAAGTGTTCAGTTCCCATCACGTGCCTGTGATCTGTGGGCAGAGGATTCTGGACCTCACCTCACACTTTCTACCCAAAGAGCAAATTGATACGGTCACAATAAAAGTAAGGAATTATAATCATCATCAATTTGTTTGTTGGAGATGGAGGCAAGATGGAAATGGGAGCATTTCACTCATCCTTATTTTGGAATTCCAAAGACTCAATCAGATACTGGGAAAAATCACATCATCCAACACCAGAGTTGCTGTCACTAGAATAATTTTAAATTATACATTAAATACTTTAAAACTATAAATCATGTATTTTTCCTAACAATAAAAAACTCATCAGACTTTCAAAGGCATACTTGTAGTAACAGTACAAGGTGAAACATCCAACTAAAGCTCTACTACAACTTTTTTCAGAGCCCTTTTTTTTTTCTGTGGCTGTTTGTTACAACACTGTAGTTAAAAATAAACTTCTACTGTGAACGGGACTTTCACTTCTTCTGAATTAAGGTCACAAGTCTCTTGGATAAGCCAGAAGGATAACAGCTTTATACTCACTCCCTCAATTTGTTGTATACTACTTTTCTCAGCATTTATAAAAACTTTACCTAATTTATGATAGAAATGGATTTATATGTTTTGTCTCAAGTGTGAGGGGGAAAAAAATACATTCAATTGCATAAAACATTCATGTGAAAAACAGTGGTTAAAGTTCTACTGAGAAGGGCTTTCCTATGAGCAGAAATTAATGCTGGGTTTCCAAGAGAAAAGATCTGTGTTTCCCAATTTGCTTTGTAAAAATCTGGTACTATGTGTTAATTAATCCTAACTATGATACAAAATAAATTTAAAAAAAAAAGAAGTAAAGTAATAGGCAATACAAAATAGATTAAGATGGAAACATTAAAAAGGAAGACTGACAATCTGTGGGTGACCCAGCAGCTCGGCCTGGCAGTGCAGGTGCTGAGGGAGCCAGCTGAGGGTAAAGGCTGTACTTACAGGCACAGTTCCTCTGCACTGGACCAGGCAGTGCCCAAGGCAGTGCAGTGTTGGCAGCAGGTCTGTCACATCAGTGTGGTTGTGCTCCTGTGGTTAGGACTGGAGTCTCCATCATGGAAAATGTTGTGTTTTGTCCTTCAAGTGATCACAAACTCATCCATGAGCACAACAGACCAGGAATTTGTATGATGGTGTTTGAAGCTGCGTAAAAGATAATGCAACAGTCAACATTCTGCTTTAGTTTGGCTTTTCCTCAGCATCAGTTGCTACTTAGTAAGTCCCCAACATTTTTCAAGGGCATAACTTGCAACGAGACAGCAATAACAATTACATATTGTTTTCAAATAAGATGCCATTTTCCTTTCTGGCAGGCAGCAATGGGGTTTTAATGGGCAACATTTGTCTCATGAAACTCACAGATGCTTCCCTGACAATTGTAAAGGAAGAACAGAGAAGAAAACAAACCCAAAGAAAAGGCAGAGAACATGAAGAGCAAACGAAGGATTCAGCTTCCATCACAGCAGTTCACTTTGTGTCCCAGGCTGATGCATGGCTGGATCAGACATCCCTGGAGAACCTGGGCTGTAGAGCTCCACTGAGATCTTGGGTGTCCCTCCTTGCATAGCCCTCCAGCCACTGAGTCATGATGGGAAATATGGGGATGGAGTTGCCATGCAAGTGGGGCCAGGCAGGTAAAAGCAAAAATTATAGGGGATAAGCTTCCCAAAAGGACGAGCTTTCCAGAATATAAAAATTAAGAAATACAGATAAAAATAGAGAAAGCAAACATAAATGGGACCGACCTCATTCTGGTAGATGAAGGGCACCGTGAAGCAGAAAGTCTCAACCTGAAGAATGGAAAAGCCAATATCTGTGAAGAGCCAGGACAGTAGCTACGGCCACTGCTTTTCCACATCTAGTTTTTGAGCACTCCAGCATATCTGGTGAGTGGTAAGAGGCACTTTTTTCCTGAACAGACCCAAATCATGAGAGTTTTTGAAAAGAGTCTGTCAGCACCACCTCATGGCTGGTGCCAGGGAGGGCCTTAGTCTGAGTGACTGGACAAAATCCAGGGTCTCCGTGTATTCTGCACCACAAAGACAAATTCTATTGTCACCACATATCTTCGAAGCAATCCTGCTTACCTGCAAAGGTCCTGTTCCCCAGGGCAGTCAGGCACAGGAGATGGACTTGCTGGCACAGCTCTAGCTTCGGTTCAGCCAGGACTCAACCCACCAACCCTCTTCCCCCTCAACTACCACACCAGTGACAAAAAAATTCCTGTGGCAAAGTGATTTCCCAGACAGCTACAGATCAGGAGATACTTCCTTGTTATCTACCAGAAACCATGAACAAACTCCCTGGGTGAAAAAAAAAGAGCAAAATAATTCTAATTCTGTAGCAAGTCCAGTTTGCATTGTGCTCTCCCTCCAGCAAATGAGAGAAATACTTTTGGTTTGTGTCTCATTCCCTACCTGTACTAAAGCTGAACACTATGGATAATTGTAAAAGCAAAAGGAGACTTCCTAAGCAGAAATACCCAGTAATAACCATGTTTAACTCATGTAAGCCTGAAGACTCTTTAAGGCACCATGTGCTGAAGGTGGGACAGCAGAGTCACCAGGGGCCTCTGATGGCTGCTGGTCAGTTAGCCTGGAAGATCCCTGTTAGTTTAAGTGGAGGCAGGATGTAAAGCCACGCAGATCATACCTACCTGGGAAATACAGACTTTAACACAAGACAAGTGCAGGTTCAGTGCACATCCAGGGCACATTCCCACATACCCACAGTCCCTGCACTGCCACAGCCAGGCCACGTTGCCTCCTCAGACACTGCTTGCCTGAGGCTTTGCCAGACACTATTTTAATTCTTCACTCTGTGGGGCCCCGTCACTCACGAGCCTTGAGAGATCGTTCCACAATTCAGTAGATGGCTTTTTTACCCCCGACATTCATCCTAAACTCTATTTTCCTGAATTTAATTCCATTCTCTACAAAGCTTTTTTTTAGGGTATTAAGGTATTATTTTTTTATTTTATATAAAGTCCAAGTACAAGCAAGTAGGAATCAGCCTCATTGCTTGGCTGGAGAGACATCATCTTGAGCAGGTATAGCAATTATGGACCGTACTTAGGGGTCCTCTAAAGCTTTCTGCTCCACTTGCTGTCCCTGCAGGGCTGGTAATTGCTGTTACACATGACAGTGTCAGGGTCCCTGCAGCGGCACTGACAGGCTGCAGGGACAGCCCCGGGAGAGCAGAGGGAGCTGCATCCCAGCCCTGCAGGACCCCAACACACACCCAGGAGGGAGGGACCACGGCTGGATGAGCTGCCCCCCAGGCTGTTGTGCCCCACTGCAGGAACAGGGAAATGGGACTATTGGAAATGAAGTACATCAGGAGAGAAAGCAATGGGTCATATTCTGATTTAACACTGGCTGCTCCAATAACCCTGTGGAACTGAGTGGGTCTGAGTGCCAGCTGAAGTAAAAAGGGAGCTCAGGCTGAGGTGGTGTGTGCTGCCAGGTTGGCTTGAACTTCTTAAAGTATTTTTCCTTAATATAAATATCAACCCCAACAGGCACTAACAGAAGACTCCAGGAGCCTTTCCCAGCTGTTTTGGGCTTCAGTCCCCAAAGCTTACCTCTCATAATTCAGTTTTAGCTCCAGGCACTCTAAATTTAATAGGCTCATTTGAGCAAGGGGCTTATTGGAAATCCACATTGGAAAATAGTGAGCGTAAGTGTGCTCGTGCCAAGCCATAAACACATTTATACAGTGCAGTAAATCAATGCTGCTGCCTCTCCTTGGAGAGCTAATGCACAGGACATGAGGATGGAACCTGTTCAGCTTCCTGCAGGCAGGTAGCACAGGCTGCAGCCACCCCACCCTGCTGGGGATCTGCTGGACATTGCCCTGCCTGCCCACACTGCAGACCCTTTGCTTTTGGCTTGACCTTCACTGACTGCTGCAAAAGAGCAGGGATTGGGAAAGGCACTGCCAGCACTGTGGGGGTGGGTACGAGGGGGGCAGAGGGAAAGGGACAGGAATGGTCGTGCCTACCCACTAACACAAGGCCTACAGAAGCACCTGGACTCTGCAATGCAGTGATGCTGCTGGGCTCACTCCCATGAGCTGCTGTGTAAGTACAGGTCATGTGAGCTGACCAGTGACTTCTGACTAACACGACAGTGTTTAGTTTTTTGTTATCAGAGCATTTAATTTGACTGCCTTAATTACAGGACTCCCCCCCCCCCACCTCTTTAGTGCTATCTAAAATATTAAAAAAGGCTACAAAAATGACAAGATGTTATGAAAAGCTGGTTAGGTTTTGGTGTATTAAGTCCCTGAGAATTATTTGTATTTTGTGTTTGTGTAAAGCCTGTCATTGACTATTTAATACAAAGTTACTGTTGCCTGAATAGGTGCTCAGGTCATAGAAAGTCCAGAGTAGGTGGAAGCTGACAGCTGGCAAAGGTGTCTTGCAACAACTCTAAAATACATTAGAAGCTGCACAAAAAAAGTAATCTTCTAAATGAGAGAGGAGAGAAAGACAAAAGCTCTGTATCTGATTTAAAAGGGGAGAATTCAGACTTTGAGAGAATTAACAAGGAATATTTGAAACATTCTTTTAAAGGTTTTCTGTTTTCTTTTTCAGCTCCAAAAATTTCAGCCACACCTGTTGCTGCCCTAATGCAAGATGGTCCTGTGCAACTCTGCCAGTACCTGTTTAAAGCAGAAGGAACAGATCTCTAAATAAAGTGCCAAAAGGCAACTGTCAGGTCACCAGCAGGGCCTGCCCAGGCCCCAACTAGGGCACTAATTGTCCATCTGCCTCACCAGCTGCCTCAGCAGATTGTCCATCCTCCGGCTGGGCACAGGAACAGGCTGCCACTATGCTCACACATCTTACTGTGGGCAGGCTTTTTCAGAGTTATTCCTAAACTTTATACTAGCTGTTCTTCTGTTTGCACCTTCCTTCACTCCTCTCATGACTTGTTTCTCTGTTCATTTACTCACTGGGACAGAGATTGAGACAAGCAGTAAAGAAGCACATGTCTGAATAAAACCCACACCCATTCACCTCATGAGGTCAGCAACTCCCTGCTCCATCACGAAACAGAGAGAGTCACCTCCAAATCCTGGCTTTTGAAGACAAGGAGAGACACACATAAGCACAAAGCACATAATATAAAACTGAAGAGCACAAACATCTCATCCTAGCAGGGCACTGCACTCACCTGCAGTCCCCAGTGGGGAACAGCCCATACCCCTGAGCTGTTCATAAACAGCTCCTCACTTGGCAGTGCTCTGCCCAGCAAATGCTGCCACCTGAAGAAATAAAGGAGATGTCTTAGCTTGGGCCATGGGAACTTCTCTTTTCACAGAGACTACCTGATATCAATATCATCTGGGGGAAAATGGGAACCCACAGGCTCAGTGGCAGGAAGAGCAGCGGCCTCTGACTGCAACTCACCCCTTGCAGCACCTGGCCACATGCTGCTGCCTGCATTAATCCATTAACTCGTCAGCAAGGAGGGGCTATTTCTCTCCGTTCAAGGCTTCTTTACAGCATGAAGTAGTGAGCCGACTGTACCCTAGCAAAGTATATCCCAGCTCCCTTCTCTCTCTGCATGTTCCAGGTGTGCTTCACCATTACAGTATCCATTATATTCAGTTTGCATCCTCCTCATAGCCATAAAGGACAAGAGATTTCAGTCATTGCAGAGCCTTTCCAGGCTGGTGTGGCTCCACATTTGCTTTTTCACACTCACATTCAGCTTTGCAGAATACCAGCTGCACAGACACATACAATAAATGCCTTCACAATCACCAGTTACTGTTCTTTCATTGCCCCTCCAATTTTTCCCCCTTGATGTCAATCTCAGGCCCAGGGATGCACCAGTACCTACTAACATTTCCCCCTGAGCTCAGTGAGGTTCTGATGCTCTCCCATCAGACCACATTCAGTGTAACCAACCCACATTCTGTGTCGTCGTTCCTCACTCTCAGTACAGCAGAATCAGACCCAAATCTGCTCCAGTGAGTACACACACTCAAACCAAGACACATGTTGATTGTTATCTGCATGTGAAACAGCTTAGATTGCAGATCCTTGCTTTCTCTCCTCTTCTTTCAAAGAACAGCATTGGTAGATGATACAAAAGCCTCAGCTGGATTTTCAGGTGTAAAACATCTCAAATAAAATTCTCCAAGACTTTAACAGTTGGCTTATTTGTGGCACATGATGTTGCACAATATGGAAATCAAGTATCAGGGTTGTATTTCACCATCAAATCCAACGGGGTTAATAAAAGAGTGTGTTTGCTGATTGTTTTTCTACTATATAAACGTATAAAAGCACATTAGTTCCTCATCAATTAGCAGTTTATCTCTGGATGTTCCCCAATGGCCTTCCCAACAGCATTGTGAGGAGGAGTGAAATGGCCACAGGGATTTCAGACCAAATCCTTTGCAGGGAAGATAATAATTTACAATATGTACATTTGTTTACTTCCGCCATAATTGCTACATCTGCTTTACTGACGCTAATTAATTAGGCCTGGTTTAATTGATTATGTTCTCTGAGGAAGGTGGTGCTGACATTTTGCAGCTGGTGCCTGAGAGGGGAGCTGTGGGAGGCAGAGCCCTTGACAGCACCCCCAGACCGCAGTCCTGCAGCTCCCCACGCCCCTGCCCGTGCCCGTGGCCTGTGCAGCTGGAAGGAGCACGCTGGAGCTGAGCCTCCAGCCCTCCTCAAACTGCCAACAATCCTTCAAGTGGAGCAGGAACAGTCCAAAGTCTGACTTGAGCCTAAATAAACTCCAAACCCAGAAACAGAGACGTAGATAGCGTACCTTGAGTTTCCTCCCAGTGGGGCCTCCTCCTCTGTTTATTTACTTATTTAGATTTATCTAAACTTCCTTGGGTCAAGCTCTGATGGGATGGGACAGATCTTCTGTTCTGGATCAAGTTAACATCAGCCCCACATGTCTGCCTTGCACACCATTCCCGTGTGTGGCTGCATGTCTTGTTTTACACAGATGGGCAATCATGCATACAAATGCTCCTATAATTTATCCCAGAGTTGCTGAACTGTTTATACAGGCAACTTTCCATCTATTCCTAACACTCCACGTCCTACAGAGGTGTTTTTTCTTGGTCCCAAAATATTTTTCTTCATTAATTAAATTTTGGTAAAACAGCCATACCTTTGAGAGCTGGAGATCCTTAATCTCCTCACAGGCTCTTTCAGGCCAGGGGAAGGAGAAGGTCTAACATTTCCCCCAGTGCTGTGTTGCCTCCTAATTCCTTGTCAAAATGGAGCATGTTTACCACCTCTCACTGGGGTTTGGCAATAAAACCTTTGCCATCAACCATTTTAGGAGCAAAACCAGCACGTTTTTCCCTGAGAGCTGTTTTTAAGAATGCTTTCTTTGGAGGAACCTCTCTTTACACAGTTTCATGGCTGGGATGTGCCGCTCCCAGCCTGGCTGTGCCGATTCCAGCCCCGCTGCGCCGGGAGCACCCGATTGTTGTCAGTGGCCTGGTGTCACATGCATTTGCCATATCCCTGGCAACAGCCAGCCTGCCCTGTGGCTGCTTCACAAGAAAGAGATGGAGGGAATCAGAATAAGCCATAGTCCCTGCAAAAAGGGGGAAGAAGAAAAGAAAGGAAGAAAGGAGCAGCCGCAGAGCGGGGTCTGGGAAGATTAGGCGCTGGTTTGAAAACAAGGAGGCAATGAACTGAAACCCAAAAGATTGCTTGTCTACTTTCTAGCTGCACCAATAGTCATTTCTCTGCTAATTACCTTCCCTTTTGTGCAGTGGGTGCCATTAGCAGGATCACAGCGGTGGTGCTGCTGTGCCCAGAGCAGCCCCAGGGCCCACATGAGGCAGAGCTTGCACAATGCATGTGCCGGGGACGTGCCATGGCACCAACCACCAGGCACATTTCAGGAAGGGCTTTCAGTGCCTCACTTTATTTTGTTTTGCTTGCAAACATCTGAGCTCTCGGATCTGGCAAAAAAAAAAAGCACTGCATGTCATTCTCTTTAGGGCTCCACATAAAAATCCTATCAGTGCTTTATGGACAGCAGGACTGTAGTTTTCCCAGATTCAAATGCTTTCCTCTTCCTGCTACTCATCCAGATGGAAAGGTTCTCCAAACAAAAGCCTAGTACAGTGAAGGCAAGTGTGAGTTTGCTTCCAGACACTTCAGACTGCAAAAACTTGTCTTATATTTTGCTGTTGGCAAATCTGTCATTGAAGGGCATAACTACAGGTTTATCAGACATGCAAAAGAACTCTCTTTTCCTGTTCTCTTTCACTTTGTCCTTCCTGCAAAGCAAGTCATCAGCAAACACTTGTCAACATTTGATTGGTGTAAGGCAGGTGATTACAGAAAATAAGAAATATTTGGTTTTCTGAATGTGTTCTGTCTCACTCTGTGCCCAGGGTGCTGCTCCTGCTTGAAACTGGTTTTCCCTGCTGTCATCTGGAACCCACAGCTTGTAACAAAAAGGGCTGATTATGTAAAAATAAAAGGACATGGGGCTGTGAAAGCAAAGTCCCCTGGGCACAGATGCCAGGGGGGCTGGCAGGGCAGAGCAATGCCTGTGTGGAGGCACATGAGCAGCACGGGAGTGGGGCAGCCTCCCCACCCCAGTGCTTGCTGCAGAGCAGAGGGGGCACAGAGAGTGGGCAGCACTGCCAGGGGATGTGCAGCTCCCTCAGGGGCCATCTGGAGCCAAGCATTTCCCTGCACAAGGCTTTTGATGTGTAACAGAAGCCATGCTCCTCCACAGTGCTGAGTAAATTGCAGCCCAGGAAAAAGCAAGGCTTTTGCTGAGGTTTATGCCTTAGCTCTGTCTCATAGGTCACAGGTAACTTATTTTCTGCCTTGACAGGGTAGGGTAAATAGTTAATCCATGACCCCTAATCAGCTGACACTGGGTAAGGTGCATTCCCTTTCAGTGCATCCTTAAATTTTGAATCACGACAGCATCTTAATCTGATGTTTTGTTGGGTAACTTTGTGGAATTCCTCCTCCATCTTACTATGAAATGGTATAAAAATGTGTAAAACTTCTCTCTCTTGCAGGATAAGGTTTTAATTTTAATTTTTTATTCAACAGTAACAGAAACTATAATTTCAGAAAGGCTGCTACTGTTAAATTAGGAAGTTGAAAGTCAGATTTATGTAAAGGAGTTTGGGTTTTAGTAAAGCTTATTATGAAGACGTGGCTTTGATAAATTCCAAACACACCCAAACAACAAATCAGTTTTTAACTTCCCAAATACCTCCTCCTTGGCATGCAGTTGGCTGACTTTGTGTTCCTCCATTTTTTTCAGAGCTCTTGGCACCCTCTGCTCTAGCTGTGCTAGTTAAGACCAGTGGTATCTGTAGGATTACTGCCAGAAGGAAGAAAAAAAAAATCACTTTAGCCCTCTGCTTCAGAGGAGCCCTGTCATGGAAGGCTGGAGAGATCCTTCCCCTGGAGTAAAGCAAATGACATGGGAAAAGGTGAGAGGTGCAGTTCAAAGCCAAGATCACACCCTTGGACAAGATCAAGATTCCAGAGGGTTTCTGTGTCTTGGAAAGCTGGACTCATAGGAAAAGTGGTAAACTCACTTTAAATATAAAGAAGAAATCCCTTAAAAAAGGAGACTGGATGAGTTTAGGTAAGTACAATTTCTTTAGGCTCTCTTCAGGAGCTTGGATGCCTCTCTCATTAACACAGACAGATTCTCCCACCTCCTGCCTTGCTCTGAACCTCAGTGAGAGAAAACCAAAGCAGCAATGAAGGACTGGGCTGGGCAGAACATCTCCCTGGTCACATCCCCTCTGCCGCCCTCTGTCTGGATGAGGGGCCAGGAGGGCAGTGTGTCCAACAGCACCTCAGGAGCTGGCACATGTCCAGAGTGTCAAGATGGCTTCAGAGGCCTGCAGGGCTGAGGGAAACACTCTGGCCATGCCTCAGCACCATCTCCTCTCTCTGCAGACATTGCTGGTATTCCTTGGCAGCCCCTCAGACTGAGTCACCTCAAATTTGTACTGACATGCTGTAAAACACAAGTCCATGTCCCAAAGCACCTGCTCACCAGCTGGAGGAGAGGTTCTCTTTCTCTCTCTGCCATCTACTCTTGTCCTCAGAGGTAGCACTTATTCATTTATATTCCCACCATGCTTGGACAAAATGTTTAGGTATGAATACAGAGAAATAACCAAAAATCCCCCTAACAAACAAACTCCAAGCTATGCAGACTGAGTTCAGTAAATAGATTTTAAAAGCATTTTCTACTTGAACAGCACAGGATTAAACGAAGGTTTTGGCAGCTCCCTGAGACAGTGACTCAGGACCTTCATGGATCTAGTCAATTGTGAGGGATTTTTCAAATCCATGTGGGTTTGGTTGTAGCTTTTGTCCCAGGACCATCCTGCCTGTCCAGAGGAAGCATCTGCTCCCTGCAGACCCCACGTATACCCTGTGCAGAAGTGGTGCAGTGTCACACTGGTGGTACCTGTGCAGCTGCTCCACTGCCATTTCCAAGACTTTGCTCCTTGCAAACAGGCAGGAAACTCCTGGAGGAGTGCCAGGCACAGTAACACTGTCTGACACACCATTTGGCCTGCTCTGATGGACAGCAAAGGGCAGAGGCCAGGGCCCGGTGCTGAAAGCTAAGGGCTGAAGTGGTTTGTCTGGCCTGTGTTAGATGCTTGGATCCTGCTGAATCCTCAGAAGGGCAGGGAGCCCTAAGTGCAATACTGTAATTTAAATGCTTATAGTACAGGAGACAAACAAGTCACTGATCATCTCATTAGAGGCTTAACTTTTTACAGCTGGACAGCTTTCCCTCTTTGATCTTGTATGAAAAATGAATAGAAGTTTAGGACATGTTTATTTGCTTTTGTAAAGGCTTGGATCCAAGCAAAAAATAACACCGAGAGGTTGCAAGCATATTGAATACCTTTGACCAGCACTAGATACCAAACCAGAGACCTCCAAGGGTAAAGAATTCAAGAGTGCTGACTCCTGGTTTGCATCTGACTCCCATTACAACCCTCATTTGTATGCTGCTAAGCGAAACAATGTCCTTCTCCCTGTGGACACATGAGTGAGTCATATCATTCTTGTTTGGTTTTATTTTTTTGCCTCTTCTAGTCTTCAAAGAACTGCAAGTGCTGTAGCCTGAAAATTTCATGAGTAGAGAAATCTCTGCTCCCATCTATTGGTGAGCAAGAGAAGAATGCCCATAAAACTAGGGAATCTGTTCATTTGTTTTACCCAGGCCACTGGGTGACAGATAATCCAGAGGTGAGGGATTTCTGGTGCCATCTCTTTGTGAACAGAGGAAACAGCCCTTCTTTGTATTTCACTCCTCATTCTTCCAGTGGCACTCTGGGAAGACCTCATAGTTGTATTTCAATGACCATTCTTCCAAGTATCCTGTACTGGGATGACTCCACTGCTAATTCTTGCAAAGGATTTAATGAGTCTAACTCGGTCATGAAATCATTCGTTTGAGTTCAGGTTGGTTTTTAGGAAAGAGATTCCGAAAGCAACACAATACTGAGTTGCAGGTGGCTGGTGATAGGCCTGCCCAGGCAGGAGTGAGACCTCTGCAACTGTGGTGTCCCAACTGTGCTAAACTCCAGGGAAATGCAGCAACTGGGGAAGGAGAAAGGATGCCCATAGGGAATGTTTGCCTGCAGGAAATTCACAGCATCAGCTGGAGACCAAGCCAACCACTTTTGCCAGAGTTACTGAATGAAGTAGAGGATTCTGTTCACTGTGGATTGTTGTCCCAAAGTTAATGGTACCTGTGCCTTGCCATTAGCCTTGTTGTTTCAAAGAGTTTCATACGTGCAAGTGATGAACTGCTGCCTGAAGGTGCTTGGAAAACATCCCAGGTGTGAAGGGACACAACGCTGTGTCATTTTTTGAGCTCAGCTTTGTTGCTACCAGGAGGTGGGTTCTGGGAATCCAGTGATTAGATGTGGTGGCAAGATTCCAACTGGATGGAGGAAAAAGGAGTCAAAAGGAAATAATTGACTGGATTCATATGGAAGGGCTGAATTTCTAAGCTCATCAGCTTCTTTGCTTGAATTTTCTAAGCATCCAAATCTTTAACGAAGCCTCAGTGCCATTGTTAGGAGCAACATTCAGTTCTTGCCACGCTCTCATCGCTGGTCATTGCTATTCCGTGGTCATTGGGAAGAGGAATGCAAAAGGGGTTGGAGGGAAAGGATGCTGCTGAATACATCCATACTGGGGTGAACACAGTGCTGAGGCAGAGTATCATTCAGCAGGAGGGTTCATCACTAAAAACTGGCGTGTTGCAGTTGAACTGGGTTTCTCTAAAGGAAACCATCCCCAGACAGCTGAGTGATGAGTTCACAGGATGAAAGGCTGCTCAGGAGCCCATCCACTGAAAGGCTATTTAGGGGCTCCACTTTCTCACGGTCCTGCTCTGGAAGGAGTTACACAGCCCATGCAGATCCTCCCATTGTTTCAAGCTGAGGGAACATCAGCTGGTTTTGCTGTTGTGAGCAGGGGCTAATTGGTTCAGTTCAGTGTGTGGGTTATGAGCCCAGGCCACTGCAGGCACCCACGCTGGACAATGGGACAGCAGCCTCAATCTGTGCTCTCTGTTAGACACTGAGCATTTAGGCCACCTCTGAGGGATGTGGCAAGAAAATTCCTGGTTTCTTTTTCCACACAATAAAAAACCCAGAAAGATAATTAGGTAATTCAGAATGGATAATGATTATCCATGGTTTGGGAGGAATTTTTTTTCAACAAAGACTCCTCCACATCTGTAGTACAAACTGATTTTACTGGAAACTTGCTCTAAGCTGGGAGAAGGAAGCTTCCCAGTGGAATTTTGTAAGGTGTGAAGCATTTATTAAAGCCAGATACACACAAGGATACATACAGGTTATCCTAGCAAGCCACCTTACATCCTTTGCTAAAGAAAATTGGAACATTTCTACTGCTTGGTGGGATCACAGTGTCAAGGCACAGAAACACATACTCCTAAAAGAATGGATTTCTTTAGAGCTTTGGGGTTGTGTTTGGAGTTCAGGAATCACAGGCCAGGTTCTGTAGGAGGCAGGTCTGTGAGCCTGCAGGAATGATGTTTTATTGACTCTGTGACAAAAAGAACATGAATCCCACATAAATTCTAACCTGTAGAAATCAGGACAGAAGGCTTATTCCAACTGCTTCTCCCTTCTTGGACACTCAGCTCCTGCCCTGCTTTGATGATGACCATTAAAGTAGCCCTGTGGATGTTCTCTGGCCTCCTGCAACAGGCTCTTCACAGAAGGTCAGCCTGAGTAGTCTAGATATTTAGTCTGAAGAACATTTGCCACAACTGGGTTACAGTTTACCACGACTTTGAAATCAAATTCATTCACCACATACAGGTGAGGCTGCAAAGATCCCTTTCCAAACAGAGGTGGTTTGCCTTGTGGATGACTGACCTGGTCTCCCCAAATTTCAACACATATATATTTCTCCTATTGCCAGGTCATTTTTAAATTTGAATTCCAAATAGCCTTGCCTTTCTTTTTCAATCCAAAGTATCTGGACTAATAAAAAATGTGCTTTACCTAACTTGCAATAAAGAGAGAGTTTTCAGGAAACAGCACAAATTTTACAGCTTCATCTGAAACAGCCAAACTCAAGCACAACTGCTCTTCATGTCTAGCTGTTGCCACTAGAGTTTGTCCAGTAATAACTACAAGAAAGAAAATTAAAACCAGCAAAAAAGCCATATGTGCTTTTGGTCCCATATTACGCCTGTGGCTTAATTATAGAGACTCACTATGTGCTTAACCAAAAAGCAATAAAGGCATTGCAAGAAGTACCATTAGTGAGTCAACATCACCCCCTGAAGAACAGATTAGTTCTGGAATCCTGGTGGAAATCCCTTTAATTTCTTATGTTCTGTCCCTATCCAAGTCTCCAGTTTGTTGGCATAAACAGCTCCCAAAGGGCAAAGACAGGTATCAAGCAAGATGACAATCAAATCCTACCTGTTCAGCAGTGAGTGTCCACCATGCACAGGGTGTTGCCTTCACAGGAGGTTTGGAAGTTGGGAATGGTGCGCCATGGGATGAAGGCACATGGTGAGAACACAGAGGATGGGGGTGATGCAGAGAAGCTCCAGGTTGTGTTTCAAAAGCGCACTGTGAACACAGGAAGCAACAAGCTTATCAAAGATCTTTACCTTGCCTGCAGTATCAAATGTTATGTTCACAGGGACACCAGACAAACAAATTGGCAGGATATATCAATAGAGTCTAGACTGGAAAAGGTCTCCTGAGAAATTAATTTTCAAATCTTTAATCTACCACATTTTTATATTTTTACCTACAATATTGCAGCTTTTCACACATCCCTCCTTTAAGAAACATGCAGTTAAATACTGTTGAGGAAAAAAATAAAAGGAATTAATGTGTTCTTTTCCTCTAACTGCACATTTTCCCAAGTGCAACTTGAAGCCTCATTGAGGGAAATATTTACATATGTGTTGTGTCACTCTGCCCCCACACTTCCTGTACTCACTGGAGCCCATCTGATGCCTTAAACTAGGTGTTGAAATGCCCTGCTGAATCAAAGCCACCGATTTAGATTTGTCTTTACTGAGGAGGACAAAGAAAGAGCTTCCTCCTGCAAGCCTCAAGAGTTTGTAGGAAAGATGGGAAACCTTGTGCCCCTGTTCTCCCAGGTGCTACCAAGAGCACTGCCAGCCCTGGCATGTCAGAGGTCCTGCAGACGGCGAGCGTGACATGGCAGTCGCTCCTTCACCATCTCAGGCATTCTCAGAGCACTGACTTTGCATGTCTGTATTTTGTACCTGTGCCTGGGGAGGTGAACATCTCTTCAGTTAATGAAAATACAATGGAAGACACAGGAGGTGACTGTGAATTGAAACGTGTGCACTGTGTATGCTCTTGGATGTCCTTCTGCACATTCTACTTAGAGCTGCCACTGTGTGCACATTAAAACAAGTGGGAAAAGCATGGCCTCTGAAGAGATCATTAGCATTCCTTTCCTCCTGATATGGTGCTTTCTTTAGTTCCTTCTCCCTTTCCCAGAGAAGCGTATCGGGTTGTTCTGGACAGGATGCCTTATCTGTGACTGACAGGCAGGACACCCACCAGCACAGAGTATCTGTTTGTCAAGGTAATGCTGAAATCACCATGATTTTATACCACGATAAACACACCCCAGTGACAGAGCACACAGGCAGTTATTTCCTGGTGCAGACAAACACCCCCTGAACGCTCCCCAGCACATCTGGGGAACCTGTCTTACCCTATTGCTTTTTTGTTGCTTCTCAGGACATTTCACTGAAGGAATGGGAACAAATCAACTACAAACTCGCATGGGAAAAGCACACAAATTTTAGATCTTAATCTCCAGTTATCAGTGACCAGAAGGGCAAAGGACCCTGCTCCAGTGCCACACTCAATATTCCTCACAGGTGAGCTCTTTCTACAGCCCCCGCTGTTTGTAAACTCTTTTCTAACAGCAATTAGAAGGTTTTAGTTTTATTTCTCCTGCATATCTATCCATGCTCTCTCTGCTAAAGAGAAATGACCCCTCATCCCTGTAGCTAAATTAGACAGTCCTTCCTGTGATTCTTGGAAAATTATCTTTGTGTTTTTTTTCCAGGGAAGCACAGTTTTCTTAAGGACATGTTTAATGTGGCCATATTGTTCTTTCATTGCAACACAGACTCCTTACTGAAAAGCAGCAGTAATGCTATTTAGAACATTACGAAAAGGAAAACACATCAAAATCTGTGGAATGATGGTTCATCAAAGATTTGAAATTCACACTACTGCCCAGACCTCTTTTTGCTGATATTTTGGAGTCTTTCCATAACTGGTGTGTTGCTGAAAGATAAATGTGAGATAGTTAACAGGATCCTCCCAGCACTGGGCACTTTTGGAATTTATGTTCTCAATTTTTCATTCCCCAAACAGTCCCAGCTTTCACCTTTTGTGCTTTAGTTTGCTCAGGCATCACTCCCAGGCCACTGTTCTCTCTGGGCAGTTCTGCTCCTGTTTAAAGGGCTGTGGAAACAGAGTCAGAACCAACCAGCCCCACAGAGTGCAAAGCTGTGTTTTTCTGGTGGTGACATTCTGCTTTAAATGCACCCAAGTCCTGTGTCTGTTACAGCATTGCGTTCACGAAGAGATTTTTAGGAATTTTTTTCCTGCCCTTGCTGTGAATCTGAAGCAGTGGTGCTGTTTTGCTGGTTTCTACTGTGCAATTTCAATATGCAGCAATCTCTCCAAGTTGGATAATCTGGAATCCACGCATGCTTTGCAGTTTCAAGACAATTTGAGCTGAATAGCAGTTTCATGTCAATGTTTTGGCAGTAATGAAAATATCCTCAACGTTACTACTTGCAGCTTGAAACACCAATAATGATTTTATGTGCTGGCAATGAACAAACATGATAGGCAGGTTAAAAACATTAATTCCTCTCTCTGAAACTGGTATTTTCTCACTGGAAGGTTTGAAAATGAATCGACTTCCAACAGGTTATTTCTGTATTAATGTGATACCAGCAACATCTGTGCAGCTCTGTGTCTTCTTCTGTGGGCAAGCTCTGTTCAGGGGAGCTGGAAGGAGCACAGCTCTTGCTTCACCCCACAGCTGTGGGGAAAACACAGGATATGATGTTTGAAGTGTTGGATAATTGGAGGAAGCAAATGGAGAATGATAACAGCAATAGAGAAGCTTCTCCAGTGATTTGAGAAGGTGGTCTGGTGGACTGGATACCCACTTCTCTCTCCTTGAATAATACATGGGAACCAGGAATTGTTTACTTTAAAATATCAAAATGAGAAATGACCATGTTCTGAAATAAAACCTGGGAGTTTCAACTCTGCCACCTCTAGGAAAGCCCAGTGGGAGGGATAGGATTGCCAGAACTAGGGGAGGCCTCCTTTTCCTTATTTGTTATCATTTAACAGAATCTGAAGGCATCTTTCCTTTGCAGAGAGCAGGAAATCATTCCTGTGCAGCTCCAGGGCCACACAGAGGTTATGGTGCCCATTTCACTTGTGGTGTCAAACAACAGAGGGCTTCAGGACTGCCCTGGGACTGTACCAGCTCACCAAACACTGCACAAGAGAAAACAAAGGAGCACACGTACAGGGGAGCATTTCTGACTTCAGCAAGGGATGAAAACACAGTGCTCTTTAGCTGCCTTCTCCCTCCAGTGCTCTCACATACATCTGGTTGTGTTCCACTGCTGGGGAGATTTCTCAGGGTTACATCTGGGAGCGTGTGGTGAGCAGACAAAAAAACTCCAGCCAAAATGTTCCTGTTAATTGGCGATTGTTTTTTGAAACCTGAACATTGTGGAGCAATGTTGTACTCCCAACCTTTGCTCTAAGTCTGTTTGGAATTAGCAACCTGAAGTTTTATGGTGATAAACTCCAGTATCCTGTGGGGCAGGACCAGTGTACGTGTTGTGTATATGCTGACAGACACAGCCACGCTCCTGCCTGGCACTGCAGAACAGAGGGGACTGTGCACATTCTGTGTCTGCAATGCCTGCATCTGGGAGGCAGATTGCAGCTGCCACTTCAGCCTGGGATGAGCAGCCTTATAGAGAGTGAAACGAGGTGGCACTGCCTTCAGCAGCAGGATCCTCACTGCCTTCTGTGCCCTGCCCTTGGTATTGCCCATACATGGAAGCAAGTGTTCCACCAGAACAGGCACAGCTTTTGCTAATCAGGGAACATGAAATCACTGAAGTGACTTGGAACAATATTGGGGAAATGTGAATCTTGCATGTGTTTTGCACAATCATCTTATTTTTGTATCCAAAGCTGCTTGTTGTGCAAACTTTGAGGAGTGTTAACTATCACATGATGTTCAAAAACCGGAACCTTCCAAAGCCCCTTTTTATTGTTTTGGGGTTTTTTTTCCCTCTGGCTAAACTCATTCTGGGTTAATACCCTTTTCCAAGTTAACCTTTCCTGGTCAGTGCTTTGAATGCAGCTGCCAGAGTCAGCTGAGGAAGATGTTAGGAAATCTCTCCCACTGCTGCATGACCAAGGATGTTTCAATGGGAACACGGTCCTTTTGATCTTACTTATTTGGGAGTTGTTCTTCTGCAGCTTGTATCTCAGCAGAAAACCTACAATCTGTTTGCTCTTACTGGGGGAAAAAGAAGATTGTCGCCTTGCCAACACAATTACATTGGTGAGTTAGGGAATAATGAGCGAGAGCAGATGAAATATTTAGATATAAATAGTCTGTTTTCATGTGCTGTGATTGTCGCTAATAAGGCAAGGACGTGCGGTTTGTGGTTCAGGGACAGGATGAGGAACCAGGACATCTGGATTCCTTTCCCAGCTTTACCACAGTGTATTGAAGAAGCCATCAAGCCTCTTTGTACCTCATCAGTTGGAAGTGGATAATAATGCTCTGGGGACTAATTCTTTAATGTGCCATTTTCAGATGTTCCAGTGGGGAGAGCGATACAAGTGTAGGAATTCTACATACTAAAAGTCGGTCCAACTAAAACTTTAAATCCAGATAGCTACAAAGCTTGTGAGTTAATTTATCCTATCCTGACTTAAGAAATTTTACCCACTTGCAATTTCACAGCAATGATAGAAAAACAAGAGGAAGATTAAAACCAATACAGAGTTTTAGAACAAATTCCTGAGAATGTGTAATCTTAAGTTTTCTGTGAAAATTTTTTGGCCTTTACACTCTTTACTCTCCTAATAAGGAGCTGCCAATGACGGCCTTGACTAAAATGTGCTCATTTGTTCAAAGCCTAAGAACTATTTAGGCCTTAACTCATAAGGCTTGGTATGATTTACAAATGCCCCACAGCCACCGTGCACACAAGGGATGTTTCCCCCAGCCTATGTGTGTTCTGCTCACTGCAGCTGTAAGTAATAAATCACTAAACCAGAGATTAAAAGCATGTAATTGGTATAAAAGTAATTAAAGATGAGATTCATTCTACCTAGGAGTAAATAAGTGCATTTTGTGTGTAAATCATAGGGGAAGAAAGAGAGTGTTTGGGGTTTTTTTGGTAGTGGAGAGTCTCAAAAGCAGAGTTGCTACTTCAGCTGAGGAAGGAAAAATGAAACCATGCAAGGGAGTAGAAAGCCATGAGTTTACATTATTTGGGATGAGCATATTATTTTAGGTTTTGTAGCACTTAATTAAAACTATTTAGTACAAACAACAGTCTGTAATGCACTAATAATGTGTTACCTGCTGGTGGACTCTGGGTGTCAGATCTCTCCATCTACACTGCCAAGTGTAACAGCCATATGGGAGCAGATCTGCAGCTGGTAACAGGGACCCCACATCCCCACTGCACACCTGGGTGGGTTTTCCAGCCTGGTCCCATCTCTTGGCTGCCTGGAGCACAGGAATTGCCCTCCTGGAGCAGCTTTCTGATGCTGGTTTCATCCAAAAGTCCGGCTCCTATGGTTTGCCCTGCGGTGCAAGGAAAAACATGGGAAGTGGGAGAAAGCAGGAAATTTGATCTGAACTAAAATGCCAGCCTCCCCTCAGCCTATTTGTACTGCTATTCCTGAATAAGGGCAGCACAAAGGCTTCACCTGCACTCGGAATCCAGCTGGCCAGGCAAGACTGAGCACCAATTTCCCGTTGCTTTGGTGAAGGCTTTGCTCTCCATCACTGCCATTGGGCAAGGCTGGAGCAGCAGCTGGAACACTTACCATGCAGCATCATTGCAGCCTGCTCTGAGCAAGGCTCGTGGCTGTGTAAGAGAACTGGCCTCAGTGTGGTGATTTTATCCCATTTGGGACTGTTTTTGACAATGCTGCAGTACTGGCACAGGAGGCACAATCAGAGGCAGAATTGGCTCCTCACCGTCACTCTAAGCTAACACTGTTTTGTGGGATGCTGAGGGAAAAGCCAGTCTCCTGATGGGCAAGCAGCTCCAGGAATCTCTAGTGATTCATTTACTGCCTATTTGACTCGTACATTAAAGCACAGAATACAAGTCTGTGGTTCACCAAGCCCTTCCCCTTTCCTATCCCAGTGCTTGTTTTCACCAGGAAAAATGAGAGCACGAGGCCTGCCAGGAAACCCTTGGCACAGCCTGCTTGGGTCCCCAGTGAGGAGCTGCAGGGAGCAGCATCCCAGGGCTCACTGCTGAGATCCCTCATCCCCCTCCAGAGTCTTAGAAAGTCAGTGTGCTCAGGGAATAGGCACCAGAAGGCTCATATTCTTTCCCATAAAAATTGCACTTAAAGTGATTCACACCATAGCATATTTTGCACTACTATTCCCAAAAAGACATCCCAAACTAACACACACAGGTAGATGCATAAGCTGTGGCTGTAAATCCATGCATGCAAAGCCATGTACATAACTCTCTTCATGTGGGGAGGCAAAGCAGCCTGAACAGCAAAAGATTTAGCAACAACAATTCTTTTCCTACAGCATAAACCCCACAGTAGTAATTCCACCTCCAAATGGAAAGCATAGCATTACATTATCCGAGCACAAAGGCCAAATTTCCCTGGTTGCCAGTTAGACCCCAACCTCATACAAACACAGCAGGAGAAGCCTGAAATGATTTTGTTTCCTGGTGGCACTAATTCCATTGCTGGAGAAAATGTGATTCTATTTCTATTGACATTATAATAGTAACTTTTCAGGCCAGACTCCACTCTGCCTGTTAGGCCAGAGAGAAGGAAAGCACCAGTGGAGACCTGAGGAATGTCTGTTCCCTGGTGGTGGTGTGACTGGAGCCCAGCTGGTAATTCCAGCAGTAAAAGCTCATTCTGTGAAAAAGATAGTTACGATTTAATTGTGTCTGAACTACAGAACCTCTCTATTTTGATCACAGCATCCTCAAACACACTCTGTGTGGACTTCAAAATATGCAGACTAAGCTTTTGTCCTGTATTGCTGTAAAACATGGACTCTCAGCATACAACCTGAGAAGTGATCACAGCAGACCCAGGCTGCAGCCTTGCACCACTTCACTTGTGGCTCTGCTTGCTTATTTATCAATCATAGAATTGATTGGGTCAGAAAAGACCGCCGAGATCACCAAGTCCAGCCCTTGGTCCAACTCCAGTCCCTTTACCTGATCATGGCACTCAGGGCCACGGCCCATCTCAGGTTAAAAACCTTCAGGGATGGGGAATCCACCCCCTCTCTGGGCAGGCCATTCCAATGCCTGATTACTCTCTCTGGAAA
>JAWWEV010000134.1:3284624-3318382 GCA_035583235.1 Hafferia zeledoni
GTGCCATGATCTGGTAAAGGGACTGGAGTTGGATCAAGGGTTGGACTTGATGATCTCAGAGGTCTTTTCCAACCCAAGTGATTCTATGATTTGGTGGAAAATTGTACTGATAAAGAAGGTGAAGTCAGCAGGGCCACTGCAGCACTGCCCAGGTTATTATCCCCAACTGCAGCAATGGGCATAAATAAAACCATAGGCAAAACCACACAGCTTAAGAAAACATACATAAAAACTCAAGAGCAGGTCAAAATATTTTTAACATTTTACAGCAATTTCAACCTTATTCTCTGTCCTTCACCAAACAGATCCAAACCCTAGAAAAATTAAGAATTGATGTCAATGTGAAGATTTCCACAGGAGCCTGCAAGGGCCTTTGGCTTGTGCTTCAAAGGAAAACAAAACCCCTCCAAAATAACTCTTGTGCAGGACTTTTGGTTCCTCATTCCCATGCACATTTGTGCATATGGAGATGGAGTGTGTTTTCCCACCTTCCCTTCTGCTGACTGCCCATCCCAGACCAGCCCAACATCCCAGTGATGGTCACTGGGCTGCTCCAGAACAGTGGGTGGCTGGGAGACGCCAAAACAGGGCTTACAAAAAAGAAGGATCACTGTAAGGAAAACCAGTGTAATGAAATAAGTTTTGGGGTCCCTTTGGAAATACTTGCCAGCTTAAAAAGCCTTTAAGTCGCTCAGAACTCACCTCCAAGTTGTGCAGCAGGATTGCTAATAGTTTATCTAATGTTTTAAGTACCAGCAAGGAAGAGGTCAAAGAATGCTGAAACTACAGCCAAATTTCCCCTGAATTTTTTATTCCCTTTCTCTTTAGGTCAGCAATTTAAAAATCTTGAGGAAAAAGAAGGGAGAAACTGTTCCTACTATAAAACAAGCAGCTCAGAAAAGAGAGAAGAAAAATGGATTTTCTTCACACCCCAGGGAAGCCAAGACCTATGGGTTCCATTGAGTTTGTCAGGCATTAAGATTTTTCTAACCAGCTTCTGCAGGGACTGTTTCTGTATTATCAGAGCAGTGATAACAAACACCACGCACCATTAACGACAGAGATCCCAGCACTGGATAGGAGGGGCTGGTGATCGTGGCTATGGAAGTGCTGCTGTTGTCCCTCCATGAGCACAAGTCACAAGGAGTCCTGGAGCGCTCTCCGGTGCCTCTGCAAGGGCAGGAATTGCTCCGGTGGCACCGGCACATCCCGTGTGTGGCAGGTCTGTAACCAGGACACCGATCTCCGTGCACAGAGTGTGGTGTCAGCCACATCCCATCGCTGCTGAAACCACTGCGGAGTTTCTTTAGGAACGACAAGATTTGATGGGTGGAGATGAACGATTAAAATATCGCAGCCTAAGTCCTCACACAATGTGATGGCAAACAAGCCTTCAAAGAGATTTATTTTTGTTCCTAGCAGCTGAATATCCAGAGCCTGTCGTTCCTGGGGGAGTCCCACAGACCTACTTGATGATGGGAGTGTTTCACAGCTGGAAGAGACTCGGATTGCTAAACAATGACTTGAGCTGTAACACATTTTAGTGACCAGGCTCTTAAAACCCCGAGGTCTCTAATTGCCTGCAGGCACCTTTCTTATCGCTGGAAACCCAGGAGCTCCCATGTCTAAGCCTGTCTTAAACGTGGAATTCAATTACAAGGAAATGATTCCAGGAAAGAGCCCTAACCCAACCCACAGCCTTGCACCCCATTTTTCTGCCGTGTGAAGGGTGGGTGGCCCAGGGGCCGCTGCAATCAGTAAGATGTGTCCTTATTATCACTTACACAGGAAAACTGGGGTGGGAATTAACTGGTTTTCCTGCCTAAGGACAACACTTATTTACAAGGCAATTACTCAATTACAATCATTTCCATTTTGAATTGGAATGGAAATTAAACTTGGACAATGCCACAGGAACATTTGTGAAGTCGTGATGACAAAAGGAGAGCTTTCGTGAAGTGTTTTATGAGCCACGTGCACGTTTAAAAATCACTTTGAAACGACTCTCATCAAAGCTTTAATTACAGGCTCTGTGGTGATCTCTGTCACCAGGCCTTGATTATTTCTGCAAAATACGCCACATTAACTTACACATGACTGAGCTGCAGATTTAAATAGCTTTAAAGTATTATAATTAAAATTAAATAACCATAAACAAAATTAATGAATAACATCTTCTGGTTTGTACCTCTAGTTTTTAGGGAATTTATTCACTAGCTAATTTGGAATGCCGAAATAAGTTGTTTTCCATCATGCAACAGGAATCAAACTACACAAAGTTCCAGTGCTGCCTCAGAATTAGAAAAACCTTATGAGTGCCTCACTTTTATAGAAGATAAATATATCAATAACTTTTTTCAGGAGGTAAAAAAATCTTCTCTAAATCCTGTATTTTTCTAAAACTTCACTAAAAAATATTTAAGACCATTTTCTAAATCTCTTGTTTAGTTTGGCTTTAATTCTACGGCAAGACATTTTTGGGGATGTTGCTCACATGAAATGCATTTGCCTGAAAAATTATTACTCTGAAAATCTAATTTTACAAGTAGGCAGGGACAACAGTAGAATTAATCCACAATAGAAACAGCTACAGCTCCCTTGGAAAATTAATCTTCTTTAGAACCTCGTTTCTGACTGTCATGTGATCAAACCTGGTGTGAGACTTTGGGTCAAGATGAAGCAGCATTTTGTATGACAATAATGTATTATTCTTACCCGGTGTGGACATATTTTAGTGCTGAGCATGTTTTTAGTTAGTGATTTGCAGTGAGCATCCTGCTGTCTTGGCCTCAGCACCTTGTCACAAAACAATCCCAAGTTCTGCTTTGACTTTTCTTCCCCAGAAACACAGATAACGTGGGATTTCTGATCTACTGTACAAGGATAATTTGCTTATGTAGTACTAGTTGGCTTCCAGGCATCCATCACATTTCAAAGGGAGAAAACTCCAGTAGTTTAGGCTCACCAAAAATGCCAATAATGACAACTTTGGAGCTGTTAGTCCTATATCACTGTGCCAGGAATCAAACTCCTGGCTCTGTGCATGTTCACAGGTGAAGAGCAACTGAGGGAATATCAAGAAACTTCATCCCCAAAGGTGGGTGAGAACAATGTGTAAGAACTACCCAAGAAAAATAATCAAGAATAAAAAACCCTTCCCAAGAGACTGACACACGAGGCTGCCCAAAACTCACCCTCCCTGCTTTGCAAGCCCTGGACTTCCATAAGAATGAAAACCAAAAGAAGTCTCACCTTTTGGAGATAGAGAAAGGGGGGAGCTTCTCTTGCCTGTGGGTGACTCATCTGGGAAGGTTCCAGCAACTGCGGGTGCTGAGGTGGCTTTTCCCCTCAAGTGGTTAAGTGGAAATAGGTGCAGCTGATGAAGAATTTAATTACCACCTGAAGCTGGGACAGGATCAGGTCTATGGGGAAGCAGATTTCAGTGCATCCTCAGCTGTCCAAGGAGAGACAGGTGTAGCCTAAAAAAAAGGCCAGTTCTAATCACTCCTCTTCAATGCAGCTGCTTTAACAAGAGCACAGAGGGCTTTTTTGGATCATGCTTGGAAAATGGGAATTTCCATCTTTCTGTTCTTAACGCACGGTGCAGAAAGGTCACTAGTTCTGGCAGTGGCTAATCTGACATCTGAGCAGGCCCTTCACAGGGTAAATTGGCTGTATAAATAGCCCCAGCAGCACTCATGGCTGAGGATCTGCTCAGAAATGCTTGTCATTAATTTCCTGTTGCTGGGCTGGTCTCCCAGTGCCTCTGGATAACTTCCTGGCAGCGCAGTTAAACCCCACTGGCAGAGTGGCATTTCCACAGCTTTGCCTTCATGTGCAGGCCAGCACTTGGTGCCTTCTGTTGATCATATTGACCCAGCTCTGGTGGCAGCCTCAGCAGGAGCTGACCGAGACCCTTCATGGTGCAATGGCACCAACAGCACGAGGCCAGTGGTGGCATTGTCACCTCCTGTCCCCAGTCTGCTCGGTGCTCCCTTTGTGTCTGTCAGTCCAGGGAGTCCTCACCCTGTGTGCAAGGGCTCTGTGCCCTTCCTCCCCTGGCATGTAGGCCTGGATGGTACAAATATGCTGCTCCTTCACCTCCCAGTGCATATTTGTAACTCTTAGTCCTTAAAGGATTTGTTGTTCAGCAGCATTTGAATGACCAACAAATACTGATTCCAAAAATCCTGTGCAATTGGAGCATTTTTTGGTAATTTGGCTTTAAATACAGTTGTAGCAAACATGGGATTTACAGTCACAAGATTCACTTACTAAAGGCTGTTGCAGAAAGAGGTGTTGGAGCAGCAGAACCCGAAATTCTGATGGGCAAGCCTTGGAGTAGGGTCTTCTTTTCCACAAGGCTGTAACACCAGGATTATGAGCTCAATTCTTCTGACACCTCCATGAGTTCTGATGAAGTTCCTGGCTGACAGTTCAATATCAGTGCACTGGAAAAATAAGTGACAGACACAGGGGGAAGAGGGCAAACAGGAAAACACACACTTGATGTCGCATCTTGGACCACATAGCAATGGTGTGGAGATGGAAAAGTGTTCCTGTCCAGACCTGCTGCACTCCATCTGTTTGCAACAAGATCCTCAGTCCCTATGTAAGCAGAGGGAAAAGGGATGGGTTGGGCTGCTTTATTTTTATTGCACATTCATGTAGATTTTGAAAGGAGGAAACCAAGCAAGCCAAAATTAAATATAATTTTCTCTTTTTCCCCATAGACTCGGTCTGGATGGATGCCAAACCACATTTCAGAGGGGTGAGAAAGGCCCAACATCTGCTTCTGGTGTAACTGTTTGTATCTTCACTCTAAGAAAATTAGGTTTGAAATAATCTCAAATTGTCTGACACCTGTATCCTATTAGAAGTGACACATGGAAACACCTTCAGCATACTGAATTTAGCACCATGTCAACAGTTCAAAGTTAACAGGGAAAAACAATTGGTGAAACTCGTTGCTTCCCAGTTCCTGCTGAAGCACAGGATCCACTGCAGGATCGATCCACAAATGCAGTGGGGTTTGAAGCAGTAATTGTAAGTTGGTTTGTGGCCCTGGCTGTCCTGGAATTAAATTCAGTGTGCAGCTCAAGGTGACTGGAGTATTCTGAGCTTGGTGCAGGCTCACCTACACATGGGACACGGACACAGCAATTCCAGGGACAGGTTCTCAAGGTCAGCTCAAGTAACTTGTAGCTTGTGGGACCAGTGAGCAGGTCACGTTTGTCCCAAGGAAGGGAGTGAAATTCCTGCAACAGAAGATAAATCCTGCCTGGCACAGAGGTTTACCAGTTTTTGGACACAGAGATAAAGCAAAAGGATTCAGAATTCAGGCTGCTGGTTTTGCTGTATCGCCTGTGCAGACAGTGAAGGGATTGATTTTAAACTCCCTTCCCAAACCTGTGTGACCTCCCACTTGCAAATTCCTCCCTTTTAGGAACAGATCTTCTGACCTTTTCCCAGATAACACACTTAAAATAAGATCCAAGTTATTCTGAGAAGGGCATTCATTAAAATTCATAAAACTTTATGACTTCTATAAAATTTATACTACCTAAAAATACACTATCCATTACAAAGCCAAATGGCTCCCTATTCATTTTTAAACATGTTCCTTTGAGAACTTTGGAGAAATTGTTTTTTAATGTTAGTCTGAGAGTAAGGGAAGCTGTTTACTTTTTAAAAGGTATTGTTCAGCAGATCTGCATCTTCAAGGAGCAACGTCTGGAGTCAGGAAAACAGGACACACTGAATTTTAACTGGGATTAGGGCATACTAGTGAAAAATATGTTGAAAATAGAAAAATAGCAATAATGGAAAGACAGACCAAAGACACTGAACCATTTTTTACAGAGCAGAAAGCAAGTAGGACCTGTAACAAGAAAGAGTGTCAAGGACAAGTTCAGGCTTTTTTTAACCCCAGGACCAGCCATGTGAACTTCTAGAAAAGTGTGGCACTAGTGAAACTAAACAAAGAATGATATGTCATATTTTACATGCATCTGTAGCTGAAGCTGAAGAATACCAGGGAAGACCTGGAGCAAAATGAAACCAGTTTGAGGTGGAATTTATTCTAATGGGATTTTAGAGAAATTTCAAGCCTACTTATATGTTTGTTATTAATATAAAGTAGGCTCTCTTCTAATTTACTGGTTTAACAAGACTTACACTGCCAAGGTCAAAGTCTCCTAAATGCTTTAACATCTAGTGTTGGCCATTTTCTAACCTTTTGAATGAAATATAGTTTCATCCATAGATGGCCCCAATGCATAGGAACACATGTATTGAGAAGAACAACTTCTGTCGAGCTCAATCAAGTTCCCTCCCCTTGGCACCACTAATGCCTTCTGATTTATGGAAATGTTATTCAGTTCATCTTCCTAAAAATCCATTGGACTGGGCAAAAAAAGAGTTGTTCCCATTATACTCTCAGTGGAAAATGTTTATGACATTATGACTTTGCAGAAAAATATAAGCAGACCAAAAATATGATAATATGTAAATGGACATTTTCAATGCTATCTCTGACTGGTTTGTTTGAATTTGCTTTCTGAAAGGCTCCAGTTAAAACAAGTCATCCTATTCACTAACTCAGGAGAGTCAGTGTTGCTCAGAGCCCGGCAAGGTTGGATCCCAGCTGAGCTGGAATTTCGAGCCTGGTTCCCTGAGTTCCTTCGGAGTCCAAGCTGTGCCTTGCCAGCCCAGTGCACACTCAGTTTTCACAGAACACACTCAGTGTGTTGGTCTGGCAGAAGTTACTCAGCAATTTTGAGCAGCCTGACCACGATGTGTTATCACCAGCAGAGATTTTCCTCCACTGAACATACAAATGCAACTTTTTCTGAGGAAATGTGGTCGTGTTGCTTTCAGAGCCAATGTGGGCACAGATCACTCACATGCTGACGATATGACCAAGTATTGGTGTTGGTGTTATTTGCAGAGCAGTCCCATAACAAGCTGCATCTATCAAACAATTACCTTGTCAGTAGCACTTTAGAGTCCAGAAATATGGATGTGCACAAGCAGCTTTGTTGATCCATGTCATTCCCCACACCAATAACTTGCAGCTGGGAACCAACAACCTAATTTGTACCTTTTTGAGCCATGAGAGGTTTTGACAATTCATTGTGCACAGGAAATCCAGACTTCTGAAAATAGTTTTTTGCTGATTCTCTGCACTTCTGGCAGATTTTTATTGCACTCTAAAGCAGGGATTGCATCCTTTAGCCTATAATTGTGAAATTACTGTGAATTTGGTTATTGGTTTGTGCTGAAGCACAACTGAACTTCAGTTCAGCACATACTCTTCTTGATCTAGAAAAGGAGAGTTTTTGACTATGGTCATATAGAAAATCTTCATCATTCTCACCACAATGAAGTAATTAAATAAAGGAGCAAGAGAAATTCATTGGTTCCTTCACTTCTACTCTTTCCTTTTTTAAATGACAGCTGGTTGGAACAAGGATCCTGCTCCTCAGTAACAAAACAGCCAATGATAACTTGTCACTCTACTAGGAACAATAAAAGCCAAAATACTGGGAAACACATCATGTCATTTGCTCTGTTATGGAGTGTTTGGATGGCAACTGTTTTGTACAGCTTTTGAGGATTTATGAAGAAACCCCCCATAACTATGCTATGTTCATTACTGTGTTAATTACCACACTGAGATCACCATTTTTCTACTGACTTGCCCAAGTTTGGATAACCCAAAGAATAGCAGACTTAAGGGGGCATTATCTTATTTTTACAAGAGTGCAAAGGAACACAGACCTGGGGCTCTGTCAGTCCCGGTGACAGTGGGGGTTTCCAGCCTTGCAGTGGTTTCCCCAAGCTGAGTTTGAAGGTGCTTTCCCATCCAGCAGTTCCAAGCTGCTGCAGAGCATCCCTGGCAGCAGCAGCAGCCTGCTGGACTGTGCCTGGAGATAATGGATGGCCACTATTACAGCCTTGGCCAGGGCTGCTGGGGCAGAGCCCAAGGTCAGCCCCGTGCCCGTGATGTAGAGCAGCGCTCAGCCCCGCTGACGGGTTCATCCTTCTCTGGGCACTCACCGGTGTGAGCAGCTGCCTGGAGGTGTCTGATCTCCCCACTTTGCAGCCAGCACCACAGGGCATAAAAACAAAGAAAAGAAAAACCAAAAAGGCCACTATTACAAAAGATTTATCAGCAAATGTAGTCAGGCCGTGCCTGACCTCTGTATCTTCTCTTGTTCCCCAAAGGCAGCACATGTAAGATATTTCCTGCCTTTCATGTTGCTGACTGGAATGCATCATGAAGACCAAATTTGCAACCTGCTGTCTGTTTTAGTCATTAGGTATGACTTTCTTTGTCTCCTGATGTGAGCTGCAGCCAGCTGCTCACTGTTGTAATGCACAATTTGGTCAGTATTCCTCCCCTCTGCTGGACAAATAAAACAAAAAAACCCAGCCAAGGCCAAAAGCTGAAATTCAGTCATCAGCCCAGGCTGCTGTGTCTTAAAGCACCTTATTCCCATGTCAGCACATCCCACTCTGCTCTAGACCACCAAAACATTAGTCACAGAAGCCTCAAACTCTTATTCAGAGGCCAAAATTGAAAAGTGAATGAAAACAACTAACAGTAGCTACCAGATTTCAAAAGAGCTTCTCTGACAACATGAAAGGTGGAGTTCATTGGCTGCAGCTTAGTGCTACATCCACTCATCTGTCAGTGACATCCAAGCTTTGGGATCTTTATATTGTTTTTTAAAATCATATCCACTCTGCAGAGACTTACCACAAGTTACTCAGTTACTGTGGTATCTTTGCCAGCTGCTGTACCTTGGAACACTGTTCACAAATACAGTTACTTGGTATTGCAACCTCTGACCATCCTGAAAATCAACTGAAAACAACTTGTAAGGACAATAGAACATACATAGTGTGTAAAATTCAGGTCTGATACGTTTTGATGCCCACAAGTGGCGTACAAGTACTGGTTATGACTTTGCTCCATTAATACTATAGATATATTCATTCAACATATGTGTTTAAAATGAAAGAAACTCCTGGAAATCCCTGGCTGTATTTATAAAAAGCCTCCTGCAGGAAAGAAAAGAACTAAAAAAGGTGCACATGACAAACTGATACCTGATTTGAAAACCAGGTTGGTGAGAGGGATCTCACCCTGACAGAAAGCGGCCTGTGGGGCTGCTCTGCTGCTCCAATAATACAGGTTTATTCCACAAGGAGCAAAGAAATTGATTTCCTGCTCATTTTTGCCCTTTGTCCTCTAGGTCTCCTTCCAGTGCCATAAGCTCAGCCATCTGTTGTCCCTCCCTGGGAATGTGTGCATGGACACCTGCAGTGGTCAGTGTGGGTCTGGAGCCATGGGCTGCCCTGCAGCTCCTGTCCAACCCACGGCATGACTGATGGCTCCTGATGGTGCTGCTGGCAGTGAGGGCACCAACATGGATCCTTTCCTTCTGTCCAGCTCCCAGTGCTCCCAGACCTCACAGGTAATTCAGGTGATGAAGTCCCACCCCAGCTGGAATTGCTGGGCCCTTCCCAAGGTTATGAGGGGCAGACTGGCCAGTGCACCATGGTCAGCTGGGCTACGAGCAGCCTGTTCCTCTCACTCAGCACAAACACCCACACCCTCACAAGCAGCAGTAAAACAGCCTCTGAATGTGCTGCACAAACAGTTCAACAGTGAATTATAAAGTTGATATCTTCTTGAATAGGAATTTGACATCAGTCATTGCAAGCAAGGGGAAAAGACCTAAAGCTCAGCTCATCTGTTGATCAATTGTGTCATTTACCCACATCCCTCCTCTGAGCTCGGACTCAGAGACTCAGCTGTTTTTAATAGTTTGGGTATCAACACAGAAAACTCATAGATAATCTGCCAGTTTTCTCATTTAGTTAAAAATGCTGGTCCTGAAGGAGGAAAACCACTCAGTTTTTCTACAATAACAGGACTTTCAGTCTTTCCCCTTTTAGGAAAAGTTGAAGGATTCCAGACACAAGTCACCTCCTTGGAAGAAAAGGATGGAATATTACACATATTTTTGCCCAGGGGCTTCACCAGGAGGTGGGAGGATTAATGCTAAGAGTCTGGTCATGCCATGCATCTCCCAGGCTCACTGCTGCCAGCCTTTGCCCAGGTATTTTGGGAGCTGTGAGCTCAGGTGGAGCAGGGATGCTCAGGCAGTTCATACCTTGTGTTCCCAGCTGCAAACAGCACTGTGCAGTTCAGTCTCTGTGGGCCATGGGCTGACGGCCTACACTGTTGTGTTGGGAGTTACCTTCCCTATGGCTCAAATTAATTACCTGACTCTCAGGACTTGCTTTAGTTCTGGATTTTCTTCATCAATTTTAAACAGAACCTAAACAGATAATTCTGGGGGAAGCTTTCATAGTGAGAATTCCAAACATCTTTAAAGCAAGAAGACCCTTCCTAGGAGGCATTTTCCTCTAGTTCAGTCTGTTAAATATGTCTGAAAACAACCAACAGAACAGCAAGATCTGCTTGACTGACAGACAAGGCAAACTCTCTTATTAGCAGAAATTATTTACCTGCATAAGGAGTCATGGAAACCTGTTCCCTGCAGCCCTACGTGAGTGAGTAATAAAGCCTTCCATGAGGTTAATCAAACCAAAGAAACCCCACATCCTCAAAACTTTAGACTATGGCAAATCACCATCATAGACAGAGATGTCAGTAACAAATTATGTATTTTGAGTGAACTTGGAGCAAAGCAATGCCTGTCTTCTCAAAACTGCATAAATTACTCAGTGCCCACAGACCAAAGCCAATTTGATAAAGGAAAGAGTGCTCCTTGTTTTCATCACTGAAAGAAATATGTCTGGGCTGAGGGGAAAACAAGACAGGCACATTTAAATATCACTTTTAGGAAAAGCACTACTGGTCTGATTGTAACTCCCATGGGATTCAGGCTGTAACCATGGGATTGGCACTGTTTAAACTCCCAGCTTTCCAGAAGGATGAAGCTCACTCCCTATTCATCTCTGCCACCATCCAGAGAATTAGGAGAGTGGCTGGTGACAAAGAGTCAATCAATCATGTTTATTGTGACAGCCCTGGCTGTTATAAAGCAGATACTCTTACAGCACATGCTAACCTCCCACACACTCTTTCCTTCTCCATTAAAAACCTGTTGAACATTCAGTTCAGGGCTCTTGAGACATGTCTAGAGAAGTGCTCATCCCAGGAATAAATCCATTTCAGGTCCATGCAATACAAGTTCTTTGTAAAATGCTATTTGCAGGTATGGGTCTACAGGTACTGCTGTTCTCCCAGCTGAAGGCAAGCAGTTATTCCCTAAAGAATGGCTTTGAAAAGTCTTCAGGAACATCCAGCTGTCTACAAAAACACCTAACAGAAATACTTACCTTTGACTTAGATCAATATTTGGTTCATCTGAATATTTACACTTTATGGTTGAATGGCTGAGGACAGGGAGCAATTAGGAAATTTCTGGACCAAGGTCAGCTCGAGCAGAGTCAGTGTGAAATTACTGTCAAAGATAATATTCAAAGTTTTCTAAGGGTCTAAGAAAATCCTGTGCAAGGAGTGTCTGTGGGCTGAAAAAAAATGGGAAGGCCTTGAACCAGGGAGTTTGATGACACACAAACTCTTGTCCTGGAAACAACATATCTCCAGGCAAGACAGCCAAAGAAAATGAGTCTCCGAACGTTAAAACCAAGTTATTCCCCCTTGTGTGGAGAAAGAGAATCAGAGGTTTAAGTAAATATTTGAGTCATCTGATCCACATGCTATAGGCCACAACTCATTGGGTATCTGCTAATTACAGCTTTGAGAGATCCCATGGAGTGACACAAGGCAGCCCAAGATGTATTTAGTTAGTTTTACAACTGAGAAGCCTACGAAACCCTTGGGTTCTTTCCTGCAGTCAACAGCTTCAAGAAAGAGCCTCTACATTAATTACAACCACATCTTGTCTATTTTTATGTATAAGAAACACTACAATCCTTATAAACCCCATAAAACAGCCATTGTCTTTTAGGGATGCTGTTAATCAGGGTCTTCTCGTGTGTTCCCTGCTGAGCTCCTCGCCCAGACTGTGGCCCAGCTGGAGTGTCACCCAGGGAGAGTGGCCATGGGCAGCCCTGCAGTAAGCTCAGGGCTCTGGTTTCAGGGCAGGAACACTGACCTGGGGTCCCTGCAGGGCTCTGGTTTCAGGGCAGGAACACTGAGCTGGGATCCCTCCTGCAAGGGGCAACCCTCAGATGTCTGCAGGCTATCCCAGTACAGGGAATGACAAAAGGGACTGAAAACACCTACTTCATTCTTTCATATTGTTGCTTCTCCTCCTGGAAAATCAATGCAAAAAGCAGAAAAGAAAGTGAATTCTTTTTGCACTATCCCAAATATGTTATTTCTGGGATTATGGAATACTTAGACTCAAGATTAAGAAAAACTTCCTAACATTAAGGGTAAGCAGTTGCCTGATGAAGCCGAAGAGTTGTCATTATTGGAGATATTTAAGGACAGTTCAGACATTGGATATATTAAGGATAGCTCAGACATTGGATATATTAAGGACAGCTCAGACAAGTCCCTGTTAGGAATATTAGAGGAAGAATTGTGTAAATATTCTTCTTTGGGGCAGGAGCATGGATTAAATGATATCCTAAGATCCTGACTCTACAACTCACCAGCCTACCCACATTGCATCTTAACAGTCTTCTGTATCATTTTTAAACTTGCAACCCCTGAAGAAGACTGAAATCTCAGTTACTTGGTTATAAAAGAGGAAAACCAGAAAAACAAAAACATTAATAAGATTGTTATCAAGAAGTAAAAAATGAGGCAGAAAACACACATGATGCAAGAAGATACCAAAAGCCCGGCAGTATAAATTAGGAGTCATAACAGTGATATAAATACTGGGAGCAGGTTGGCAGAAACTGACATTTCTCATCTCTCCATAAAGCCATTACACACATCTCCTGGACTAGAGAATTAAGACTAGTTCTGCCAGTTTGAGCCATGGCCAGTTCAGGGGAGTTGCAAAGCTGCCTTGGCTTTGGGTCCATGTTAGGCACCTTCACTCACTCCACAGCAGCTTATTTAGTGCTGCAACAGCTTTGAAGCATCACTCTGAAACACTTCTCAAGGTGACTAGAAAACAGTTCAGTGTTAAAGGATTACTCTGGAGAGCCAAAAGGGGCTCTCCCCCTGCCCAGAAGATCCAGCACACAGGAAGAGGATGGCTGAGCAGGGCAAGCCAGCAATAGCTGGTTGTGCCATGTGGCTTTATGGGGCAATTAACTTTTATTGCCTGGCAATTACTGAGGAAGGCTCAGACGAGCAGCAGGCTTGGGTGGGCAGGCAGCTCACATCATCAGCTGCACACTGATGCCTCAGAGGGCAAAGGCAGCCCATCCAGGTTCAAGAACACAGTTTAGCCACTACTGGTGAAGAACATACCAACTCTCAAGTTAAAATTAAAAAAAAAACAACAAAAAAAACACCTAGCAAAAAGAAGCCAAAGAACTGGAAACAGGCTGCAAAGACAAAAAGGACAAAATAGCACCACCACTGAAGTTGGGACAAGGAGTGAAGAGTAGGGAACAGAAGGCCTTAGAAGACGAAAAAAGAATGAATACTGAACAACACTCATTTTTCAGAGGAAAAGCAGCACAATCCAGGGGTACAACTGCTGTTGCTCTAAAACATTGGGTATTACTGCCAAGGAAGTAATGTGATATTTCCTCCTTCTTTACTGTTCCATACAAAGGTACTATTTGGACATATCCTCAGTATGTGTGAGCAGAACACAGTAAGACCTGTAAGATCAGTTCTGCTCTGTAGAGAGCTGAATGCTTTTGAAACCACCACTTGGATGAACCTCCAACTGCTTTCTGTGAGCCAATGCCAGTTAACTAGTTTTGATCCTCTATACCTGTTTCAAACTTCAAATAAATCTTAAAGCTAAAAGGATACCAAACAATCCTAAGCCATGTGATAAACATATGCCAAAGTCATATAATTTCCAATCTCTTCTGTTCATTCTTTGCAATAAAAAGCAAAAATTACGGTTGATTTACTGTGCACTCAAACTTTGGGAGAATCCAGGAACATGTGGGATCAGTTTAGGTCAGGATCAAACCCCCATAATTTAGCTGAGAGCTGCTTCCAAACTAATCTCATATTTTTTCAGACTATATTTATAGTGCAGTTACTATGTGCCAGTACATCATTAAATGTCCTAAAAACTAAACCCACCCTATTCTTTATGGGGAGGGTTTTTTCCCCTTCAGCCAGAAATACCCATTCCAGGATAATTCTGGACGGGGAGGGAGAGGCCTGACTCTGATTTCCACCACTCCATTTGTGACACAAAGCTCTCTCTCGTGGGCTGCTCTGTCTGTCTGACACAGATAATGATGCAATTGTCAAACACTCTGCTTTCTGTACTGTGTGTTCAAGCACATGGTTCTGTTTCAAAGCCTGATTACTTCCGATCCTGCTGCATTAAAGCTGCAAACTGAGAAGAGTATTGTGCAGGAGACAAATTGGCCAGGCATCAGAGACCTCAGTGCAGCATATTTACTGGAGGAGTGGTGTTTTGATGAGTGCTCAGAGCCCAGCACTTCTCCTTATCACACAGAAGTTGCTGTGTGTGGGAGAGGCCTGGGGAGAGCGGCGCTGCCTGGAGGAGCTGAGCCGGTATCGCTCCCGCCCAACGCCGGGACATGCTGAGCTCAGGCAGCCGGGCAACATCAGCACATCATGTCACAGACTGAATCCACACTCTGCTCTGCAGGGTCTGCAGCTGCTGCAACATCCACATGCTGACTCCAAACACAAAACATGAGCTGAAAATGTGCTATTTCAAGGTTACTTTTCTTTTTCTCTTCCCCCCCCTCTTACCACTTGAGTCTGTGCAGAAGATCCAGACTGAGTATTAAATGTTTTTCTAAGAAGAAAATAACAGAGACAGAAATAAGCACCCAGGGATTCAGGGAGCCAGTGCACACACAGTGGTAGGACACAGTACCAGGTGGCTGTGAGCATTCATGGAGTGGCTTCTAAGGTCTGACTGGAAAGCACTGCAATATTCAGTGAGATGGACTGAAAGGCAGCCAGCATGGCAAATGCCTTGGGTGCTTCTGGGACAATAATTACCTTTATCAACCTTTAACTAGTGATGCCAAAACATTTCTAGCTTCCCATGAACATTTTTAGCTGCCCATGAAACGGGCAACAAACATACAAGCTCACTATTTTATAGTAACATGTTTGGTCTCAAGATATTAAACACTCATTGTTTTTTCCAACTGTGTTAAAAAGAAAAAAAGAAAACACACAACCTTTTTTTCCCTGTCAATGCTGTTGAAACATGTCAGCCTGCACAGAAATTATGGCTTTGCAGGACTTTTTATCTCTAATGACTCCAGTGTAGCCCTGCAAGGTAAAACAGTGTTAAGCATGTACAACAAAACTGAGCCTTCAATCAACATGGGTTTGTTGAGAGGAGGAAAAGGGCCTGGACAAACAGGTAACATCTTGGCTGAAGAGAAGTTCAGATTGCTGTGACACAGACAGCAAAGGGACAGAATCTTGTTGCTTCCCAGAAACAAGGACTAGATTTTTAACTCCACTGTCAAAACTTTGACTTCAGACCCAATAAAAACAATCACAGTTTAAATTACCTGTGAAGACAGACAAACCTGAAGACAAGAACAATCCTTTCACCTGATACTGATTAACAGTAGGGTTGTACAACCCTTCTGATAGCCCAGCACATTCTCAGTGACATTCAGGCCATCAGCAGGTACTGTCAGTGTGGCCTTTCCACCTTAGCATAATAAAACCCAGTAGATTAAATAAACTAAATCTGCCAGTGATCCTATAGCACATTTTAGTTCTTTGTATTAAAGGAGTCAGTAAGGCAAAAAAATCCAAACCAAACCCACAAATCTGCCATTTCACTACTGAGCTATAATATATTATATCACAGATATGAGTCAACAACATCATGCTGCTGGGAAAAAATGGAAAACCATCCTGGGAAAAACACCCAAGTGTCATCTGTGGAACACATGGAGCAACACCCGCACTGGGCTTGCTGGTGGGAAGCAGAGGCTCAGCCGTGGGCACCACCACCCCAGCAGGATGTGGGCAGAGCAGAAAAAACCTGGAGAACAGGCACAAGGATAATCAGGGCTCTGGGGAAGGCTGAAGGGAACAGGCTGAAGGCTCAGGGCTGTGTGTTCGAGGAGTAGAGCCCTCTTTGGGGCGGCTTTTGGACACTGAGGAGCGGGTGGGAGGCAGGGAATCACCTCCAGCCCTTTGGACAGCATTGAGGTCTCTGAGGAGCAGCAGTGCTGGACACCAGACCAAGACAAGCAGCCCTGCTGTGACCTGCAGTGTTCCAGGGGTTATAAATCCATGCCATGCCATTTGGCTGCTCTCTGCAAAGTTGCCCTGCCCTTGCTGGTGCTGCAGTCCCTGCACACACGTGCCAGTGTCTGCTCTGAGCTGCCTCGCCCCACTGCCAAAGCAAGGGAGCTCACCACTCCCTTCTGGTGCCCACCTGGCCCTTGGTTTGCAGCTGCTCCACTTTGATCTCCCTCCCCTCTGTGTTTGCTGGGACTGGCTCTCAATGGTTGGCCTTTTCCCCTGGGTTCCCTTTGCTGACTCACAAACACGATGCACTTCACCAGGCACAGCCAAAGAAACAGCAATCTGGAAGTTTCCACAGGCTGACCAGGTTTCACAAAAGATGTGTTGAAAATTAAACAAACAATTCAGTTAAAATACGTGGGAGGAACTGAAAGGACTTTCTTTGTGCTTAGAAGCACAGCAGTGCTATTTTTAAACAATTATTTCTTCTGTTTAGTTTTTAAAATAACAACTTTGCCCTCAAATGTTACTGTGCAAGGTTAAAATGCTTCCCAGCACTGCTGTTCACCTGAGGCAGCACCATTCCCATCTGAAATTTTAGGGAAACACAGGGAGTGGGTATGGGGAGAGAGAGAAAAATCTCTTTCAGAATTATGTGTTGATAAATCCAAAAATAGAAACATTTTCCAAAGAAGTTTTCTATGTGCAAGTGTCCCGGTTTCCCAGCAACTCTGTTAGTGACATAATGTTAACTTGGTGGGAAAGCAGCTCTGGACAAGAAACTAAGAGCTTTCTGGGAGTCTATTCATAACCCTGCATTTGCATTTGATAAATTGCTCCATTGTTACAGCAATTCCCTTTTAACATGATGATTGATTATTCTTGTTTTGCACAAAAAATATTTGGTTTAAAATGCTAATCTTTCAGCATTTTCAGAAGTTCTGATCTAATGTTTCAAAACTTCCAGAAAGTTGTTTAGGTATTTTCCTCAATTCAAAACCATTTTACATAGGCTAAGTTTCTCTATGTTTTATATAAAACTGGCAGCAATTTCTATTGCATGGTTTTAATAGGTTTAAAACAAAATGTTTAATTATCTAGACAGTTCTTTAAAGCCAAAAGAAAGTGAGTTATAACATTGCTGTAACCGTAACAAGAAATGAAAAATTTTGTCCGGTGTTTTCAATTTATATTCCAAATATTTGTCAATTCCCAAAACTGCATTCACAATTTCTTGGAAGAAAGGCAAAGGATCCAAGTTTCTTCTAATTTATGCAGTTGTAATTTCTTGTGCTGTAATGGAGTTATTCATTCAGCGTGTGCAGGACCACACTCGGAGCAAGCTGGAGCTGAAACGCACCCATTCCAACCAGGCTACTGCCAAGGTGAGTGCTTCCTTAGGACCTCTAACAGCAACCCTTCCAGGCAATTCCTCTGTCATGGCTTCAGCAGCCTTCTTGGGATGGCAGTGCCAGGCTCCCCCAGGGCATTTGGAGCTACTCCAAGCAAGCTGAGCAACCAGGCAGAGGTTTAGTTTGTGCCACCACCCAAAAAGGAAGTTTTTATCATTGTACTTCTGGGGAGGGGCACAACACAGCCCTGAGGGATTTCATACAGAGTGGCCTCTTGTTCCCTCCTCTCCAGGCCCATCCAAGCATGCCTTGGGAACAGGGCACACAGCAATGAGCATCCACCTGCAGCTCTAGAAACACCCAGCTCTGCTCCTCTGTATCCTCTGCTACTTCAAATTCAGCTTTTCCCCAAGCAGTCTGTAAAGTTTTTCTCCACTTAACCTCAAATTGCCTTTCTCCCTTGCTCACAACTGGAGCTGAAATGAAAAAAATAAGCTTGGCTTGTCTTGGAGCGTCAGGAAATAAAACCAGCTTTGAAACAACTGCAAACCAGCAGAAGGAGGTTTCAGTAGGACTTGTAGAGTGCTGTGAATTGCACTCATGCTTAATTAAATTACCTTGCTGAATCAGAGCCTAAATTAACGGGAGATACAATCCTCAGGGTTTATTTGGCTTGGGTAATTAAGGAAAGCAACAAAATGAAGTTTTAAATCTAATGCAAATGCAAGTTTCAGTAATTAAGTATTTCTTTATTCAAGCAACTGGCATAGCTATTGGGTATATACAGCAAATGTAGGAAGAGGTGACCAAAACTCTTCATTCAGCTGCTTCCTCTGCTACAGAAACCAAATGGGGGAATTCTTAAGAACCAACCCTGCCTCATCCAGATCCATTTGTAAATATTTTCTTTCAGGCCATTAAACAGCTTTTTGTGTCTCCTTTGTACCCCCTGGTTCTGTGTTCCATTTGAAGCCAACAAGTGGGAGCATGAGCTATTTACTTATTTACTTTAAGCCTGGAAAAATGTGAGAGCCTTTGGAAATGCTGCCTTCTTCTTGAGAAGGGGATGAAATTTCACACTGGCTCTTATTGAAACCAGTTCACATACCCCAGGCCTTTCCTCTCACTACCCCATCTGTCCCCCACCAGCATAATTTGCCCATTTATGTATCAAATCTGGTATAATAAATCCGACTCCCCCAAGGCCTAGAACCTATTTCCACTCCATCACATGAGGGCAGCTCCACCCGGGGCTGTGAAATGGCACGAGGGGAGTGCAGGATACGCTTTGCAGTATTAACTTGAATTCAACTGGAATTGAAAATAAAGACCCCTGAACAGAGTTGCTTTTTGCAGCGCTAATAAAATCCGTGTTCTTGGCAGCAGTGCCCAAAGTGTGGCTGGTGCTCTGAAAGCAGAAACCTTTCCTTGGGCTGGTGTTCCCCCTTCCCTTCCCAGGGCTGCCAGGAACCACAGGGTCCCTGGAGGGCAACACCCAGGGAACACTCTCAGTTCAGGGATACCAGTTCATCTGCCTCTGTCCTCAGCTGGTGGAAAAATGTATCTGGGCAGAAATGAGTGAATGGGGGGAAAAGTACCAGTAAAGTTTTGGAGTTTTCAAGGTTTTATTTTGATGTATAGTTAAAGTCTCCAAGAAACCTTTCTGCAAGTTTAGATTAAACTGTGCTTCACTGGAATAACCAGAATCTATGGACCACACTCATTTTTAGTGAAGGAGATGAGTCAGTTCAGTATTTTCAACCCCAAGTTCTTGTTAATGTTTCTTTGTTGTCACCTGGATTTATCATCCACCGTATCCATGTAATTCTGAAATCCATCTTTGTGCAATGGGATCTTGTACATTATTCCCAGTGTGACACCACTGAGGATCCCCACAAAGCCCAGCCCCATAAAGCAGCCTCTGGTCTCCCACAGGACACAAAGAGGAATGAAAATCCATTCAAAGCAAAGCCTGAAACTCTCCAGCAGCAAGTCATACAAGGGCAAAGTACCTGAGGATGTGCATCAGCCATCCTGCCCAGAGGCACCGTTACTCACGGTGCTTTGTTGTTATGGGCTCCTACAGCAGCACTGGCAGGGTCAGTAAATACACTGGCAAAGCCAGAATTAGTTTGCCTGCAAGATCCAGGAGCAGAAACATTGCCACAGAGGGATCGTTGGCCACTGTACCTTGCCTTTACAAAAGTTTCACCAGGAAAAGCACAGATGGTGAAGAGAAAGTTAAAAACACAGAAAAGGGACTCCAGGGCTGCTTTATCTGGATTGTTACTCCTGGTGTTCTGCTGTCAAGTCTCTCATCACTATCTGGAAACTTCCTAGAATTATTAGAGTGATATAACACCTCCTGCTAAACTTGAAATCTCTTCAGCCTGCAAACATCTCTGAAGGGCCACAACTGCCTTGTTTCTGCTTGTCCCAAGGAAAACTTACTGAGCACTGGCCTTCCAATCACACTGACATCCCATGTGTCCAAAGCCCTGTCCTGGACTGGCCCTCACTCTCCCAAACCAGCAAGTGAATCCACTCAGGAGTAACTCCACTCAGGTCCAGGATCAAACCCTTTGTTCAGGTAACAACCAGTTTGGCAATCCCCTTTCTAAATGACAAAAGCCTTTTCCTTAAAGGAAACACAACTCTTGTGTTACACACAGGAAAAGTGTACGACCTGTTGCATCCATGGATTTTAATGCCAGACCCATCAATCCTCCTCAGAGTTCCTAAACACTCCTCTCCAAGAATACTAAACTTGACTACTTGCTATGAGTTTTACAAATTAACATGGGTCACCAGCCTGCCAAAACCTCAATAAACTCCGTTTATATGCATTATAAAACTCTTTCAGAGTCTTGTGGAAAAAATTACTTTTCCTGCAAAAAAACCCCTCAAAAACTGTAAAATACAAAATTTTTGTGAATCATATTTGCCAGCTGCATGAGAGCCCACCAAGGATATTACTCTAACCACAAAAGTCATGCTCTTGGAGATCAATCTTCTAACAAAATTCAAGTAAGAAAAATAAATCCCTCCACCCAAAGTAAAAGTTGTAGATTTTGCTTTGAACTCCATTTCCCTGGTCTGCCACGTTCATTTCTCTAAATAAGCTCAGTGTGAATGCAGCTTTCTTGCAAGTCAAAGAGAAAAATGGCACAGTCACACAGCAAAACGTTCCCCAAAGGCTCCCTTGTTGTGTGCACGAGCATGAATAATGAGTTATCTCTGCTGGAAGCATTTCAACATAATGTCACTCTTACTGGTGGGTTTTGATTTGCTTTGGGTTTTTGCTTTGTTTTTATAGCCAAATGAGTCTCTGCATCATCCCTGTATTGGTCAATCACATGCAGACTGATCTCTTTCTCCAGTGTTCCAGCACATGCAGTGCCTGGAGGGTTAATTCCCCCTGTCTGCCCCTCCTTCCCTTGGAAAAGGATGATGCTGGCTAATAAAGTTCACAGTTATGAGGCTTTCAGGAACTTACACACCCTGCAGTAATTCCATGTGGTTTGCTCAGCTGTTTGAACACTTCTCACCTCAGTCACCCTTTCTCCCTGTTAACTCAGGCCGCAGCAAAGCTTTGCAGCAATCAGAAGTGACTGGCTGATTGAAAGTGTAGGAGATTCCTGCACATTCATTCCTTCCATGACTAATTGGAGGGCTGGGGGATATTTTTCCTTTACTGCTAAACAGAGCCAGAGGCTGAGCTGGGTGTTTGACATGGTCTGATCTCCAGGTGAACCACTTAAACCTCTAGGGATTGCATTTTACCAGCTGTGGAACAGAAGAAACAATCATCACCCACCTGGAGGTGCCTTCAGCATTCCAGAGGAGATGCCACCCCGAGGCATGGTGATGGTATTCACTGAACCTGTTGTACTGTGGAATCAAGTTCTTTCTCCCAACTTCCCACAGAAGTTCCTGGCATTGGGAAAGCAGAGAATGCAGAGGATGTATCTCTTAACATGAACTGGAGGGGCCATGTGAACCATCTTGGTGCCACACTGCCTTGGAAGCAACTGGAGAAACTGCCCCTTTTCTCCAGAAAACCTGTTTGGGAATACAAATTTTTATGTAAGCCAGAATTGAACAAGAAGCAAAGGATATTTTTGCCATCAGCTGTACAGAACCCACTCAATGCTAAACGGCAAAGAAAAAAAATCAGTGAAGGAAACAGGACACACTGTTTCTCTCTCAACACCAGATTTCTGCTGCACAACACGAAACTCTCTCAGAGAGCTTCTCTCAGGAACATCCCACCATCCAACTGGTTCCTGAACTAATATCCATGAAGACTTTGCTCACAGATAACTCACTCAACATGCTGACAACCTTATTTCTTCCTATTAAACATACTTATAAGTAAACTATATGTAATATTATCTTATGAGTAAACTGCATGCCATATTATAAGTGTAATATTTTCCCAAACATTGCAAATAAACACTGCACCGATTTCAGTGGGGACCTGGTAGAAAAGTAAAAAAATTAAGAAGCTTTAATAAATATTTCTAAATAAAAAAGAGAACAGATCCATACAACTGCTTCTCCATCTGAAAATTCCTGTGAAAACTGAGATACCATAAGAATTAGTGAGAGCTCAAGGCATCATCCTGTGATTTTTCTGACTGGGGAAAGAGGTGCCAGAAACATTCTGTACTGTAGCTAAAACTGGCAGGAAAAGAAAAGACAAATTGCTTTCCTTGATTTTAATAAGTGAAATAATGACTAATTTTTCTTTCTTAAAGAGATTAAAGGAGGAAGTTGAAACACTAGAGGGAAGGATAAAATCTGCAATTTTTGAATTGGGGGATGTGCTTTCATGGTGGCCCATGACCTCAAAAAACAAGAGAAGAATAGCATTTCTACCAACAAAATGATTTTTTACTTAACTATCCCACCCTTTGGCAAAACATTTTAAGAGATTCCAAGTCATTTCAAACCTGAGACACAGGAGGAAGTGAAGCTCTGTTCGTGCTTTGCACATCTCTGTTCCAGTGCACACACGAATCACACAGCACCCCTCAGTATGTTCTCAGAGTACTTGGCAACAATGCATTAATATAATCATGGTTGCTTGTTGGCTCTCTCTTCCTGTACTCAGAGGTGGAAGACTTATGAAGTGGTGACTTTCATCTTTAGAAGTTTGGAGGAGACTTTTTTATTAAGTGTACACATTACAAGGCTTGCAGAGGGTAAAGTCAACAAACTGTGCCCAGCAGCTGGACCATGGAGCAGAGAAACCAGTTCCTGTTGGGGCTGAGCCTACAGCTTCAGATCAGCCACCAGGAGAGCCCAGTGCTCAGACAGAGGAGCTCTGCTCTCATCCCACAAAAGCCCACACACCCTGGGGAGCTCACACTCTCAGAGGCCTCATCACGGAGTTCTTACAATTTTGTTTGGGGCTTCTCTGAAAGTTGGGAAATTCCTAAGGACCTGAAGTGCCAGCATTCCTCCCTCAGTGCTCAGGAGGAGCCCAGGCTGCCATGGTTTACAGATGGCACAACTTCAGTTACAGTGCACATCAGACAAGAATTGGTGTTGACAGTGACCCCTATAAACCAGAGTAACTCCCCACACTCCGGGCTGCCTTGAACATATCCTGATCTCTGTCTGCACTTGTTTGGCCTGGTGAAGAGCAGGCCAGCACAACACAGAAGGGTCTCCCTCAAGGACAGAAGGGTCCTTACTTATATCCCACAGAATTAACACCTTTGGGAGAAAGGACACTCAAGTCAGAGTTCACATTCCTACTCCAGCAGGTCAGTGTTGGTGACAAGCTGGTATTGCTGCCCCCAGTTTCTCCTCTTCTGCTTCTCATCTGGTTTTCCATTAGAGCAAGAGTTCATCTCATGTCAGCTTAAAACAGTACAGTGGGTGAAAACCACCCCTTTCACTAGAAGCAAAAAAAAGACATCCAAATTAATTCAGGGAACAGAAAATTTGTATCACACTATTTGGAACCTTCCACCATAAGAAATGGTTCAATGTCCAGCTCTCAAATGTGACTAAAATTGGAGGATCTGACTTGAAAAAATGTTATGTATTCTTCATGCTACACAAGGCTGAATTTGCTTTATCTGGCACTAAGAGAAACACAAGGACAACAACATTCTTTTCTTCACATGGGAAGATGTCACCCTCATACCAGACTAACTGTGCCCTCAGCCCTGCAGATCTCTAGTCCATGACCAGGATTCAGTCCTCATCAAGCAGGTGACTTCAGCAAACTTGCCCCCTTGGAAGGTAAGTCCATCAAGACAGTTCAATCTTTTCTACACAAAATGTCCCTTCTCCAGCTCCTCGCCTCATTTGAAGTCCAGCCTGAACCCCAGATGAAGGCTGAGCTCTCAGAGCCAGGAGGAAGCAATTAGAAGATACATCCAGGACATGAATGCTGCCAGGGGGAAAAGGAAGGCTCGGCAGCACTCCCTCACCTCTTTAAGAAGGGGGATGTAGGCTTTGCCCAATAATAAAAGTTTAATGGCAGTTATTTTATGTGCTGTCAGTGATCCCCACATGGACCATCTGCTGGACTGAAACTCAAGACATTCAGACACACAACACTGACCTGCAAGGCACAGGTCAAGTCATACTTGCTCTCAGGTTTTTATAAGAGTTCTGTAGCAGAGCAATGTACAGCACACACACTTTTCAGAGAGGCAGGGAAGCTTTGGAAACCAAAAGTTCCTTATGACATTAGATGGGATCAACTCACAACATGACAGACGTCACAGTCTGCAGGGCTCATGCGTGCCCTGCAAGAGCCCTAAAAGCAGATTTCAGTGGCTGCTGCAAACAGGCCTCTCTGTATCAACACGACACAGACACACCAGAGTGTGTTCTGTCCCCAGAACAGCCTCTCTGGGTGACCAGAAGATGCCAGTGAACGTGCTGCTGCTGCTGCAGAGCCCCAGCACAGGCTGTGCCAGGGACACACAGTGGGAGGGGAGCCATGCCTGCAGCAAAGGGCCTTCAAACCTGAGCACCTTGGTGGGGCTGCAGCAGGGTGGGGTGGTACTTTCCCACACGGTCAGCCAGCTCTCCTTGCCAGGAGAAGAGAGATGCAGCAGGAACATCTTTCTTTCAAAGGATTACTCCTGGCTCTGGAGAGGTCTGTAATTTCTGGCAGTCTTGGTATGGGCTGTACAAAGGGAGAAGAAACCTCTTTGCTCTCTCTCCCACGCTGTGTCCACGCAAGGCCCAGCCTTAACACAGCTCTTCATAAAAAAGCACAGATGTGCCCTGTAGGCACTTAAAGGCTCAGAGAAACAACAACAAAAGAAACAAGATGTTCCTGTGTGTTTCATAAATCGGCATATGAGCATAATGCAACCTGCTATCCTAGACAGAAAATGAAATACCTCACAAAGCATCGACTCCTTGGTGGATTTGCTCAGTGGATCGGCATGAAGCGACTCAGCCAGATGTTTCCAGAACTCTGATGCATTAGGAGCTGCACAGCATCGTGGCCAAGTGTTAACACAGCGAGCTGTAATGTAAAACATGGAAAGATCCTGGCTCCAGAGCCATTGGGGCGGGGGGGAATCACTCCAACCACTCTGCTTCCTTATGCTGCTACATTTTCTTTACAACACGCACTTGTGTTTTAACACACATGGAAGAACAACTACAACAGGCCCCTCTCCCCCATCAGAACCTAATTCTGTGTGTTCTCTGGAAGGACACAGAGGGGCCAGCTCGAGAGTGACATGGAGTCTTTCAGAGTGGAAAACTCACACTGCAGGCCAGTGCAGGGCCAGCAAGGCACAGCTGGGCACCACATGGGCAGGGGAGGAAGTGATGGTGAGATTTCTGATGACAACCTGGTGTCCAAAAGACAGAGTGTCTCACTGCGAGGCTCTGGTTTGCATCTGTGATGAATTTAGGGATTTGTAGGGGGAGTTTTAAAGATATCTAAGCAGGTGCAATGTGTGAGTTGGAGCGGCCTGACCAAGGCAAGAAGCAATAATGGGAATATGAAGAGGCACAGAAAAATGTACCAGCATGTGCTTAGAACAATGCAAGATAAACAGTGCAAAGTAACAAACTGGCAGCTTCTACAGCAGAATAATGCAATGGGATACCTTGCACTGAGAGTCCATTTCAGAAAATCTCTGTCACTAGAATTAACTGTTCAGAAGAGTTTATAATATTTCAAAGATGATTTCTACATGATCTACCTGCCAGGATGAGATCTGTGAGCTTTGTGATTCTTTGAGACCTCAAGAGATTAAAAAGACCAAACACAATCCTAAATGAATGAAAATTAACTTCTTCCCGTTACTGGCTCTTGGTTTTATTTAAAAATATTACGGGACTTTCAATTAGTCAGAAGAGAAACCCATATTTCAGAAAATAAGTTTGTAAAGCCATAGCAGGTGGCAGAACTTGCCCTCCTATGTTCCAGAGCTAATCCCAAACCTTGCATTATCCTGGATAATTTAAACCTTTTTAAGTTGGATACAGCCCTTGATAGCTGTTGGACAAAAGCTGATGACATCTGTAACCGCTAGATAGCTCTCTTCTCTTTAATAACCAGAGAATTATAATCTATTTATGAAAAAAGTCAAGCATTCAGCATGTACCAGATTGTTCTGCATTGTTTCCAAATTAGTGCTCTACAATTTAAAAGCTAATTTGTGTATCATCCATTTCATCCTTATCCATTTGCCAGCTCAAAGGTTAAATGAAGCAACAATGATGTCACATTCTTTAAATCATAATACTCTGAAAAGGGAAAACACATGGGATAGTGGAAAAAAGAAGTGTAGTCTTGAGAAATCTCTTAAATTATGAAAATATTGTCAAACCACCATTATTGTCATGTTAAAATAAACGTTCAAACCCAAAAGTCCCAGACAATTAATGACCCAAATATTGTAACAATTACTTCTTTTCTAACAAAATTTTTGAAAACTGTGACAAAAAATTCAGAGTAAGAAAGTCCTAATAATCAAGATGCTCATTTGCCTTGGGTTTAACCCACTTCCTTCTGTTCTGTAGGAGGTTTCATGGAGAAATCCCTAAATGACTGGTTTAGAAACAGAAAAGCTCCATAGGAAGGAATGCCAAAAATCATGGCCAGAGGCAGATTTGTGTTGGGAATTAAATACCCTTGCACAAAGCACAGGATAACCACTCCACCTGCAAAGGCTACGTGGGCAATTCTGTGGTAGTTTGAGCAGTTTCCATTCCTACAACTGAACTGTGCTCTGGGGAATGAGACTGACTCAATTCTGCAATTTAACCACTGATAACAAAGGCCATTATCCAGCAGCACCTGAATGTTTCATTTAGAAATTCCATCCATCTTCATTAATAAACAAAAGTGGGTTTTCTCCATTTCAAACACAATCCTGAATAGTGAAATAATAGCTGAAAAACTGCAACTGTTACTCACTGAGGTTCTGCAAATGCTGGTGCCTCAATTCTCTTTTTCCACGGAATGAACAGGACCATTGCCTATCTCCATCTGAGTAACAGACAGTAAGGACCTCATCAGAAATGAGCACTTGTATTATCCAGTTTTCACACTTCATTTTGCAGGATTACTCCCTTCCTGTGTAATTTGCAGTGATGTTTAGCTGCCTCCCAAATGGCTTCAGTGTCCACTCTGCTTAACTAGCTTCAGCTTTTTTCCCCGAATCTATTTGTTCCACAAAATCATTTTCCTGACATACAGCCCAACCTTTTCTTTATTTGTGTGTTTCTGTGTGAAACAGGAGGCCTGCAGAAATACTGCATTTCTGAGCAAATACAGGGACAGACACAGCGAAATGCCTGCAGGGGAGAAACAACAGCTCCAACAGCTGAGCTGAGAGAAGCCAATCCACAAATATTTCATGGAGTGTGCCACCCAAAAGCATTGGAAAAGAAAGAAATCATCACAACTCATACACTCTGCTATTGCTCTGTCCATTCTCTGTGCCCACACCTTCAATATTCCCTCAGAAGAAAATTAATTTAGTGTGGCTCAAACACTTACACATGAGGCCAACATTGCCTGTGTGCTTCAAAGCTCCTGTTTGTTGGTCAGCAAACCTGTAGACTAGTCCATAAATTCCTATATATCTTTTCACTCTTTAAATACAGCACATCTCTGGGTTTGGTGCAGTGCTTCCTGCAATAAAATTTGTCTTTACTTGGTTGTAAGAGCAGAAAGGTACTGCTGAGGTGTTGTAAAATTTGTTCTATGATATTTTATGCTTTGTTCATCAAAGGAAAATGAAAGAAAAAAAGAAAGGATAGCAGTGAGGATGGCAGTGGTTTTATCATGGAGAAAATACTCCCCAATGCACAGGCATGGGAATGTTATTTATTACTGTGCAAAAACAGTGCTGTGGCAGGAATAACTGCAGGTCCCCACTTCCAGTGTCTGTGCACAGTTTAGGTACAGTTGGTCCTGTCTTGAGTAGGGTCAGCTCTGAGTCCTATTTTAGTGATTCTGTGGTACTTCTTTAACAACTTCTACCTTTTTTTGACAGGGGAACTGCAGCACTGATGCCTGGAGATGAAGATCAGTGCCCATCCAAAGTTGCTGGGGACACCTTCCCACAAACTATTGATCTATTTTTGCCACTCAGAGGACTCATAGTACCATTTCCTACTCAGCAAGGCAACACCAGCATTCATTATAAGCATTTACACCAGCAACAGCCATATTTGAGAGACTTCAAGATCAATTTTTGATGGATTAGGTACAATATTAGATCAGATAGAGGATGTTTAAAGTTTAAAAGTATCATTCCACTGCGGTCTTGCACTACATTGTTAGGAATACATTGCTGTAATAATTTCTCCCAAATTCCATTAAATATAAAATATTCCTAATTAGAAATGGGACTATGTATGTAGGCAGCTTTCTTCCTTCAGGCACACAGCAGAGAAGGTTGGTTTGGTGCAGCAGCCTCTATCCATCAGAAATCCATGCCTGTCACAGAGGTTCTTACAGTGATGGACGGACTGAGACAACAACGCTAAGTTATGATTTTTCATATTTGACATGTCTTCATTTCCTCCTCCTCACTCCTGCCCCCTCAGGGATTCTGCAGCTCCAGCAGGAGATTGCTCACCTGGAATACAAACCCCAGGGCCCCCACCTATGAACTCTGTTTAATGATTGCACTTCTGTGAAAGCTCTGGGGGGAGTTGCTACCATTCCACCCCCACCGCTAATCCCTTCTTCGTATCCTTACTCTGTCCCAGCTCCTGTGTCACTCCTTTCCCAGCTTTCCAAGATGCCTTCCTTGCAAGAACACATGAGATGTAACAAAACAAGCAGCTTCTTGCTCAGCATTTGTGTCCTTCCTCCATTCAAACCCACCTGCCAGAGGTTCATCTGCTACCACACAATGTGTCCCATGTGTGAACTCCTTTCCCCTGCTCTCTGTCCCCCCTGCCCAGCTGTGCCCTGGCCTGTCCCTGCCAATCCATCCCCAGGCATTACCTGTCACCTGTTTTTCACTCTGCCACACCACCACTCCCCGTGTCTCTCCCCACACAGAGCTCACACCAGACACACAAATGCCTTTTAAAGACACTTGGAAAGCCCTTTGCCAAGCAGTGGCCAAAGTGGGCTTGGAAAGGGTATTGCATGGTCCTCCTTCCAAGATAAAAGTGTGCACTGGGCAGAAACAGACACAAATTTATTCCCCTTTCATGGGAAAAAGATGCTTGCAAGATCAAAATATACACTTTGTAATTTGGCCCAGCAAAATCCTGTCTTTCTGCAACATTCATTCAGTTTTTATGGTTTTCCAAGGGCACCACATCTTGCAGTGAGGAGCTTTACAGAAAAATGGTGAATGTGGCCATGTCACCTCTGCTGAGACCTGCCAGTACCTTTAGGAAAGCACTGTGTCAAACATCAGGAATACTACAGGATACTTCTTTTCCAAAGTACAGTTCAAGCCCTGAAGCAGGATGGCAAATAGGTACAATTTAGCCTGATTTCCTGGTTTGCTCTCCATGAGGAGGGGAGCTCAGAGCATGCAAATATTTCATTAACTTGAATTGATAGTGGCCTCCAGTGAAAAATGGATACATTAAAAAAGCCAAAACCAACACCAAAACCCAAACACGAAGAATGCAGCAATTTGAGGACAGCAAAACTCTGGTTCCACAGCGAATTCAAGGGACAGAAGTCCAGTACACTTCAAGATGTGCAACTCCTCCCCATGTGGAAGCCATTCCACTTGGTACCACCCTCCTCATGGGAAAGGATCTCCAGGTTTTCACCCCCACAAAGCTTGGGGGTTTGTAGAACACAGAAGATCTGAACCAACAATAAATGCCTTTTTTCTCCTCTTTGCAAACATGCCTGAAATAATAACCACTGGCAGTAAACTATCCCTCCTGAACCATTTCTGAATGCACATACCTCAGTTGTTGTTAGTGCAATAGCCTTCAGCACACTGAGAATTACACAACTGGAAACTGTAAGTCAGCTTTTAAAGGAATAAATGATCTGGAGTTAATAATAGTAAGCAAACAAAAGGAAAAATGCAGAACAAGCTACTGTACAGAATTTGTGGCTTTTATAGTGCATAAAGAACTCTTTTTTTCGTATGTAAACAACACTGGCACAAAACATCTATGTTGTAGTGCCAGAGGTATAAAGAATGGAGTGGCCTGCCTGTGAAACCAGGCATTATCTTGTCACTAAATGAAGTTGTCCTTAACTGTGGGGTCAAACAACAGTTTAGTTCTTCAGTTCCTTATGTGGATTGTAGGAGCAAAGATGTACAAAGACCAAGTTCCCTTGTATTAAGCAACAAGTGCTGTGTGTGGTTAAGGAGAGGACACTGAGCCAGCTGGACAACTGGTGCAGGAGGAGGGTGAGACTGCAAATCACCCAGATCAGTGCAGGTCACATCCTGCCAGCCAAGAGCAGTGTTGTTCAAGCTGTCAAGCACAAGACACTTCCAAAAGCACCCAAGTGGTCCCAAGAACATGGAAGCAAACAGTGCACATGTTTTAGTCTTCAGGAAAACTTTTGTTTAAAACCATGGGCTCTTGTGGATCCCTTGCAAGGGCTTCCTAAGGGCAGGTCCAGAGTCTGCTTCATGGCTAAAACCAACACAATCCCAAGGCATTAGTTGACTCTTTTGACTGAAGTCCTCATATCCCATTGTTTGGGAAATAGTTGCTAGAAACAAACTGTTTTCAAAAAACAGTTTGCTCAGTCTCTACATCATTTCTGGCTTTGTCCTCAAACTTTCAGAGTTGCAGAGAATTTTCAAGTTCAGAGCTACAAAGCAATTCTGAAAATTGTAACCATCAATTGTACTGGTAAAATGGTTAGAAACAGAAATTACCTTTTATCTTGAGGAAGCCCCAATACACAGAGCAGCAATCCTTTCACGACATAGAACACCACTTGCAGTTCCTCTGCAGCAACTGCACCTGGAAAAAACAACACAGTAGGTGGGACAGCTGTTACAGAAATGGTTCATTCCCTTTGCAAGTCATGAAATAAGCTTGGTTGTCAACCAAAATAAATTTGATCAAAGAACCAGCCATTCCACTGCTAGAACCACCAAATGCCTATTATTAGTTGCTTAGAATTATTTCATCAAGGCCTTGTTTAAAGCTGACCTCAGTCTCATCAGTGCTATGTTTTGCTTGGTTTGCACACACCAGGCCTGCAAGTCCAAGGCTGGTCTCACAAACCCTGTGAGTCTGTGCCCAAAGCAAACAGCAAATTTAATTTCTGTTTATAAAGGATAAAAATAAGAACCTGGGGAACAAATTGGTAGTCACTGCTTAAGAAACAATAGCCCTGTCTGTCCTCAGTGTGATGACACTTCATAAACACCCCCTGCTTTTGAGGCTGACCCAAACCAATGCCCAGGGGACCCAGAGGGAGGGCAAGGACAATGCCAGAGAAAAGAGGCAGATAATGGAAAGACTTTCTTCTGTAGTGTTTCTACCATATCATTTTTGAAGCTTGTTTTAAGTGATCAGGTAGGTTTGACTAGAGTAACAAAACATTAACTAGACCAATGGTAAGTTCTTGGTTCAGCTCATGAGATGTATGTGCCTTTTGTCCCAGCAAGATTTCCAATGTGACACCATTCAGGTTGATTTATACGATGCCCCTCCTCTTTCTTTATTCAACCTCTTCTCACAATCAAACCCTGGTGCCTCACACCACTGAGAGTTTTACAACGTTTTCAGGGCAGCTGTGGCTGACTTAAAAATTTCTTGTCATAACATAGTATGTGTTAGAAAGCTCATTTGGCATAATTTGTCACCTGGGAACATGAAAATAGGTCACATCAATAAAGAAGTGTCCAGGTCTCCTGTGAGCCCTACAAACACAACATGAGCACATCCAGACAGGGAACCATGGGCAGCCATCAATTATTTAAGGAAAATCTGCCTGGAGACAGCCATGCCAAGCACCTGAATCCACTTTAATGGTGGAAGTGGCCACATATGCTTGGGGACTTGGAATCCTTAATGAGTAACAGTCAGTTATGAGGCAGGAACAGAGAGCAGCCTCTGAGGAAGGCTGTAGGTGTGAGGGGCTTGGGGGAGCTCAGCCTGTTGTGCCTGCACAGGACACAGAGCTCAGGGTGCTGCTCATTGGTGAACAGTCAGCACTTCCAAGGGATCTGGCATAAATGAACAGTTTCTATCACAGCTGTTTGCTTTACTAGTACTTACATTAAAAGAAAGGCCTAATGAAAAGTTAAGTGAGTAATGCTGCATGCTGGAAAAAGTCCTCCTTTTGACAAACTGATTAACTACAAAGCCTCCACCAGCCTTCTTGGATGCATTCCCAGGAAAGTCCCTTGTGTTCCTGCTATTCCTCACTGCAGATAAATAAATGAATACAAAACATTACTCAAATATGGAGAAAGTTGTTTTCAACAATTAGATAGGAAGTGTTTTGGTATTAAAAATACACAATATCTCAGCATTTACAGAGAGAACATTATTTCTCATGCTGCATTTGCTCTCAGCTTAACAGACCATTTCAAACTCATTCAGTTGTGAAAAGCAGACAAATACAGGATACTGCAGAAAACCTTACTTTTAAAAATCCTTTTTTCCCCTCTATCAATATTCCCTCACAACAACTTGTGAAGTTTATGGAAAACAAGTTCATTTCGAGCAATTGTAGTTTGAAAACATTCCAATCAATTTACGCTTCTGTGCTTTTATAGAACGTGAATCTTTCTTTCCCATGAAGTATTACACTTGTTACCTGGAAGCACAAGCTGCATCAACGTGTGCTCCAAAAGGCACCCAACATCAGTCAAAGCAAAAGGAAACCACACATGTCCCCAACAAAGTGAAATTACAGAGACTTGTAGGCAAAAGCTGCACAAGATGAAATGGGGGCAGGGAGTGAGTCACAAAATAATGAATTTGGTGGGAAACAAAACTGGAGAAAAGGAGAAGAATGAAGTGAACACTCAGAAGAAAAGAGAGCTCTGGCAATTCACAAGCATAATGCCTGACAGGAGAGAAGTAGAACATTTGGCAGCAGAACTTGAAAGAAAGTCCCAGTGGGACTGTGAGGAGAGACAGAGAGTTAAGGGGAAAAGGGGAGGGACAAATGAGCCGCAGGGTTGTCTGGCCACAACACAGAAACCTCCCCAGCCACATGTGTTGCCGTGGCTGGCAGGCAATGCAGATAAATAGAGCTCCTGAAGGTTTGTGCAGGCACCACAGTTTGTGGGGTGAAGGATGTGCAGTCCTTAAAGAAGAACCTAAATTAAGTTAGAATAGGAGGGTTTTATTATAATTACGTCTCTGGTTTTAGCGCTGTAACAATGGCCTTGGTCCATTTGCTGGCCCTGCTCTTATTCTGGTGCAATTATTGTGGTGTTCCCTCACCACTTCCTGCTCTTCTGTGCATCACTGGCATGGCTGGGGCAGGCAGATGCAGAGCCTCTGCTGTGCCTTCAACTGCTGCTGGAATTCTCACTGGAATTTTCACTGGAATTTTCACTGGAATTGTCACTGGAATTGAGGATGCCAGCTTGCAAAGAGTTTACCACAGGGTACTTTGT
>JAWWEV010000134.1:3318482-3330297 GCA_035583235.1 Hafferia zeledoni
TCACTGGAATTTTCACTGGAATTGTCACTGGAATTGAGGATGCCAGCTTGCAAAGAGTTTACCACAGGGTACTTTGTCATTCCAAAATGTACAGCAGCAAAACTGGTGTGCAATGGGTTCTCAGAAGGGGCACTACAAAAGGTGGAGAGAGCCATGATTTGGGTTCCTTTACCAACATTCCAACCCCAAGAGTCCATAATGTACATAAGAGAGTGATCAAGCTGAATGGCCAGGGATAGATCTCTGGGATTCTGGCACTACTCAGCTTCATATGGTCCTCATGGGTATGCTGAGGTATCCAAGGAATGAAGAGCTACAGGCTGCCAGTCTTCCCCCAAACACAGGTTTGTTTCTACTGTTATCCCTTGCATAGATGCCTTTGGAGGATTTGATTCCCAGCAGTATTTTTCCTGCTCTGTAGTTCAACAGCCCTTCCCTCTATGACCTTAGGACACGCTGTTTCTCTCTGCACAGCACAGTGGTGGAAATTACACCTCCCTCTGTGCTGCATTTGCTGGAGCTCATAAGAACATCGGTGTGTGATGAGTGGAATATTCCTGTAACTCCCCCCGAACTGTTCTCTTCTTGGCTCCTCCTCAGTGCTAAGTGGTTAACAGGGCCAGGCTGCCTCTTCTGAACACAAGAGACACCCACAGAGCCCCAGGAGAACTTCTGCACAATCTGAATCAAGAAGCAAACTGTCTTTTGCAAGGCAGAGGGAAAGAAACATTGGGAAAGTCTTATTTGGCTCTTTCCAGGAGAGCTGACAGGCTGTTGTAGGCTGAGTGACCGTGGGCTGAGCAAGCTGGCAAGGAAAGAACAGTGTTTTCCAAGCTGGACTCTGCAGCCAAGTCTGATGGGTAGCAGAACATACTGCATAGCCTCCAGTCAGAATAAAATCCATTAAACCCCCCAAAAAACAGAACAAAAAAACCCCAAACCACAGCATGGAGTCATCAAATCTATTCACATGTATAGGGCTGGCTACACAATCAAAGGAGAATTACTTCATTGGGCTCACTGCCCAATAACAGGCTGGAAAGGGTGAGACTTCACTTCTTGGATTTAATTGCAGGCAGTAGGGATGACATCTCTAACTAAAGCTGATATTCCTTGCATGATTTATGATGACCTTTCTGTTTACTATAACCCCAGAAATGAAACAACACAAAGGAACTTCAGAAAATAAATGATGCTGCCATCTTGTAGAAACTGCACATTCAAGAAGGAAGAATTTCCCTCACTTGAAACAGCCAAAGTTTTGTATTTGCAAAATTATTTTCCAGTCCACGATGCCTGTCCTGGTTCAACAGGCATCTGTGTTTTAACCTACATATCCTTTCATCTTATGATTGTTTAAGTCCTAATAAATTAGAGTGTTCAGAGCAAACTTTGGCTCCTTGGCTGAGGCAATACCATGAAGCAAGTGCACTCCTTGGGAATGGCCACTGCCTTCCTCCACACTCGGCTCCCCCGTGGGAGAACACAGGCACAAAGGCAGAGAGAAGGTGCCAAGCAGTTTCCCCAGTCAGGGGATGTACATCCCAACACTCCTGGGAGATATTTGTCTGCCTCTCCTTAAGAATCCCCAAAGGAAGAGACTCCACAGCCACCTCGGAGAGCTGTTTGTTCTGGGAGATCAGCAATTCCTGACATCCAAATGTCCTTTCCCTGCAAACCAGTTCTTGCCCTTCCTGAGGGAATATGCAGGATCAGTCAGCATCACCCTTCTTACATCCAGCCTTATCAAAAGACAAAAGTTGGACTCTTCCTGATAAAACAAATTCAACTCCTCCAGTTTTTCTAAGCCCATTATTGCCCTGACACTCTCCTCTGAACTGTAAATCCTCTTTATTTGTCTCAAAACTTCCCAAATTGTACCAGGGATGATGCAGTTCTTGGACACAACCATTAGGTTCCAACAGAGGCTGCTTCAGCTCCTCTTTCAAGTGTTACATATTTCATCAAACTCCCCATGTGTGCCTAAATTACCTATCTATTCTTAAAGCTCTTCTTTTTCAGTATTTAGTTCACACTCCTAATTATTGGTTGTCAGACGAAGGTTAAAGATTTTATTTATTTGCATGGTGCCAGATGTGATCAAATGTATTAAAATGAATGTTCATAACATGTAACAGTTCTTAAAATTTGATGTTGAGACCAAAACAAAATGGCTAAACAAAAAAAAAGTCTTGTTATTATCTCTTAATGAGAACCACTGATTATTTTTCACACTTCGTTTGACAGTCTTCATCTTAATTAATTCTACACAGCAAAGTTAAATTATTCTGGTTGATGAAGATCATTCTGACTCTGAAATATACTTATTAAATGAAATTAAAGCATGGTGCTAATCTGGTGAATGAGCATGTGTTACTACCCAAACACACCAACCCCAGCAATGAGATAATGGCAGGTACAGTGACAGAGACAAAGCATTGTTATTCAGAGACAGCAAAAGGCTTGGAGCTTCCGTGAAAGTAGGAGCAATGCAGATGGAAATCCCTACAACCTTCCCCAAGAACATCCTTTGCTTTTTTAAATAGCGTTTGGTTTTGTACATCAAGAACAAGGCAGCAAAGGGCCTGAAGATGGCAGAGGTGGTTGGCAGGCAGTCCCAGAGCCAGGCACTGGCAGAGCTGGGAGCAGGGCTCACTGCTCCATACAGCAGGGGCAGTTTCCCATCAATGCCCACACATGTTTCCCAAGATTTGGTACATTCATCCAGCAAGTTACTTCAGAACAAATTCAAAAGTCTGGATTCAGTACCAGCTTCCAAGTGACTTTCACTAACTCAGGACATATTTGTCAGATCTCCAGTCAAGACAGCCCCATGTCCGTGTTTGTGGAATAACAGACACAGGTAAGCAGGGCCAGCCAGAACTGCATTTGGATGTGATGCTAATTTCTGAATTAGCTTCAAAAGCTTTGTTTTGCTCCATGACAAGTGACATGATTAACACCAGGACTATTTGCTTTCCTTTGCACAGATCACATGGCTCTCTGGCTGAAATAATACATTTTCCTGGCAAACCTCTGCCACATGAAAAGGCTGAAGCCCTGGCAGTCCAAATGCATATCAGGGTTCAGGCTGACACAGGAACTTAGCTCTTGTTGTGCATGGCAGGGATCTCATCTGTGGCTCTGAGGAGAGGGGAAGATTCCTGTGCTTGCCTGTCCTGGGTGCCTTGGAGCTGAGCCACGGGCTGGGGTGATGACACAGCCCACAGGTAGTCACTGTCCCCAGGCATTCTGCAAAACACATTTTTCAGAGGGATACAGATATGTCCAAGAACTATGATGGCTTACATTAATTCCTCACATATCTTTTCAAAGATGAGACACAGGCACAAGCCAATGCCATGTGCTCTGAAATCTCTGCATGAAACTCCTGAAGGTGTTATGTACTATCTCTGCATAGCAATTACTCAAGGTTTTTCCAGGGAGAGGAAGAAAAGTCTGCTTACCTTTCAGAGAAATTTAAGTCCTGTGCTTCTCCAAATATACAAGAGGAAGTTCACCCAAATATTTTGCTCCCTGAAGGATCCCCCTTCCTGACATTTCCTCCTTTACTGGGTTGTCCAAGGGCATAATTAAACCCAGATCTTATCTTCCAGGGACAAACACAGGCTATGTGTTAGAAAATAAAGTAGTTGGGGAGCCAGAACAGTTGTTTGCATCATATTGCCTGGATCCTTCAGGGTTTTTTCACTGGTCTTTTAAGCTATGCATTGAAACACAGAATAATAAAGTATATTCCTTGGTATCAATCTCTTCCCACTCTGAGGAGATGGGAGTCTAAAACAAGCAACCTACAAGGAGCCAGAAGATGGATGCAGACTATTCTATTATTTAAATTTGCATTCAGCTCAGCAGTCTGGTTTGCAGAAAAATTTTCCCCTGCATTTTACACCAGTTTGAGCCAACATCCTTGGGTCTGCAGCTGAAACCCAGAGCAGGTGCAAACAGAGACACATGAACTGTTTGTTTAGGTACTTCTGATCCTTGGCTAGCAGTGCTTGCATCCACACCAGCAGTTCTGCACAGGAGTAAATCAAATCATGTCATCCTGTGAGTGCATTTTTATTTGGAGAAGTCACTTGGCTGTAAAAGTATAGATCAAATCACATTTTTTCTTTCCATAACAACATAAAAAAGATATATACCAACACAGGCATAACTTTAAATTAATTGCTCCAGCTTACCTTATCTATCTACAATTGACATGGAATTGCATTTGCCATTTTTCAGCCTGCAATCACTTTGTACAGATAAGGACTGAAAAACTCGAGAGTTTAAATGTGCCACTTTTGGGGTAGGACTCTGATTTGATTCAAATTATAATGGCATTTTTATTACTATCTTTTAAAAGCCCTTTTCCCTGATTTCCAATCTGTAGATAGATCTGATTTTTGTGGCTGGCTTAACACAACCACGAGACCCATTGTTGTATGTGGCCATTTCCCCCTGCCCCAGTTTCTACATGCAAAAACTAACAGATATGATTGTAACATCCAAGATAAAAAGAGGGCACAGAGATGCAACATGTAATCCTGGTACTTAGTGAAACATATACTTTACAAGCACTGCATTTATCCCCAGCACTGATTTCCTCTGCCACTGTGCTGAGTTGCTTGATAAATACAGCATTCCATACAACCAGCATTCCTTGGAGATGTGTTATTGGGGCAGATTCTTCTCCCTCAACAGGGTTTTAGAACAACTAAATATAGATGCCTCAAATGAAACCTAGTCATGAGCTGCAATTGTAAGACAAACCTGCACTAAGGCCAGCAAGACTTTGGGGCACTCAGGAATGCAGGATACTTTATATAAACCATCATAGACAAGACCAATTAGCAACAGGCCAAAACAAACAGAGATCAAGGACATTTTGGAGCTAAAATAAGAAGAAACCTTACCCAAAAGGCAAGCCAAACTTTACTAGAGTTTTGAAAGTCCAGTTGACCAATAAATCCTACTCCCATTCTGATCCCCTCTTTCTTGCAGGACTAGTAAACGTGAGGTATTTTCCAAGTTTCCAGGTAAAGCAGTCTTTTTTTCCCCTTTCATTTCAGAGAGAGAGGGAGAGAAGAGCTGTAAAGCAGCTGGAGGAAGCTCTGCACTGCTTTGGCATGGAGGGCTATCTCAAAAGTCTCATTCTCCCCTGAGCTGTCCTCCTCTGCCAGTTGTACTGTCAGATTAGAGAAGCATTTATGCAACCTGCCAGAAGGACTTCTGTTCAATTGCAAGATTAATGTTCCTTTTACAATGTCTCCAATAGCAACCTTTTGAGCTGCTATTTTTTTTCCAATGGCACCTCTTGGATATTCCCCTCTGGTTTGTATTCTGAGGAGCAGAAGAGCCCTTGTCAGTAAGGGATTTGGCCCTGCAACCTGCCCTCCCTCTGTGGGCACAGCAGGCTCCTCCTGGCCTGCAAGGCTGAGGCCTGTGCTCCAACCAGTGCTCTCAGATGGAGGTAACTGTGCTTAAAGCTTCTCCTTCAATGCAAAGTTGAACCTCTCCCTTCCAATCTTTCACTCTGGGGAACAGAGAGAGGTTGAAATTGCAAATTCTTAGGTCACTGCCATGCTAATCCTAAGCCTTCTCCAACACTTTGCTTCCATCCTTCCTCCACACTTGTCATATCATTCCTCTGCACATGGGCCCATCCTTCTCTTGACTTCATTTACCCCTGGGAATCTTTCAGGGGATGGAATCAATGCCAAAACATTGTAACCCACCCCCCTTTCTCTTAGGAGCAGAGAAACAATGATGCTCTGAAGTTAAGGCTAAACATGTGAAGGCACAAAGCCCTCCCGTGCTGCTGTCACTGCTGGGGCAGCTCTGGCAGCAGTTTGGATGATCCACAATGCCAAGAAGCCTCTTTTATACCTTTTAAAGGCCATGATGAAACTGCCTAAGGTGCAGGATACCAGCAAAAGACATAAAGTACCTTTCACATGCAAATGTAAGAAAAGGAAAAGCTACCACTGGAGGCAAAGAGTCAGACAGAAATATAAATGCCAAATCCTGGTAAATGCAGCCAAAAGCAGTGTGTGCCTGGCTCCACACACCCAAACTGAAGCTTTCTTGGCCCAAGAGATAACTGGTCCTGGGGAGGGAATGTGGAACTGTTCTAATGTCAGAAAAAAGTCCTTTTTGCAACCCTGCTATCTTGTCAAGAAAACTGTTGTGGTATGGAAGGTGAAACATATGAAAGATGGGCAACAGCCCACAGACAGTCTCTGGTCTTCCAATTTCCACCATAACACAGTGGTCTTTGCCAAGCTGAGGAGGAAACATGCCAGCAAAAACAGATCTTCCTCCCAAGATGAGACCAATTATGCTCATTTTGTTCCAGGCCAACAGCTTCTGGTTTCCCCCAAGTTCTGATGTATGGTTTAGATTTAGCTCTTACAGATGCTTTCCTCAAAGTCTTTCCCCCGAGTTTCTGGCCAAACCAGCTCTGTGGCAGGTAATTCCAGGGCTGCCCCTGAGTGGGCCTTGGCATGCAATCAGTCCATCAGTTTGGTGGGATGCTTTTGTCCTGCTGGGTTAACCCTACAAAGATGTGAACCTTGTTTGCATCTTCTTGTACCCTCAGCATCACAGTCAGATTCTCTGTTACAGCCTCAGTTTAAACACGCCTTGTTTATGCATATCCTGTGGTTTCTCTAGACAGGATTAGGCACATAAAATCCAGCCTCAAAACAGGAGCTGCACTGAATATTATAATGTTTAGAATATATATCTATGAAGGAAGCATTCCTTAGGATTACTGTGGTACAGCATATAGCCCAATTAGAGTCACATGCAATACTATATTCTTTTAAACTCACAGGATCATTTTTTTAAATGTACTTTCCAGGATATTTCAGTCCCCTAAACAACCTACCTTGAAAAAATTTGGATCTGGACACCTACAACATACATTACACTTTTTTCCTAGTTAAGAATATGCAACAGCTGATGTAAATCACCAAAGCTCTCCTGATTCCAGTGCAGCAGTGCCAATTCATAATGTACAAGGATTTAGCTGTACTGCTCCAGCTAAAAGGCAGAATTTAATCCAAGCTGTCCAAATATACTTTTGACTCATATATAAAATAAAGAAGAAGAATAAATAAAGAAGAGACAGACACGTTTTGATGAGTCTGTTCAATGAGGTGCCTTTTCCTCCCTTCCCAGAAAGGCACATTCGTGCAGCACTGACAACCCTCCACCCTGCTTAATATTTTCTCTGTCCCAGAGGAGTGACATGGAATAACCTCATCCTACTTGCCCAGCATTCCTGTCTCTCTTCACCTCCAATACTTCCTTTTGATGTCTCAGGACACACAAGAACACAAGCTTAGAGGAGGGGTCCGTCACCTGCGACCTTCAGAAGGAACTCACTCTGAAAGAAGGAAAATATCCCACCAGGCAGCAAAAACCTGCAGGTAATTTGGTGCAAGAGAGATAAAGTCAGAGCCAGTCCCAGTAAGGAGGAAATTTGCTGTGATCTTGCATTCTGTACATGAGATAACTTATGCCAGTGCCCAGACTGGCACATATATATGGATAAATCAGGGTGTCTGCAGGATTTAAATGTATTTCAAGGCAGCTGGTTTTTCAGATAGTTTTTCACATACTATTTCCTTCTCTGATGAAATATTAGTAGAACACTTAACTGAAAATAAATAATAGAGATATAGGTAATAGCAGTCATAAAATTTTACCCAGTTTGTAGAAATAAAAAGTAACAACACTGGAGAACAATAAAACCCCAAAATCCTTTAAAACTTGACAGTGTCATATCAGATATCCAAGAGATATTTACTGATACTTTTTTTCTTTAGAGAAGCATGCAAGGAAATGAACTTGGAAAGCAACATTTATTTGTTCTTGCCTCACTTTAATTAGATTACCCTACTTGGGTTTAAAAGACTTAGCTACACTATAATAATCTGTATCTGCCAGCTACAGCTTTTTGCTTTAAAATATAAACAGCATATTGAGAAGTTATTAGCATACAAACCAAATTACTTTGGGAAAGAACTGACAACTCAGGTGCTGTGTTTCCATATTTATATATAGATACTCATACACACTGTTTTAATCCCTCTGCTCTCTTGCAGCTGACAAACAACAGCTATTTGATGGTTTTCTCCTTGATCTTGTTGAGGGAAAAATAAAAAAACACAGCAATAAAATCCACCAAACACTCTTGGCATGCTCCAGATTGTTAGTCACTCACCTTAAGGCCAGGCTATTAGAGTAGCAATAATTACTATGTGATTAGCACTGCCATTAATGGGAGTCCCATCCATGATGTCCAGGACCTGTGAATCAGGCAACGAAGCCAGTGAAGATCTGTCGGGAAGTCTGAACTAATAAAGAGTTGACTGATGCTGCAGAGGAGGAAGCCAAAAGCAGATCTGCACTCCTGATACTTACACTGGACACAAACAAGGGGAAATAGGAGACATGACAGTTCCAGTTTTAAGTTTCTGACTGAATCTTGTATTAAGATAAAATATTATTTCACATCAGAAGAGTTTCCCTAGTCTGAAACAACTGGAAGTGAGATCAGAGTCAAATCCACCATTTGCTGGTGAAAATGGAGAAGACTTGAGGAAAAAAACCTCACAAACTTCAGACTTGTTTCTCCCTTGAAAACACCTCCAGATGAGATGTCTCATCAATCCTACAGCACAGCCTGACGTGTTAATTAACAGTTATGAGAACAAGAAGTATTCATTTACTGTCCCTGCACTTTCATTTGAAACCAGATGAACTTTATCTGTAATTTCCCCTAGAAACTGAGGGCTGGCCGCCCTTTGGTGCTCTTGGAACAAAGCAATTTATCAAAGAAACCAACTCAACAAATTAAAATAATATACTTCGTTCAAACGACTCGAAGGGTTTCACTGCCCAGTCATTCAAAGACTCTTGAGTTGTAACTGAAGGGGGGAAAAAAACCATCACTGGATGCCAAACTCTGCTCAAGATCTGCAAACACACAGTTGTCCCTGACCTCACGTCAACCCAGAACATAAACCTGCCACTGTCCTCTTCTCCTGAGTCATCAAAAGAGGAATTCCTCAAAATTCTTTCTTAAAATAAAGTTATTTCAATGGCATTTATGAACTACCAGCAAAGTACACTTAGGAGTGCTTTTCCCTGACTACAACATGTATTTTTAGCTCACTTCAAGCCACTGTAAACAGAAGACAAAACACTGGCTGCCTCCCAAAGCAGAGAGAGACGCTTCTCAGTCTCCAGAATAAGCTCCTATCTCCTCACTAGTGCAGAAGATGGGGAGTTTTGGGCAGCTCAGTTTAACACAGAGACTCTGCCTGCCATGGTATTTTCAGTCCATTACCCCATGTCCCCACCACAGATCCATAAATCAGACACACGCTTTCTTAATTACTGCAGGGAGTGGCATCACAAATCCCTGCTTTTCCCAAGATCTACCACCTCATAAAATCAGAATAATGTGCATCATCCCTCTTGCGTGGCCCCTGGCATGTCATGAGCACCCTCCCTCCAGCAGAACTGAATGCTCTGTGGGATATTTGCAGTAATAGTCAGCAGCCTCCCTAATGGAAGGAGCCTGGAAAAAATATGGCAGTTTAAGATGCTATTTCATTAAAATAAATGCTAGTTTTTTTCCAAATACATGTGATTTTCTTAATAGTATTAAACTTAGGTATGCTGGTGAAAGCATTTGTGTATTGGGCCATCAGGACTCGAGCTACAACTGTTTGGAGAAAGTAGGAGTAATGTACAGTTAATTTTACACCATTTCTCTCTCACCAACTGCCCCAAATAAGGGACAGCACAGACAAGGGCTGCTCTCAGGGGAGTTACCCGTGGCCCTTTCTATTGCTTAAGAAACCTGCACTGTAACTCCAAAGGCATTGTAACTCCTAATACTAGGTGGTATTTAATTACACAAGTCATATTTAACAGCAGTAAGAGTCTATTCCTCACGGAGAAAATTTAGAAGTCTAGAAGTTAACTTGCTCTCCTGTTCCAGTTCCTGGCTGACAACCATTTTATTGACTTGCTTATTGCTTTACCATAATAAATCCAGATGCATTACATTTAAATTTCTATCTGAGAGCTCAGTTCAAGTTTCTGTTTGAGTACGAGCTACTACTTTTATAGTTGTTGCTATCACAGAACCTTTAGAAAAATGCTGTTTACCAAATGCAATAAAGATAAATCTTGAGTGTTGAGACAAACACTGTGTAATAGAAGTTTGACTGCAGCTGACTGGAGATTCTGCAGAGCAATTCCACCTTAAACCAAAGGAGAAGGAAATACAATCCCCCAGTTTGCAGAGTTCCTCACTCCTGCAGGGTCAGCCATAAGGAACATGCTCCCAGGGAGAGGAAGGCACCACAGTATGTACAGCTCTGAAACTTCCAAACCCAGATCCAAGCCACGCTTTAGAAACACACTGCCAGTAAAACTGCCCCTTTGAATAAATCAGCTTTGATTTCCACCAAAATTCTCATTATTCTAGAAGCCTCCCCTCTCACTCCCTACTTTTACTGTAGCTACTCACATGCCCAGTACCCAGCATATTAGAACACCATGCCCAGCACAGATGCAGCAGAAATTAAGGTCACAGGGAACCTACTTTTCCAAGCTTCTCCATGACAAATACAGTATTTAATAAAATGATTCCACTGCCCAACCTGGAATTTTATGCTCCCTCTGAGCATGACATATTTTGCACCTATGAAGTCAATCAAATGCCAATGTTGTTTTTCCTTTTATTACCCAGGGCCAGTAGAGCAGTTTCAGTAAAAATAATTTATACCAACTGTTTCCAGTTAATGGAAATTCAAAGTCTTCAGACAGTGTTTTTTATTTCTGGTGCTTGAATTCTCAGGGAAATAGTGAAGCATAATTGATCCCATATGCTTTTTATTGTTTTCCACATGAAAGAGTCGCGATTTTCAGTGGATCATGGAATTATGCTGTGGCACTGTGCCAAGTCATCAACAGCAAGGTCACATGTGAGGAAGGCACAGGGCTCACAGCAGCAATAGCATCTATCAGACCTTGGAGCTGTAGGTTTATGTCAGTCTGTCTGAGCAAACCCAGCCAAGACATTTGCTGGGGGTTTCCACGGTCTCCTTGTAAATTATGGGAACAAGTCCAAGCAAACTTGCAGATATTCCTCAGCAAACAACAGGATTCCCAAACACCATCCTTTCTAAGAGCACACTGCACTGGAGCCAAGCCAGTTGCTCCAGCCACTTCAGAAATGCCAATGACCACGGAATAGGGAATTACTGCACCTACCATACTTCAGCAATATCACTGCCACAGGACACCAGCCTCTTCCTCCCACAGTTGTGCCTGCTGAGGCATCATGTTTGCTAATTGTTTGGAGTGTTAATTGATCTGCCTTACACGTCTGCTTCACAAAATCACAGCTATAGGAGTATTTTTAGAAAATCCTGCCAATTTTTCAGCTTTGGGAAAAAAACACTTTTCACTTTGCCTGCAAGCGTAGAGTAACTGAATCTTTTTATCATTCTTTGACTAATTTTGTGGATCTACTTCACACTTCTGCTGTGTCATTTAATCCTGAAAACTTGCTGGAAGGAGAACATCACCTTTGGGACACGAGTCTGACACAATGGAGCAATCAGGCACACACCCAAAAACTGCAACTCCAGCCCCAGGTGACAGTCAAAAACTAAGGTTTAAGACTACTGAAGTCACTGCAGTGCTCCCAGCTTGGACTGAGCTTTAGTAAAGGGGAGACACCTTCCATTCTCTGAATGTTTGCTCTTCACATCATACA
>JAWWEV010000134.1:3330397-3343805 GCA_035583235.1 Hafferia zeledoni
TGCTCCCAGCTTGGACTGAGCTTTAGTAAAGGGGAGACACCTTCCATTCTCTGAATGTTTGCTCTTCACATCATACAGGGAACAACATGACACAGGGAATGACCAAGCAACAAGGATAAATCCAGACCTGCAAGGTCTGAACTGCTACCAGGGGTGCTGCACATGCCTTTCTCATCACCACAGCAGCTTTTCTTTTCCATCTCATGTACAAAACCATTTCTAAAATAATGTACAAATCACCAAAGGACTAATCTGAGGCTGAGGAGACAAGTGCCATTTAACAATTCATGACACCAATATTACCAGCTGAAGTTCAGCTGGCAGGTTTGTATCCAATGGTAGCATTTTTGAGGAGAAAGGGGAACCAAGGCAGATTTTATCTCTCAGGACTTCTCAGGCAGGAAATTTAAATTTTCAGTTCTGGAAGGGTTTCAGTTGTAAAGACTTTTGAAGAAACACAATGAAAGTATGACCTAAATTGATCGTTTTAAGAGAGGAAACACTAAATTTATGGCAGGGGCTATGTTATAATCCAATACCTTGGCCTTTGTTAGGACAGAGAAAACATGGCTCTAGGACTTACATGACTCTGGGGGCAATCTTAGAACCTCTGTCACCAAGACTCCTCCAGGTCACGTGAATTTATGATAAAAACAACTCTCCCTCACAACATGAACAGACAAACAAGACTGAGGAAGAGCCTTGCTAGTCCTCTCTGCACACAAAAATGTAAGATGCCAATCTTGATATTTTAAAGTTCTCCCTACTTTTTGCCTCTCTGAATACTCTCTTGTTCATAAATAAATTAGCTCCATTAAAGGACTCATTTAGGTCAGATCAAGAGCAGAACCCTGAATGGCAGGTTTCTCCATGGATTAAACCTTTATCTGCTGCTTAAACCACAAGTGGAAAGCACAAATAACAGGATGAAAAAACAGTCACAACAACAAAAATTCTAGCTCATGTTCATCCTAGAAGATTTTTGCATCAGATTGACTGACCTTGAAAATTGGATTTGTCATCTCCACAGAGCAGTATCTGCTGCAAGATGAGATGGAAAAATTGAAGTACTATGCACATATGAAATGCAAAGCAAATGTTTACCTGTCAAATATGTACAAATATGTGCAAATATCTACCAAGAGTAAACATCCACCTACAGAGCTTTCAAACTCAAGAGGACATTTTTTATTTGTCTCTATTTTTTCAACTGGTTATGAATTCAGGATTACCCTTGCAGTTATTGTATTTCTTTTTCTCCTTTGCCTTTTTTTTTTTTTTAAATTACACATTCCTGGGTGTCTGCCTAAGGGAATTTGGATGTTCTCAAAGAAAGGGAATGCTTAGGTCTGTCTGGGCAAGGGGAAATAAGATGTGGTTTTGCTGGAAATTGCTACAGAGAAAATAAAAGACTGGGGAGGAATCTGAAGCATTAAAGCCCATGGAAGTACAACTCCCTGTTGTGAATCCAGTAGCAGTTTACAGCCAGTTTTGATCTGTATGTCTTGCCCTCATTTTCTGAAATAATTCGTATTTATGTTAAACACGTACCAACTTCACCCTCTAAAAATGTTAAAACCTTTCACAAATGAGCTTCTGTGTAAATACTGCTGGATAAACAATGCTCAGAGAAGTCAAGACACTGTAACAAGTAATTGGAGCTGATGACTACAGCCATGAAATGCTTTTGCCATGGGCAAAGAAATTATTAATCTTGCTGTTGTACCATAGCATCTCTTATGCAAAATGCTTGTCTTTACTATTTATTGAGACATGTGCAATGAGACATGAAGCTATGGCTTCTGTAAATCCCCTAGGGGAAGCTTACAGAGCCAAAACATCAGGGCTTGGGTATTATTTTTGATGTTGTTGTCTGTAATGCCCTTTGTATGTGTTTCCCATCTCGACATATACAAGATTAGAAGGAAAACAGACCACTTTTCCTGCAGAACTTTTGCCATGTAGCTTAGGAGATGGCAAGGCATTCCTTGGTGTACTGTCACTCCATGTAAATTGTCTTTGGAGGGTGACACTGGCAGGAATGTGACGAGAGCATCCCACTCCTTCAGGCATACTCTGGGGATTTACTGTGCTCAGCATCCCTCCAAGCCATTGGTGTAACTCTTTGTTTCTATACACTGGCATATAGTCCTTCTCACAAATATCCCACAGGTTATATTCCTTCTTGTAACACAGGGCCCATCTGGAAATGCTTCCAGCTGCACACAGTTCCTATTTCTTTGTTGAACATATTCAACAAAATGGCCAAGCCAAATGGGAGGAAGCACAAACTTTTAAAAATAAACAGCTGAAGCGCAAGACAGTTCTCAGCTTTGCACTGCTTGTTCTACCCAGCTACAGAGCTGAATTAACAACAGTTTCCCCAGACATCCAAGGAACCTCTGGCTTTTCATTTTCTCCTGTTTACAGTGGAGTATCTAACACACTACCAGGTCTGTGGAAAGGGCAATGCAATTTCACCTCCTTACGGCTGCACATCCATCGTGGGCAGCTCTTCCCTCTGTGTTGCTCCACAGTCGGTAACAGCTCTGCATCTCAGGGCCAGCAGCAGGAAACCAATTATCCCATCTCTCCTTTTACTTCTCACTCTCCTGGGAGAATATTCTCAGCCATCTGCTGTCAGCACCAGTAGGTCTGCAGTCCCTGGAAGGGTGGAAATCAGTTCAGGGTCAAAGAACAGGAAAATCCCTTTTCCCACATGTTGGTCATTCCATGGCCTGGCCAGCCCCAGCTGTCACAAGCCCATCCCAAACATGCTCCATGCCCACACTCCTCACAGAACCAGGAGCTGCATGTTCCCAAGGTGCTAGTTTTTTGGCTTTAACTTCTTTTGAGGGCTCTCACCCTGGATCAGGAGAGGTAATGAGTGAATGCTCTGCTCACTTTGAAAACACTGAACTCTGCTTTAGTACTTAATTCTCGTCAATGGAATTAAGCACAGGGAAGAGCCAGCCCTCGTGAGCATGAAGGAATGATTCCCAGGGACTGCCACCACTGTAACACACGGAGCAGAGCTGTCACTAAAGCAAGATGGAAATCCCAGCTGGGAGTCTAGGAACTGCCCAGATCCCTCATCCAGGAGACAGCTGATAACTGGGCTCCCATTTCCAACACAGCCATGCTGTGGGGGAGACAATCCTGACAGCTTTTGCATTCAAAAACTCCAGGCTCCAGACAGATAAAACTGCCTTAAGTAAAGCCAGCCAAGGACCTATAGCTGGGATTAGAGGTGCTCAGAGGTGGATTTCAGGTTTCTTTTACTTTTCTTCCTGACAAAGGTATTCTTTTGCTGCCACAGAGCCTAATGAGAAAAGGTGCCTAGGTACCAGAGCATGCCTTGTTCACTTTGGGAAGCAGAGGAGCAGTCTGAGACTTGGGAACGATGTCCTCCAACAAGGACTTGCATCCTCCTCCAGAAACTCTGCTTAGCTTAGGGAAATGTAGATTATTATTACTGCAGAGGAAAAATAAATCAAAATGCCACAGTTCTCTCTGGAATGAGACAGGATTAGAACATTATACTGGAATACCAACAGGGAAGATCAAATTCATTTTTGGCATCCGGAACCAAACTCTGCAGCATGAGCATATTTTTGGCTCTCTTTTGGCTTATTTAGACAGTAGCACTGACTCTGCAATTACATTTTTTAATATTGCAAAGTAGTAATTATCTCTCCCTCTTTTATTCACATTTGTCAGAGCAACTTCCAATCAAGTGTAGAAACTTTATACAAGATAAATGTGACTGAGCAAATGTGAAACTCAGCATCACTTCTCCCTTTCATGGCAGCAGATAAAGACAAAGAGTGTTCCTGGAAGATTAACTTGATTAATAAAAACATCTGCAGCTCAATGCTGAAAAAAGCAGAACTCCTCCCCTTTTCCTTTCACTAGGAAATCTATCAATACAGGTTGATAAATGTGCGATTTTTCTAACAAAGTAACAGGAATGAAACAGCTGAGATAAACATTGCTATGCAGGTAGTGAAAAACAGGTAATCTAGAACTGTAGTATTGTGTTCATGTGGAAATCTCACTGACAAACACTGATGACACTGGAAATCTGGGGGAGAAATATTTCAATACTGCCACTGTCCAAGTCAATTAGAAAACTCACCTGGTTACACTAATCCCCAAAATAAGAACCTACACCAGGGATTTCCAGCTAACAGCTTTCCTAACTAAACTTGAAAAGGTAGCAAGAACTCCTGGCTGTCAGACTGCACTACCAGATTTCCACAGATGTACAGAAAGGCCAAATAGGCTTCATGACTTGGGTGTTAATTGGGTGCCTGTTCAAGCAATAATGTGGTTAATGCCTGAGGTCTGGCCACCTGAATAGCCCTCAGAGCTTTTCAGACAGCATTTGATAGCACTGAAGGGTCCTTAGAACATCTTGAGCAGTTCTCACAGAAATGCTGCTTGGGACTGACAATGTCACTTGAAATACTGCATGAAGTGCCCTGTAGAACAGATGGATATAAATCCTGTCCCTTTCAGCAAAACCCAGGAGTGCCTCAAGGCCGTCTGCCTCCTGTGCTTTTAACTCCTGCATGGAGACCGGCACTCCTTGTGCCCACACTGTTCTGTGCTATGGATAAACCCCAGGGCTGAGCTGCTCAGGGAGCCAGGACAGCTACAGTCACTGCCAGAGCAAACACGGGGGACTGAGAGAAACAGAAATACACTTGCAGGTCTTGTCTGTTCTTCACCTGTTCCAGCTCACTTTGGTGGACTTCCCTCACCAACACACATCCAGGAGAGTCTCCCTGATGTCTGTTCTGGGAACAGACCTTGGCCAGCAGAGCACTTTTTAAAGGCCCCTCCTCAGCGACAGGAGGGAAGCACAAGCCACCACAACCACATTAAGAAAGATCAGAAATATGTAAGCAGTCTGTTACCCAGATCTTTGCAAAATTAATAACCCCACCCAGCAAAACTCACAGTGAGCCCAACCTCTGCCCCCATGTGGAGATGATCACAGGAGTGAGGGCAGCATCCCTAAATAAATCCTTATGCACCCTCCACAAGGCAACAAGGAAAACAAAAACAAGGGGCCACAACAGCACTTTGTTCCATATCCTCCCAGGAATATATTCTCTTTTGTCTTAAAACATTCAAGTCTTCTTTACCTTCTCCTCACTAGCTCTCACATCACTAAGCAAGACACAATTATTCTATTTCCAGATGAACTTGTACTATAACAATTTAGGGTTATGACAGGAAGACAAAACATTCCTGCTATTGCTTGTTATTCTGCTAATTGTCCCTATTTTGGTTTTCTTTTTTCTGGCAAAAAAGCAGGATTCACAAACAGTGGAAACCATCCTCCAAAGAGCACATTATTCCATTACAAATGCAAGGCTTCCTAAGTGGGGATATTGTACAACAGAGCACAGGAGTCGACAATGTGAGCTGATGCTGCGGAACTGCTTGGGAAATGTTCCTTTCCCTTTGTAAATAAATGGAGAGCAGGGACTGAAGTGTAGAGTCCTGAGATAACCAGATAGTACTCCTGAGGCCTGGCAAGGCTCTCTTTCACAGCCATCTGCTCCTGTAATTGTCATTCCCACTTGCATCCACTCTCCATCTCACCTTGCAGTGTGGAACTGCATCCGAGCACTGCATGGTGGTAACAGGAAATGATAATCCCAGAGATTTCCTGGAAGATATTATGGGAAATGAAGTTTCCATGGCCTGTCGCACACTACCAATGTAAGAATGTTAGCAAGGGTACAGAGGACCACTGGGAGCAGAGGATCTGCTTCTGGTTAGAGGGTAGGAACACTGGGCACTATGCATGAAGGCTCCAAGACCAGAACTCATCCCATACCAGTGCTGGCACATCTGCCTCTGAATTGTAATTTCTCTGGCTCCATAGCCACCTAATTCCAGCTGAGGTATTTAGGGACAGCTGATGCTGTGCTGCCCAAACACATGCTCTGCACACAGCAATACTCAGCCATTTTCAAGGCACCGTGGTCTTCCTGCACTTGGGAAAAAGGAAGCAATTCCAGTGAAAGTAAAGAATTTATCTCTTTGTTCCTTCTGACCAAGGAGAGTAACACTAATGTCTCAAAGGTATCAAAAGACTAATTCCCTGAGAAATGTTTCCTGAGTTAGTTCAGAATGATTTTCTAAGAGCCCACCACAGCTGACAGTCAAAATAAATCAAATAGCAAACAATATTTCAGAAAGATCCTCAGTTAAAGTGCCAGTTACATCTGAGAAAACAGGTATTGTATGTCTCTATGCCATAAATTCCCACAAGTCTTCCATTGCTGCTTTACAGTGGAAGCTCCACTAAACTCAGAGCCATAAACACAGCAGTGAGGTGCAATTAAACACCTCCCAGTGCAAGCCATGGGTTTTACACTCATTCTGCAGCGCTATAGAACAGTTCCATCCAGCACAGGTGAGCGATGAATCATTGCACTCCAACAACAGGACCTGTCTCACAGTCCGTGCAATCTCACGCCATTCCCAGCACAGGACAATGTTCTGTCCCCCCTCCAAGGCAATCAGAGGCATTTGTGCTGCAGAAAGGACTCCAAAGCAAACACCCAAAGCAACGATGCACTGAACTACCTTGGAACCTGGAAACTACATTAGTCGAGACAGCACAGCCCCTTCCCAGTTTAGGGAGACCTGCACAGTGGGTTTGCCAACTCAGGCCAAGAGCAGACTCTGCTACTTCCAGTGTCAGTGCTAATTTATCTACACACTATTGAGTTCCATCTTATGGCTCTTCAAAATCAGAGCAAACTTAAGAGGTGTTTGCACTCCTTTTCCAGTAACTTCTGTCCTGACTATAAAGAAACCTAAAGCAGCAAATGCAGAGGGTTGAGTGCCATCAAGCACCAGGCTCAATGAGGTTGCATTCTGCTTAGTTCAAGAGATGGTAAATTCAGAGGATGCTAATTTCTGGTGGTGTCAATTAATGCAGAATGACTTTGTGCACTTCAATATAACTGCAACAAGCATCAGAATTCTTGCATACAACCTCTGAGCCCATTCAGGAGGAAAACACTGAACAATTCTGAATGGTACTCAATACATGGGGTTTCATTAACTGCACGTCATCAGATCCACAAACATAATAAATCTGATGAGGGAGGTAAACAAGTAAGAAAAACAGCCCCAGTTATTTGCAACAGTGCCATCAATGCTAAATCTCCTCACGTCTGAACCCTTCTAAGAGGTTCAAGGTGAATGTGTAGTATTCCAGCAGCCTGATGTTTGATGCTACAGCCAGAAAAACAGAGACATTCCCAGCCCCATGTCCCTGTCTGGGCTGAAGGCATGTGAGGCCTTTGATGTGGAGACAGACCACACGCCCCCCAGCTCCATGTCAGTGTCCCACTTTGCTGGGCTCCTGGCTTTACATACAACATGTGCTCAGTTAGGAGGGGGTTTCTGCATATTACATCACTGTTACAAGTGACCTCATGAACTCCCACCACTAATTCAAAAGGATGAGCGACATTTGCTCGACATGGCTTTGAACTTACTTCTACTGAAGGATGGGCTGTTCAGCAGAAGCACATCCTCCTGCAAAAATAAGAGAAAATAGGCTTTGGTATCTGTTAAAAACATGTGTACCAGCAGGCAACCTCCTGCTACAACAGGGAATGACTTTTGATAAGGCACACAACTTTGATCAAACCCTTACACTCTGCTCAAATACATTCACCCCCATTGTCTTACACAGTTCCAGTGGCAAAGCAACCTCAGCTCCAATTACTGCAGCCTGGCTTTGACACATCACAGAATCAAGTAGGCACAGTAAGTTATTCAGAGTCCTAGACCATAGATGTTTCCCAAACATTCCCACTCAACCTGAAGATATAAGGCATTCACAGGGGTTTACAGCTCTCAAACAAGATTTTGCACTGAAAATAACTTTTTCTTTCTTTGGAATTAAAAAACCAAACCAAACCAAAAAAGGTTGTACTTTTAAGAAAAATTCACCTTTAATTAATTAGAGGATAAACAAACCATGCAGCCATTTTTTGGTTTAGATTTCTAATGTGTTATTTCCCCACATAGCAATCATTTCAGATTTTGTTTTATTGTTCAGATTTGGAAATGGAGAAATATAAGAATTAACTGAGGAGCAGACAAAAAGTAAATAAAAGAGTGCAGAACAAAAACAATGTCTGCTTTTACACTGAAAATTGTCCCATCTGACTGTTGAGATGCTGTGTTGTAATGTCAGCAAAGGTTCATAAAGACAGTTAGGGGTCCCTTCCTTTGCCTCGCTGGGATTCACAGCCTTGGGTTATAAAGCCAGGGACAGACAACCACAAAAAACATACTTTAAAGACAGATGCACCTGCCTCCCTCACTCCTCAGAGTGGCATATCCCCAAGGGTAACAAAGTCTTTTATTCCAGGCCATTGATCTGCAAAATAGGAAAATCAGAGGACAAAACTGAGTCCATATAAAAAGTATGCTAGAAAGGTAAAAAAAACCCAGAAAATACACATTCACAAAGCACATGTTCTGCTTTATACAGTTGTTCTTCACATCCAGCTCTTGTTTCTCTCTCCCTCAACTGCAGGGAAGACCACTTGGCTTATTATGTGTGTACAGCCCTTAGCACAGCTGTCGAGGACCTCCAGACTTTATGAAATACAGAGACAAATAAGATAATGGAACCCACACACAGTTCATCTCAGCAAACCTCCAGCTCAAGTATCTGCCCTGAAACAATCAGCCCTTTAAAAGCAGCATGCAGCTTTCACCTTTCTGCTGAGTTCCCTAACATTTGTTTCATATACAGAAAGATGGCTGGAGGAGGTGTGAAAATTAACTAAGTGCCACATCACTCCCAGAGTTTGACACAAGACAATGTAATACACTGTAATCCTGGAAATCTAACCCTGGCTGGAAACTGGCCAGTGTGCACCATCACACATACAGCTTGCAGATTGTCACATATTTTAAATACATGGGCAACAACACATATCAAAAGCAGATTTCTCTCACATGGGGGAAAAGGGAAAAATGGTTACAAAAACTTAGCCAAGTTTTAAGTTAAACCAAACTCAAACAATAATCCCCAGGCAACCATTAATTATGTGGTGTCCTCACTCAATTGAAAGCTGCATCTGTGGCTTAGGGGGCAGGGATGGGAGAGATGGGAGAGCTCTGCTGATCAAATAAACCACAGTACTTAATGCAAATTGAGTATTACACAGTTTGATAGAGCAGATAACACAGGCTATGTTAGCCCCATGGCTTACAGTGCTTATATCCTCTGTCAAGGGCATTCTCATCACCCACCCTCAGGTGCTGCTGGCAGCAAATACCCAGGGCCAAGCAGTGTGTGAGGACAGGCAGAGACTGCACCTCTCACTCACCCACAGAGGGCTCACCAAACCAAACAGCATCTCCACTGCAGCTGGTACTCACCAGATGGTTGTTAGTTTTAATGGGAACAAAAACAACTCTATGATGAGTGTGCACCTTGCAATTCTGTGCAGCTCATAAGGAATTTAAAGTTTACACCTCCACAGTGTTTACTGAAATAAGCCAGCACAGCACCCTCCCTTTCTCTTCCACTAATAACACCAAATACAATTCACAGTGTGGCTCCTCTGCTCATCAATAATTCACAGGGAGGGCAACATCAATCTGATGGGTGATGCTCAGCAATCTTTTTTTGGTCAACAATATCTGTGTCCTTTCTGCTGGGTCACAGAAACAGATATCCTGCTCATAAAAAGTCAACATAACTCTGCTGAACTCTGTGCCTATGTTAGTTTACACACCACTCATAACAACAGCTGACAGTTACATTCTGCAGTTCAGTTTTCTGACTTTTCAATCTTTAAATTCTGTTTTTACCTGGATGCAATTTCCTTTAAAAACTTATTAATAAGATAAACTTCCACAGGCTTTAACTCAGCCTAAAGAAACCTCTGTTTAAAAATACCAACTTTTAAAGCTGTTAGCAAACGTTTCAGTCTTGAATGCCAAACCCCTGGATCACATCACACTCGATCCTCATGGGAATCCAACACTTGAAAATGGCAGCCCTTTTAAGAAATAGCTGCAGAGTTTTTGACTGGCTGCCTCCTCCTGAAACCTTGCTGAGTTTTGCAACTTTTGCCTTTCTACAGTGGGATAGAACTATGGAATTCCACTGGAGGAAAATTAGTTTGTCTTGAATGTAGTTAGATAAAAATTATCAATTAAGTTCTGTAAATGATTGTGCTCCCAGGAGTTTACTGGGACATGTGACTTAGTGCTTTTACCTTTCAAGAGACTAATTGGTAAGCACATTTCCAAGTTCCATGCCTGACTGCACAGGGAGGATGAATTTTGAATAACCAACAAGCCCCAACCCACTGAGGACTCAAACCCTTCTCCAATAGGAAACACAAAGGATGCCACATGACTTCTCTGAAACCCAATGCTGTTTGAATTTAAAACAGCAGATTAACATGCTGAGAAATGCAACCACAAACACCAGCACTGAGCGGCTGAGAAGGAACATGCTCAGCCTCACAGATATTCCTTCAGAGGATATAGAAGTTAAGTTACTCAAAAAAGCTATTCACTGCAGACTTTTCATTGGGATCTTGTTAAAATGTAAACAACCACCGAAAATTCAGTTTGTCTTTCCACTTCCTGTGTTATGCAACGTGCTCGAGTTACACAAGGCTGTTTTTCCAGCTGGATCACAACATGGTAGCATTTGCAGAGCAGTGCTGATGTTTCATTAATGATCTCCATAACAAGAAGATCATTGTTTTCTTTTATGTAAATGCTGGCTAAGTTACAATCACATTAAAACTTACTACATTCTTTTTGATGGCCCAGTATCAGAGGGAAGGTCATGCTTCCCACCAGCAAGGACACTCCAACAATGTGGAGGCTACTTTGGGTGAGTGCCTGGTGATTAAAAAAGCCACAGAGTTAATGAAGTCTGCCAGCAAAGGAGGAAATCTTGGTTGCTCATGTCAAAACAAGAGGAGAACTTGGTTTGTAAGGTGACATTCAGACTCCTCTGTACAAAAAAACCACCTTGTGCAGCTGAAACCTTCCCAAAGAGTCTGGACTAACAGCTGACTCAGAATAGCTTCAAATCTCAGCCTTGCCACAGACACCAGAGCACATCCATTATCTCATTAGCCATTTATCAGCCACAAAGTACAACCAGTATTGATCTTCATTTCTCTCAACTATTGATCTAAACTGTGAGCTCTCTGCTTTGCAATAACCAACAAGTCACACTAGAAAGCAAAAATAGCATCCCAGGCTGGGAAAGAGAACAAGCAGATCACAGTGCACACATCAAATAAAACTAATTCTTAGAGTAACGTTTTCAACTGACAGTGAGGTTTCAGTGCACAAATCACTCAGCAAATATATTTCCCCAAAGGAAATTGTTTTAGCATAGTAATCAACTATTATCATATTAAGAAAAAAACAAAACCCCATTCTACTTAGTTTCAGGTACAAAGTGAGAGACATGACAGCTTATCATCTGACACAACACCTCCTTCTCTCATAAGTACTTGTGGGTTTCACGATGCTTCTGTAGGAAATACTGAAAATTTGGATAACTATATATGCAGTAAGGAACTAAGTATCCCAGTATTTGTCTTCCCAGGTACTGCTTGGACACGGAATCACAAGCAGCCAGTCTGAAGTGCTCTTCTGACTGAACCCAGTGATGCTGACTGTCTCTGCTCATGTAGCTCTGAAACTGTGATTTAAAAACCCAGCACTTGAGCAGTCCAGTAAAACAGGTATAATTTCATGTGGGTAATAGTGACAACTACAGTGCATCAAAGGTAAAAATACATGACAAGGTGTCAAAGATCCCTACAAAACTATGTTCTGGCATCCTGAACTCTGCATAATTAGAACAAAAGCAGATGCAAAGAAAGTGTTAACTTCCCTTTAGAGAAAAACACTCCTGCTTTTACCACTGGCAGTCACATTTTCCTAGGTCACATCTTATCCCAGTAATCCACAGCAGTGCACAGCCACAGCCCTGAGAGTTTGAGCAGGGATCAGGATCTGGCAGGTGTCTCTGGAGAAAGGCTGTGAAAACACTGAAAAATATTGGTTCGAGTTGTGAAATCAGCAGGGAATACACCACTCATTTTCCACTTTTGTTCTTGTGCTTGGTAGGAAAATAGATGAATGCATCTTTCCAGATTTCTTGGAAAAAGATCTAAACACAGAGAAAGATGGCCAGAAAAGGAAGGGTTGAGAAGCTGACATGTGTAACAGCAACAGTAACCTGAAGGGAAAAGACTAAAGGGGGAACAGATTTTGGATCCTACCTAATCTACTCCAAGAATTCTACTAAAATAAGAGTAAAGATTCAATGGAATTGAGAATACAATGGTAAAATCTTCTAAGAAAACACTCCTGATATTTGTCAGGACTTTTGAAACAGCTAGAATTCCAGTTCCCTCTATTTCACATGAAAAACCACCTCAACTCAGATGAGTTCCTTCTGCATCTCATTTTCCCTATTCATGGCCTCCAAGAGAGGCTTTCCTGAGTTCACCCTGAAAAGCCCCACATTTTGACTATTTCTGCTAGAGAGGAATACTATTAATAGCCTGGCTAGCACACTCTTACCAGTTATTCCAGCAAGAGCACTGCAACATCAGAGCAACAAGAATGGGGTAAGGGAACAATTCAGGCCCTAAAGAGGCAACTTTGTGTCCAAAAAGATAAAGTCTTAAAAAATATGTGCCATTTGCAGGCACAGAGGAACTACAGTCCTTAGGTAGGAAGATGTAAATTGCCAGAGCCACTGCAAGGGATTCTACTGTAAGGAAATACATGATCCATAAGCAGCTTTTCCCTTTTCCTCTTCTCACATCTCCACTTAGACATCCCCTCTGTTCTGGCACTGAATCTCTCAGAGGTTGGGCAAATCATATGTAACCATCTTGGTTCACTGAGGTCCTGAGTTTCTGCAGCTCTTGTTGCAGTCAATGAAAGATGCAAATGTTTGGATTATCAGCAAGTAGGTGATGAACTGCCTTGTGGTTCAGTTCCCGGGGCCAGAAAGTGGGAGCAATCCTGCCTTCTTTGTGAAACACCAGCAGAATTTTACAGGAAAGCTGCAGAAAATCCTCTTTTCTACAGGCCACAGAGGGGTCTGCCCGCATGGCAGTTCCTTTATCCTGTGCTGCCTGCAGAGCTGTCCTTCTCTTTAATGGAACAGACAACAATGAGCTGGATGCCCTCAGCACTCCTCCTGCTCCCCCATCTCCCCACACAGCTACTCCTGCCACCCCTGCCTGGCCACCTCCTCCTTTTCTCACATGGAGTCACAGAATCATAGAATCGATTGGGTTGGAAAAGACCTCTGAGATCATCAAGTCCAACCCTTGGTCCAACTCCAGTC
>JAWWEV010000134.1:3343905-3368844 GCA_035583235.1 Hafferia zeledoni
TAAAAACCTCCAGGGATGGGGAATCCACCCCCTCTCTGGGCAGGCCATTCCAATGCCTGATTACTCTCTGTGGAAAGGATTTTTTTCTGATCTCCAACTTAAATTTCCCCTGGCAGAGCTTGAGCCCGTGCCCATGGAGACACCTGTTCTGCTGCAGCAGCAGAGAGGCAAGAAAGCAAGGAAAGGGAACTGTCAGAGGACTTCTTCAGGAGCAACTGGGCTGTGAATACCATCTTGCCCAGCCTGATAACTACCAGGAAATGACAGCAGATCTGAATCACAATTGGGTAGGAGGTGGCCCTAACCCTCAAATATGACAGTCCAAGCAGGTTCCATACAGCAGCGTTTTTGCTGTAACAATATTATTGCACTGCAGTGAAATATTTTGGCTTCACTCCAGTATTAACCAAGGCAGGCTGTTGTTGCTCTGGAAGAAAAGTTCGCTCAATGTGATGGAAGCAGCCACTGCCTACTGGAGAGAAAATTCAGCAGAAATCTCTCTTTGTTCTGGGATTCTGGGCTGAGCCTTGATTTCCCTCCCTGCTGTCAAGAAAAGGAATACTCTGCAAGCAGGAACTTAGCACAGACAGTGGTTTGAATATGTGTTGCCTTGGTTGGCACACTGCCTGTTAAAACACTTAGACATTTTCTTACAGACCTTCTGGCTTTACTCTGAGTCAGACAAATTCACCTCAAACAAAGCACAGGGTGCACATCAGATCTAGCCAGGGTGCACAAGTTTTATTACTGGAATCTACTGGGCATCTTAGAAATCCTGACACTCCAGCCTTAGAGTAGAACATAAAAAATGAAAATATTTTGATAATTGTAGACTGTCAAGCAGGAAACCTAATAGAACAAGTTTAGGCATTCAAATGCACTTCAGATGTGTGTGTATCAGCCCTTTGGCAGCCAATATAGTGAAAAGAAAACATCAATAGCTGCAGAAACAGAATGTAGACAAGGCTTAGCCAGACAGTGCTCTAACTCGACTGACTTCCTGGCTTGTCACCGACACTGTCACCGTATAAAGCAACGCTGGGCAGCAATTAAGTGAGGGTCTTATTCACCCCTAACTCAGCCAAGGAAAAGAAATGAATGAGCTTTCCCAGGTTGCAGCAGTTCCAGATTGCCTCTCAAAGGGCTGCATCAATTACTGTCACTTGTTTGTCAGCAGCGTGCCGTGATTAATTGGCGGGACCCACATTTTCCCGAGCCTGACGTCAGACACGGCTCTGCTCCCCCATCTGCTGTGCTGGTGTTACCGACCAAAACGTTCCACACCACGGACCTTGTCAGGGATGTATTAATGTCTCACAATGGGCCCAAGCTAAAACAACTTAAAACTCTGCAGATTACCTAAATGTGCTGGAAAGTGAGATGTAAAGAGAAGGGACTGAGAGATTTATTAGAACTGAAAGCTGAGATGCCAGAAAGAGCAGCAGACTATGTTTTCTTCAGCAACATGAGGATGTTGTTGTTGGCAGAATAAGGGAATTTGTTGTCAGCATTAAAATTGGGAACTTTTGTCATTAATTCAGAAGAAGTAGCACTTCACAAACCCCCCTGAGACATGTACAAAGTAAATTGTTACTTAGCAAGGATATCAAAAACGGTCTTAAATTAAAAGCACAGCACAGCAGGAGAGCAAGAGATGTAAATACCCCGTACTGTCAAATATAAATAATATCAAACACAGCTATCAGCATTTCCATACATGTCACAGCAGGACAACAGGATCTTCCTGGGTCCAGGAGTTGTGGTCTATGTGATCTCTGCCAAAGAATGGCATAAACTACTTCAGTACCTTCCTCTCAGTTTCTATCTGCTGTTTCACCACTGATCAGAGCAAGCTCCTGCCTGCCCCTGCCCCCAGGTTTGCTGGCCCCAGAAGGCAGGGCCCCACTCCTGTGGTGCAGAGCCTGTCTGCAACTCTCAGGTGCCATCAGCACCTTGGACAGTGAGAGGAAACCAGCAACCTGCGTCAAAGTCCTGCTCAAGAATTCAGTATTCACGCTGATTTTTTAATTCCCAGCACTGGCCCCACAGTATACCTCTCTCCTTTCCTGTCCTTTGACTGTTGTGTTTTACAAGATCCATCCAAGAGGCTCCCTGAAGTGTCTTGTGTCGACACAGTGATAGTGCCTGATAGTTCATTCTGCACTAGCAGAGTTGTTCTGCTCCCAGCTGTGCACTGTGAACATCACACACATCTTTCTCATAGTGCTGTGGCAAAATTCAAACCTGCACTGGCTTAAAAACACAAAGTGTAGCCTGGATTTCCATTTTGATGCATTATTTACTATATCCCACCTTGCAGGCTTACATACACTAATCCTCCTGGATGCATTCAGCACAGGAGTGATCCCTGGCCTCCAGCTTTGAAGCAATTTACTCCTTCTGCACACACAGCAATGTTTTAGACAGAAATTATTTGTGGCACTGGCAAAGTGTTCCGCTGTAGAAGGCTCTGATCTGCTCACCTTATGACCTTAGGAAAAGTTCCCAAAGCTTTGAATAAATCAGTGGCATTTCATATGCCTTGTCATTACCTCTCAATTCATGGTTTCCTGAGACAGTCAAATTTGAAGAGCAATTGTGTGACAGGAGGGGAATGAGAACAACATGGAAAAGATCTGGAAGCTATGCCTGATAAACAGTTTAGAAACAGAGCAAAAAAGCTCCCCAATCACAGGGTGGAGGTGAAGCAATTCTTTTAGTCAAAAAACACATTCAGAAGAAATGCACAAGAATCCTGTAACACATATGCCCCTTTTTGTTCTAGATAATGCAAATTAGTCATAAGATTATCACAAAGACCTGTAGTCTTAAAACCTGGGTAATATAAATCTACACTATTTAATACATTCAAAATCCACAAGAGGGCAGGCACATGGGTAAACTGATGAATGTAAAGAACACATATGTAGACAGCAAATAAAAAGGAGCCCAAGACCCTGGTGCTGTGAAACATCTGTGGTTTCGTTTGGTTCTGTTGTGTGTTTCTTTAAGGAGAATTTGGCCAGAGGAGGTTTTCATCCTTTCCAACGTAAAGGTGGAGCTGATTTCCCTTGTTCAGTCATTATGGAGAGTTAATTCATATTCATAACATCTCTTTCCCACCGTGTTCCCATTCTGATCTGTGTATGTGCACTCACACATGTCAACTTTTAAACTTAAACATATTGCTGGTGCCTGAGTAAACAGTGAACTCCACAACCACACACTTGTATTTACTACAGCAATTTCTCCTTCTTACGTGAGTATAAATCAACTTCCCAAGGCAAAATTAAGGAAGCACAAGATGAGAACAAGAAAACATTTTACGTTTTCTCAGAGGATACATCGCCAAAATCTACAGCAGCTGTGGACTCACCCAAGGTAAGCCTGAAATGGAACACACACACAAGGATTCATCTCTGTTCTCTTTTGCTGGGTTTCTAGAAAATATTGTTCTTTATGTCTGGGCCTTCTCAAAATATGGCATGAGGAATACCAAGATGGTAAAAGAGAGTTTATGCAGCCAGGATCTGCTTTCAGAAAAAGCAAAGGCAGATGCCGCAACCAATTTGAGTGCACAGCAAATATGCAGCTCCAGATTCTTTTAGAGCAGGAGCCTTCATAGGTCGTTTTTATCTTTCTGAAAATATCTCTTGAAGCAAAACATTTAAGTATTTACCCTCTGTTGACAAAGAGATGAACTGTGGCTAAAATGCAGACCATCCTTGTGGAGCTGCCAGTAGCCCATATCCTGAGCAGACCCTGCCAGACTCTAATTTAGGAAACAGCACTGTTAATCATAGGAAATATGTAATTACAGGGTTGGTTACTGACTGGGCTTTTATATTCACAAGGAAAGTTACCAGCAATTATGAACAAGTCTGCTGGGGAACACACACATGTTGAAGTTTTTAGGTTTAATAAATGTATTCACCTGACTAATAACTTGGCACAATGATCAGTGCTGTGCTCAACACTAACAATTTACAATCAACAATAAGGACTCCACCATCTGACTATGAATTTCCCACTTCTGGAAAAATTTGCTTTGTAACATTGAACTGGAACCTGGTTGTTTACTGGCTGAGAGCTGTGTTTCTGCTCACTGAGGGCATTTTAGTATTGCTGAATTGTGCATGACTGAGTGGCTAAATACTGTCTTTTAAAAGGAATCCAATCATGAGCTAATCCTAAAAGACAGAGATACACTAATACACATAATAAAGTTCTTATGCTGATACAACTAGGAAAACAGAGCCCTTTTCACCATCCTTCGTGACTGGTAGTGGACTGAAATTGCAGTAAGGTGATAGTAGTTTACCCCTCTGATTGAGGGACACCCTCTCTGCCATCCCCCAGTGACTCACTGAGTGATGTTTGGTGGTGGCACAGAAGGCCTAATTTCTATAGACAGACTTTTAGAACCAGGAAAACATTTAAAAAAAAGAATTGATTTCATATTTTTTTTCTACACTGATCCTCATGTGAATTCCAAGGCCACATTCAAACCTTTTTTACTGTAACTGCTGATGAGAAGTACCAAAGCAGGGAGAAGGATCCCTCCTCCCAGCCACCTCTGCTGCACTGTACAGGAGTGGGCAGAACTGCCAGCAGCTTTGGTTTGCAGGGCAGTACCCCTGGCCTCAATCACAGCTCCAACAGGACTCACTGAGCTCAGTCTTTTGCCAGATTAAGAGCTAAGCCTTGTCCTGTCATCCCACACAAGTATTCCAGATATGGCTGAGGAGACAGTTTAGAAAGGGAAAACTTCACCTGCTTGGCTTTCCAACAACCACCCTCACTGCAGAAGAAATTCCCATTGCACTCCTTTGAGAAAGACTCCTGGGCCAGGTCACTCAAAGCTGCAGGATCTTCTCTCACACACAGGGTGAGGTATAGATAGCAAAGCCTAGGAAGAGATGTAGCAGAAGGTGTCGCTACATGGCCCAAGGTTGCTCAAATCAATTGGAAAGCTCAGCCCTTGGCACCTCTGCCCAGAATAACTGAGCAATACAATAACCTTTTCTTTCTGTAAAAGCAAAACAGTAGAAAATGTCCTCTCCATAAACTGTTGAGTGTCATCTGGCAAGATTTAGTTCCAAACTAAGCTCTGGGCTTAATACCAGGAGAGGCAGCAAGCAGCCCTGGTTAGAAACAGCAAGCTCCAATAAGCAAACAAACCAGTGTGCGTCTGTCTTTTTGTAAAGATTAGTGTAGTCTTAATTTTATAATTCATCTTCCTCTTGCATTTTCTAGGTTGACTCTGATAAAACAGCTATTTTCAACCTTGGCTTTATTATTCAAAGGTTTTTAATGATTTTAATAGTTCTAAATGATAAAGGAAGAAAACAGAGAACTGTAATCAAAGTTTTTCTCCCATGCCCAGAGGGCTTTTATTATTTCATCTCAGCAGATTCAATCCCCAGTTTACCTACTATGAAAATGAACAAATTGCAGACAGATGTAGAAAGACAGTGTAGAAACCACTCCTTCTGAGTTTTATCACAGTGTAATTGGCCTGTGTTTAAAAAGTCAGACTATACCAGACAAAAACATTTAAGACAAGATATCATTTTATGAAACAAGTTCAGTACTTCTTGTCTCGCAAAGAGGATTTATGATCTACCTTGAATTTGGCAGGTGAAGCTTGTTAAAGAATATTTTAAAGTCTGAGGCACGACACAGAGAATGATCACAGTGTTAGTACCAAAGAGTTAACCTGTCTGTTGCTGCAGTGGAGCTCTCAAATCCAGCAGCAACGTTACCTGCTGTAGCATTTCCTCCTAGTTTTGTTTGAACAGCTGCTAAACTGGAAATGAACCTGGGGATTTAAGGGCTTACAGTCTTTTCTTTGTACAAGGGTAAATAAAAAAACCCCAAACCCACAAAACCCCAAAACATCTTTTATTAATGGTTGTTTTTTGCCGAATGTCCTTCTCAAAGAAAACCAGAAATGAAAACAACCTCTCTTCAATTATCTTTCAGCAAAGAACGTGCTTTGCATGCAACAAATGCAACGAGAAAATTGTGAACCAGTTACTCCCAGTTTACCACTTGCTGGACTTACCCTGATGCTGTACAAACATGCCAAGAGACACTTCCATCCCTTCAGGGATTTTATAGCAGGAGGTTATGAACACATGATCAATGATGTTTGAAGCACAGCCTCTTCACTGCATTGCTCAAGAGTTGAACCACCGCAGAGGATCATCTATGTGTGATACGAGATGCCTTATGGGAAATTCATCTTGCATAGAATCAATACAACTTACTAATAAAAGGTTATGGGTTTGTCTCACTAATTCTTCAGGGGTTTTTTAAACAAAAGAAATACCAGATTAAAACTGGGACATTTTCTGGTTGTATTTGTACAGAACTGAGTTCCTGCTTACCAAGATGTCCTAGTAAGGAAAATCTAAATAATGGAATCAAATTCCAGAACTTAGTTAAACTCTACTGATTTCCAGAAGTGGGCATAGAATTGGGCTCCAGAGCCTACAAAAGTGTGGTCTCACCTTTTCATTCTAGGCTGCCTTTTATATGTCTGACCTGTTAACAGTCCGTGCACATGCACACATTCCTGTTTGTGCAAGGCTTGTGAGATCACACCCTTTCAAAAACCTAAGGGGCAACTCTTCCTACTTCTCTCTGTCTTAAATTGAATAATAATGCCATTTTCCAGCCAGGCATCAAAACACATCCCTGCGGACATTTCTACCAGCAAGCCAAACCCCAAGTGGCTTTTTGTTTCTCCCCCTCACTATCCAGATTTTTCTGAGGTGCTCAGGCCCCGTGCAATGATGGAGAGCCAAGACTATTTTCTTGCCTACCTCAGCTGGAGCCCATGGAGAACATGGACCATTAAGTCTCTCCATGGGTGGTGCTTCCCCCTCGTGTCCTTCGTCCCTGGAGGGTGATGACACCTTGAGGACCATGCCCAGCCCCTGATGCCTCTCCTGCTGTAACATGAGAGGGAGCTGATGGCAGCAAACTCAAAGGCATGGACTTGAGCACAGCAAACAGGGAGCAGCAGGTACTTTGCAAACACTGAGTTTGCCAGTTTGGTGTCTGCCCTTGCTCACGGCATAGTCCAGGTTCAGTAACAGCTTACAAAAGAAAGGGGACAGGGAACAAAACAGACTAATAAAATGGACAATAACTACACTAAATAAAATGAAGAGTGGCTGTCCCAGGTTGAAAGGTTCAATGAATAATTTTCCAGGTCAATGAAACTTTTTATCAGTGACAACTTTTCAGCTGTTACTGTGCATCCTGAAATGACTCCATCTTCTTGATGTGCCACACAACGAACAAGAGACAAAAATCAGCCATCAGAATTCAAGTGTGCTCAAGAACACACTGCTGTTGTATTCTGAGCTCACACTTGCCTAAAAAACAAATAAGCAAATTTCAAATCTCAGTGTGGAGAGAGTCCCAACAGTTCAGTGCAATGAGTGTGACTGAACTGAAAACGTTGTACTGTACTCTGATCACACACTGACAGCAGCACACTGAGCTCCTCCACTCCAAGTGATGCTTTAGAGGGACTGTTATACTCTGTCTTTTAAACTAAAAAATTAAAATATAGTCAGAGGTCTTTGAAGAATAACAGCATTGGTCCTTACTGACACATAAGCACAGCATTAAAGGTTGCAGTTTAAAACAACATAAAATGCCTGACACACATTAACTTACACTATTTCCTCCTTTACCTGATTTCTACTTAGAACTTGATGCTTCTAATAAAAGGATGCATCAAATCCTTCACAGTCATACAGACAAACCAAAATTCTAATGTTAGCAAATGAAAGGATATTCATCATATTAATAAACTGTATCACCTTTTGGCCACACATCTGATCAGAATGAAAAGCAGAAGGAGCTAGTGGGACTGAGAGGGAGTTCCCTCCAAGAGGGGCCAACTGTAATGGAGAAAATAAAGAGAACAAATTGAATGTTATGATCTGCACAAAATTACACGATATAGGGGAAAAAAACCCAATCACAGCCTTCTAAGGTGGCAGTGACTACTTTAGGAATCTCTCTCTCTCTTGCTTTTCATGTTGCTGTGCAAGGCACAACTTACTGTGGAAAAGCCAGTATTTCAATAAATGATGACTAACATAAACCTACAAGTACAACACTAAAAATTCAACAATTACTTTTAAACCAATGGGTTTCAACTTACCATTTGTCAAAACTGGGTGAATATTCTCTATTTTTCCCAAAGGCAACATGGAGTGGGAGTGTCAATGGAAATTTTTACTGAAAAAAGGAGTGTTTGCTGGTTTGCTTTTTTCCTTTCTGTTTCTTTGGTTGGTGCCTTTTTCTTTTTTTTTTTTTTTTAAAGAAAGCTATGATCAAATAGAAATACATTGCATCATGGTAAGTCTGCATTGCATATAAAACCAATTACACAGCCCATGAATTCAGTAATCTGGAACACATTACCTCTGACTGTGAGAAACCCAAGGCCCTCATGGAAAAAACAGGGCAGTTCTCGCCATGGAAACACCTGCAGGTGCTGAGCCAGGTGCAGGAGCTCAGACAGATCTCCTGCTTCAGCCCAGAGGGAAAGTTCCTTCAGGACATCACGGAAGGGACACTCACCTGGAGTGCCTTCAGCCTCCTGCACCCATTGCTTGTGTTTCCATGCAGGTCTGTCACTGCCACCTCCATCCTGTCTATCCCTTGTTCTACTGAAGCCACTGACGAGGGCAAAGCTTCAGTTATTTAACTGTTGATTTCATACAGCACAATTGATCCTAATATAGATACTGTAATTTATCCAGAAATAATTAAACAAACAAACAACTCAATTCAGCTCTTAAGTTATTGACTTTCAGCAATTAGGTATTTCTCTCAAAAGCAGTTATTAACCCTAAACATGTAACAACTTTGCAGCAAAGATCTCTGGCAAAACCCTATACAAAATATGCAAGTACACTAAACTATCCTCTTTTTCCCCAAAAGGATATTTTTTGGTGTTTTAATAGCATTGTCCCTCAAAAACATCTTTAAAAACCTTCACTTTTGAATCATTTTCTTCTTTTCAGTGCTTTTTTCCCTTCTGCTGTTCTCTGTGCCTTAGTTTGTATCAACCCAACAGAAGAAAGAAAAATACAAAGACAGAAAAATACAAAGAACTGTAGTCTTGGTTTTTCTAGGACTGAATCCTTAATTTCATTGATGTCAAGAAGGCAAAAAACAACAAAAAAATAAAGTCACACACTCCAGACATGTCAAAAAGTCACCAACCTAATTCTCCTTGCAGATAATTAAGAAAATGCAGCTAAAATGCCACTACACATCTCAGTATATGGTACTAACTGCTTTTGCTACCTTTCTTCTAAGCAGAACTCTCCCATGTGACACAAGATTTGAGCAGACTCTACCATGAGATAAAGAACTCTGCTGTTCATTTCAGCACAAACGTCCCTGCTGCACTTCAGAAAGAAGCTGAATTCTTTTCCCATAAGATCTAGAAGCAAAATGTCCCAGTGCAAGATCATTTTATAAAACACTGACAGGTCCAAAATTAATATGAACAGTTTGCTAATGCCAGAGCCTTAATATTAACTGCTGATAACTCAGGAATTTCAGATGCAATCCCCCTCTGCAGTTACAGTTTTACTGTCCTGGTAGATAAAGGTTTCTTGGTTATCTAGTTGGTACAGGAGGGACTGTGGGAACCCTTTTGAAGAGTTTTCTGCAGTAAACAACTCACTGATAACATGAAGAATTTGATTGTTACTTAGCAGTAAAGCAATATTTTTCCCAGTGCTCGTGAAAAAAAATAAGATAAAAACAAGGCAGGAAAGTGGGATGGAGAAACCCAGGGCATGTGATTCAGCAGGAAAAACACCCTGGGAACCAGCTGTTCACCAGGAAATCGAGTACATGTTAACTCAGCAACTGTAGCTGCCCAAGCCACTCTGTTCAGGTGCCTTTCTACTTTCCATTCCAGTGATGGGTATGAACACAGCACCTAAACTGAACTGCTCAGAGTCTGCATGTCAGTCTTGTGTCAGGTAACCAGGAGAAACAAATCCTGCTCAATCCCACACAGGAATATTTAACCCTGACAGACTCCCACAGCTCCTGAGCTCATTTTGGCATCTCAAGAACCGATCCAAGTTAATGACTTTCATATAGCACTGAGAAAGCTGCAAATAAACTGAGACAAAATCATGTTACAACGAAACACCGAACTGTGATAGGAATAAAATAAGTCTGGATGCAATCACAACCAATTCAAATGACAAATTCTGTGTGGGTTTAATTTAAATAATTTTAATGGAGCCTTGTGGTTTAGATACAGAAATACAGTTGCAGACAGCCAAGGATTCAGATGCAAGTGTCCAGGAGTTCCAGGTAATGCTACAATATCTAAGTTCCTAAGGATGTAATTAACAAAGAGAAGTTTGCTTAAAGCCTTTTTTTTGTTGTTTGGTTTGGGTTTTTTCAAATAAAGATAAAATTTTCCCCAAGTTATTTTATCTTCAACTTTTTATTTTCAAGTTACATTATAAATCATGTGAATGTCTTCCTTTGGTGTTTTTCTACTAGCCTATTTTTATAAAAAGTTGGAAAAACAACATGTGAATGCATTCCAGTTGTTTCTCCTGACTATTCCTACTGGCCAGGTGAAAAGTCTGGAGCTTGTACACGTACAAATGCATCACTTTGGATCCAATCTTCTCCCAGAGGCCATAATTAGCTGTCAGTTTCCCCATGGACGTTTTCCATGTGCACTTTGAGGTAGTCATTCCTTGTAAACTTCTTGTGGCAAAGCTGGCACTCCGCCATGGGCCGGTTGGGGTTGTGGGTCAGCTTGTGGCGGATCAGCATCTTCTTCAGGCTGAAGGACAGATCACACACCTGGGGCAGGGAAGGCAAGACACAGCCAAATGAAGCAGGCAGACCTCAAGCATGTTTAATACTCCTCATGTGCCAACACTGAAGGCACCGCCACACATACCTGCGCTACTTAGTAAATCAGCTGGTCTTTGGAAGAGTAACTCCTTCAGACAGCACCTTAAAGATCATTAATCTTGTTTGCTGGGTTGTTTTTTTTTTAAATCTATTGTTCTATCTGGGATGGAGAAAAATTGTGACAAAACATCACAGGCCTCTGTTAGTTGGACCTCAAATGAAATATTTCCTTCCTGACCTCCAGAATGACATCTGAGCTGGCTCAGCTACAAGCAGGGAGGAGTGAGAATAAAGAGGCTCTGAAGGCTGCAAGAAAGGTTAATAATTATTGTAAAGGAAACCTCATTGTTCCAGTCTCATTCTCGGCCTGGCCAAGAAAATGGAAGACATCTGGCAAATGGAGGTGAAACTCTTTTGCTTATTATCTGGTGTGCTGCTTCCCTTCCTGCACTGCCCTCCAAGCAGTCTGGTTCATTCTCCATTGAATACATGGGTGGAGGGATGAGGGACTGTGCCAGGCTAAAGACAGCACTTCTCATAAAAATCCCTCTGCTGAAGTTAAAATGAGAAACATGAAAGGTTAAGTACAAGTTCAGCCAAGAAAAGTTAGAATCAAAAGCTAAGGCAAGACATCAACTCAAGTGAAATCATGCAGTTATATTGTCCTGTTCTCATTCCATGCAAGTATATATTGTATGCATGAATTTTCCAGGAAAAGGCAAAAAAGCTAAGGGAGTGTGCTGCTGATTTGACAAATTAAATAGGCAAGACTCACATAATTAACAAGGCTTGCAATCTTAAAATTTCAGGTTAATTCCAGACAAAAATCTCTTTCATGAAGAAAAAAATCTCAGGGAACCCAGGACAATCCCCCTTTAGAAAAATGAAGCTTTTAAAGTCATATTGGTATCAAACTAATGCAAATGTGAGTGATTACAGATTCCTTTGGGAAGTGAGACAGACAACTAGAGCTGACTACCCAAGCAGATAACCCTGACCTTCAGTGCATGTATTTTATGCCAATTAAGGCAAAACTATCCAATGACCATAAAAAGGGCAATTGCCAGAGGCAAGTTTTTGTACCCAAAATGTTTCCTCAGACAAGGACACTGTATGTGCTCTTGCAATGGAACATTTTTGGGTTTATGACATGACGTAATAATGAGGACTGTTATACAGCCACTGTAACTACCCAGCTTTTTCCCCCCCCTGTATAATTACCCCTTTCAGACCCAAACAACAGCCACCCTCTTGTTTTGTGCCCTGTTCCTTCAAGGCTCCAGCATGCTGTGCTACCTTCCTTCTTCTAAACAAGCACGGAATGCACAGGATCATTAAAGACATGGCACATCCTGTGCTGTGCTTAGGCGTAAAAGTTTGGGGGATTTTTTAAAGAGTTTGCTCCACACATCAATTTTTTAAGCAAGACTGGTATTTTGTAGATTTACAACCACTCTTGTTAATGTGCACTTGAAAATCTAATCCATCTCTTCAAAATGATCAAAGTTTTGATCAAGTAGGGAGGATGGACAAGACTGACATTTGAAAGTAAGTGTAGGGTCAGCTAGAGGCAGAGTGGAGAGAAATACTGTACTGGACAGAAACCAGGACAGGCAGTACTTGACCCTTCTGCCCCCAGAAAATAATCTGTTGTCTCTGAGGCAACTGGAGTTCAATTGGCCTTCCAGCAAAAAACAGGCTGGGCTTGAGAGGACAGAAATCTAATAAACTAGGAAAAATTGCTTGTTGTACTTCTACATTTCAGTTAGTCTCACTTTCCTATCTGACATGTATTAGAATTTTCATCTTAAAATGGGAATATTCAATTTCCACCACTATCTGTGGGATGCAAAAGCTTTGAGACATGATGCTCTGCAAAGGCTTTTGTTGACTGGTAAGAGACAGAAATAGCCACATAAATAAACTGCAGCACCTTCACCAAACAGGGTACAAGGACTAGTTTATGTGTAACTCAGTCCTGTAATGCCTGTTCCATGAGAGAGTGAGACAGGAAGACATGGCTTTTATTTCTGATTCTTTTTAAAGCAAAAACACAGCCTAAAAATTGGTATGGGGTACTCCAGAGTTCAGAATTTGGGAAAGCTGTTGCCATGAATTACCACTCAAGTCACTATAAGAAAAATAACATCTCCACCTTTCCTGAGCAGAATAAAAAATTGCAGGTGAGAATATTTGAGTGCAAAAAGCCAACTGAGTATCAGGTAGCCCACATTGAATGTCTCCCGTAGGTACATTTTTCTGTAATTGTCCACTACTGGTTTTCCTGTAACTTCTATTAAAACATCTGGTAACATGCAATGTGCAAAAGAAGGACTAGACACAGATTGTAGCTCTTTCTAGAAATGCTACAATCTGGGAAAGGACAGTTCTATTTAACTAATGAGGAAAACTGAAGCAGGAAAGTATCTTTTCATGCAGTTCCTACTTCTGATTAAAGAAAGGAAAAAGAAATAAAATAGAACCACCATAACAAGTTAGTCTGAGAAAAGCACACTGTGAATCCAAGAACAGGGAATCTTGGATCCACAGTGTGGGAAAATCTGCATTTGCACTGCAAGCTGGCCAACAGCTGATACACAGTGCAGCACTCTGAAAGCTGAAAAAGTTACTGACAGTGGTGTGGAGTTAGAGAAATCCTCAAGGTACTATCTAGAGCCAGACTGAGATTATCCCAGAAGGACACAGCAAATCTCCTCACTTGGAGACATCAGCAAAACATTTTAGCCCAACTTTTTCATGGATTTAATATACTTTCTTCTCAATGAAATGGCATCAGACTATTCATTAAAAACCAGAACAGTTGACAGCCACTTGCAACTTTCCATGCCAAGCTGTTATTCCAATTTTGCATCTAATTTTAGAAGTTTCTGAGCAAATTTACAACTGCTCAGGCTGAGCCATGCAGGACACAACTGAAAGCTGACAGTCTTGTGACTGATCCATTAGGAGCCAGTATCACAAAACAAAGTGCCTGTACTAACTCCATACCCTGTTCTGATGCCTTCCCCTAAACCCTTGAGCAACAACTTCCATTTTGGCATTTGATGGTCCTGAAAGACCTTGTTTCCCACCAGTTTCTGCACATTCAGCCTCCCCACTACCTCCCAAAAGCTGAGATGCCTTGCACAAATGGGGATGCTGGATGAGAGGTACCTGACAGTGATCTATGAACTGTAACATGAGAGGCTCCATTTCAGCTCTGCAAGTGTGCACAGCACCCAACACTGCTCCACTAAGCCAGCCTATGAGCAGATGTTGGAAATACCAGAGCAGATTCCACCAGAAACTGGAAATATTTGTGTCATTCAGATTCCAGGTAATAGATGAGATACCTTTTCCTACATAAGCTAATCTCCAACTCGGGTAGTCCCGAGGTGTAAAGGAGAGCACTCTGGACTCTGAATCCCAAGGACCCGAGTTCAAGTCTCAGTGGGACCATCCCCTGGCAGTCAATGCCTCCCTGCCATCCCATCCCGTCACATCTCGGATGCTCAGCAGGGTCAGTCCCAGTCAGTACCGGGTGCTGTGACAGTCCCGAGGACTTCACTGTCACTGTCCAAGCTCGCTCGGCCGTGGCAGATGGACCTTAGGACTGAAACAGTGGGGCCAGTTCTGGGCACACTGAGCCTCACCTAAAGAATCCACTGTGCAGGCTGGAAGGGCACACCCACGTGGGGAGAGCACTGCCCAACTCTGCGTTCGTGAGGTCTGGCCATACACATACACAATCTCCAACTATTAACCTGTCATACAATTTATATGGGATCACAATGAGTGTGAATTTGTAACTTGTAACATCCAAATTACATTAATAATGGTGAAAAGTCTTATGGGATCCAAACCCATAAAAGGGCGAGCAATGCTCTTGGCAACCAAAGAGGGTACACAACATTCTCCGCATGGCTTTTCATTAGCTGGGCAACCACAGGCCACAGAAAGTGTGAGTGCTGCCACAGCCAAGAGCAGCAGGGCTGTGGGCTCCAGGAACACAGAGGGACACAGGGACTCACGTCACACTGGAAGGGCTTCTCCCCGGTGTGGGTCCTCATGTGCTCGTCCAGCCCCCGCTTCTGGCTGAAGGCCTTGTTGCACTCGGAGCACTGGTACGGCTTCTCCTGCGGGCAGCGACAACAGGCAGTGAGAGTGAGTCAACACAGAGCCCCAGCCACCGAGGGAGTGGAATTCCATGCTGCATGGTGCAAGGTTTATACTCTCTCTCAGGGATTACAGGCAGTGAAAACAACAGAAAACGACTTTCAAATGATTAAGTGAAAGCTGGGAAAGCTGTGGCCTGACAGTTTCCACTTCAGCACCCACTTAGGAATTAATTATCTGTTCCAGTCCTTCAAACCCAGCCATTTGGGGAGTCTGCTTTTTGTCACATGAAAGGTACAGAAAGGTAAAATTCCAATGTACTTTCCTTTATCCTCCACAAATGCTTAAAGCATCCAGTCAACTAACATTATCCACAAAACTTCATGTTTCCAAGCAGGGGAAGAGGTGAGGAGAGGAAGAGAAGGTACAAGGAAAGTTTGTGGTAGAGAAAAAACTTCTTTTGAGAAGTGGTGACAGAAGGTTAATCACATATTCATTGCAGAATCTCAAAAGAAGTGCAGATGGCAATGAAGCCATCTGTATTTTTATTAGCACTATTGGTTAGCAGCTACTGTAACACACGATGTTATAAAAGTTGCAATCTCACTGACCTCAAATAATTAGAGATACATAAGGAAAACCACTTATGTAAAGGTTTGTTTTCTTTAAAGTTCTTCCTGAATATAGAAATTTATATAAGGTGTAATTCCACCTTGATTCCACTAAAGTTATGAAAGAACAGCATGGAAATCAATACTTATATAAATCAAACATAAAAGTTGGCATTATGGCACTGCACATGGCCTCATGAAAATTTTAATGCTCTAGAGGCACCTTTAGTTCTGAATCAACTATACTTCTTTCATCCTACTTTTTCCTGTGGTCTTTAATTCTGTATTGCTTAAGTTCTGAAGAAGGGTATTTTAGGCAAAGTAAACACTTTTTACTGAATTAAATTGAAGGCAATGACTGAAAATCAATAGGCAATAAAAAAGTTAAATCTATGAATTAAAAAATAATAGGCAGTGATCTCAAAGTTCTTTGTTCCAGTCTGTCTCTTTCGGGCAGCTCTTTGGAGGCCCAGAGACCTCAGTGGAGGTGAAAACGGTTCTTCATTTTGCAGTCCCCTCCCATGAGGTTTCCTTGATTCCTCGGTATAGAGGAAAACAACAAATTACCTCAAAAAGATCTGAACTGATCTGTAAAAAAGGAAAAAAATAAATCCTCACCTAGACCAAAAGCTTCATGTCACAGGGAGCTTTGCTAGACTGACCAAAGACTTCATGGAGCAGGAGTGCATTTCTGAGGGCAATGGATGAGTAAGTCCTATGAAAAAGAGGCTGGTGCAACAAGCCCTTAATTGGTTTTGCATTGTGGTTAACACAAACCACATTGCTGTGAGTTGACCAAAACAAGCCTTTCTCTGGGTAGGTTGTTCCACAGAGTGTACAAAGTAGAGCGTATGATGTGTACATCCTAAACACCTATGGAAACACTCCCCACTGAAACTGCTCCAGGGGCACTCGCTCCCTTTTATCAGCTGGTTTCTCAGGTACCTCCAGAGCTGACCTTTTATCAGCTGGTTTCTCAGGCACCTCCACAGCTGACCTGACTGTGACTGCCTCAGAGTCACATGGACTGCAGGATCCCACTCTGGAGAAGGAGCCATTATAAACTCTGGGAAGCTGCAGCCACAAACCTGGGCTGCCTTATCTTCCCCCAGGTTGTGTTTGGCTATTTGGATTATTCTCTGTGGCAAAAAAGGGTGTATCCAACCATGCCCTTGGCATTCACATTCACATATGTGGTGCATGAAACACATCCAAAGCTTTGATCTAATTTTAGATCCCTTACATCTGTATATTCCAGGCAGTTCAGCAAACACGACTCTGATTCCCACCATCCTCCTCTCCCTCCACTCACATCTGTGTCTGTTCCAGGAATATCAGCAGTGCTGTCCAGAGCAAAACTTGGCCCTGAGTTTATCTCCAGAGAAAAAGTCTTTTTTTGTTGTTGGTTTCAAAGAAGACATTTTCAGAGACTAATTTCTTCAAAACAAAACATGCTGTGCTTTTTCCTTTTGTCTCTCCTCCTTCCCCCCTCATACCAAATTTCCAGTGCACAATACTCGGAGAATGCAACATTTGTAACATGGAAAAGGTGATGTTTGCTTGGCATAACCATCACTGCTCTAAACTTGGAGAAAAAAAAAAGAGATAAAAAACATGGCAATAGGTCTGAAAGAGTGAATGACACCTCAAAAGGACAGCAGGGATCAGCGATGAGATTAGAAGGAAGCTGGACACAGTTAAAACACAAAGCAAAGGGAAAAAACCTGCAAAGTGTCAACAAAACAGGAGCTCTTTGGGAAGATGATCCAAGTCTGACTTGGGAGGGGTTAGCAAGTGCCAGCACCATAAATCTGCCCTCTGCTGAAAGAGCATCTGCCAGGCCATAGCTGTGGTGGCAGCAAAGCCACAGGATAACATGTGTTTTCTTTTATTGATGATAAAAATGAGGAAGGGAGCAGGGAGAGCTGCAGAGACAGGATGTAGCTGATACTGCAGTGATTTATATCAGTTTTAAGCACACCAGGTATAAATAGAAATACATAGAACAGGTTTTATAACCTTCCACCCTCGAAACAAGAAAAAGCCCAGCAGAGCCCAAATGCTATTCTGGAAGGTGCTTTGCTGTTAGAGGGGGATGTAACTCAAAAGCTCCCATCTCTGATAATTTTCACTTCAGTTTGGTAAAACGGAGACAACCAACGTTTTAACAACCCCAACAAATAAAGCAGTGCCTGCAATAGACACTGGTGTGGCTGTGGATGGCTGAATCACAAATCTGACACCTCAGATTCTGTGCATGTTGTGCTTGGCAAGAGGAAAACCTCCCTCAGAGCACCTCCTTATGCAGGTAAAACATGAATGGCTTTGGTAGGAGTGCCTCCAACTTATTTCTCCAGTCTGAACTAAGAACTAGTATACAAGGTCAACAGCAGCAAGGAGGTAGATATAATTTAGACACTAATATATCCAAATAAATCATAACTCAAGATTGAAATAAAAGTGAGTTAAGATCAGTTCTAGCAACTCTTTCAAAGAGCAACTTAAAAGTGAGCTGAACTCTCACTCAAGAAACCTTATTCTTTACTTGTTTGGTTCAATTAATTTGTTATAATGATTGCAGATTTATACTACTCAGAAAGTGAACTGTTAACTACCAAAATGTTACTCAATAATCCTTTTTAACACCAGGGTTTTAATTGACATACAAAGTACACTGAAAATCCAAGACCTACCTTGCATCTAAATCTCCCAAGGCAACTTCTTTTTATTCTACTGAATTCAGCAGATCTGCCTCTGATTTAGTTCAGAATTTCACACATTGCATGTTTCTGGTAGATCACATTCAACCATCTAAGCACACATCAGAACCACTGGGATCTTGGTGTGAGAAATACTGACCACGTTAAGGTTCACACAACCAACAACTTGCTGGATCTGCGTTTTCAACACGCTGAAAGCTGAACTCTCAGAGAAGTTCAGAAAAAAGGAAAAGCCTGTAAGATCTTATATCACTTGTAAACATTGACACTTGTGACATGAATGTGAGAAGACATTGCCAGACATGAATAATCATGTTATAGACACACAAAAAAAATATTTTTTTTCTTTGCATTATTCTAAAACAAAGCTTTCCTTTGCTCCCAGAAAGCCTTCCAATGCCTGCTCATGAGATGCAGGTACAGCAACACTGTCTGCTTTCAAAGCACTTTTTATGTGAAGACTTTGGAAATGTCTGTATTACTCTTAATAAGTATAATTTGCTGCTACATGTATTTGCATTATCACTTGAACAGAGGGTTAATAAAAAGTTCTTTAAAAAAAAAAAAATCAGCAAAAATTGAAAAACGTGGCCTAGACTGAACAAACAGGACCAGACAGATAACAGTAAAATAAACTAGTCAGGTCTGCAGATACCAGGAGCTGATTTCTCCAACAGAAACCTGGAAATCCTACAGCTTTGCTAACCTGCAAATGCAGGAAATCAACTTAACACTGGGGAGGACAGTGACAAACTGACTGCAGGAAGCATCACCTAAAGGGCACCTCAGGCACTGAGGGAACGATGCTGAGTTTAAGTCTCAGGCTGCCAAGTATTTCACATCAACCCTTTGCTTTGAGCATTTTAAGCTATTTCCTAATTCCAGTAGCACTTTGTTTCAATCATCGCTAATTATTAACGTTGATGTGTCTCTCAAATGACACTCAGAAGCTCTTCAGTCATTGTACTCAGGATGTACCAACACTGATGGCCAGAGCAGGTGCAATTCTGCCAAAATCCCCCCCTAAACATGAGCTCAGCCTGCAGGTTCAGGGCCTGGAGTGGAGCCCAGCCAGGCTCACACAGGGCTCACCATGCATGGAGACCAACTCTGATGAGAATCTACAACTCTACAGAAGTGGTGGGGATTTCAATCTTATAATGATTAAAACTCCATAAAAAATCACTTTATAAGTACACATTTCCTCAGTTAAGAAGTAAAATCCTTTAAAAACCCACATTTCTAATAATTTAAATTCCAAATTCAACTTTTCATTGGAACAACTGTGAAAGAATTTTGGCAGATTTAAAGAAAAAAATTACTTTTATTAGAAATGACTAATGTTTTTGTTAGAACAGGTCTCAATTAATTCACTACTAAGGAAAAAAAAAATCTTCCTTTTGCAATAAAATCTGTAATGAAAAGAAAAGCAAAGCATCCATCTTCACTGAAATGCCTGCCAGAAAAAAAAAGTATATTTCTTACAAAGTTCCACTATATGGAATTAGTTGGACTTTACCATATCATAAACTTCCCATCTTCCACAGTAGTTCTGCCTATTTGCCACCTATAATCTAAAAGGATTTTGTTTCTTTGGGTTTTTTTAAACTGCCAAGGTAATTTCTGCTTTTGAAGCTTTAATGAAGGAGGGTTTATTTAATCAGCCATGATCAAAATTCAATAGATGTTCACCTGCCCCTGGAAAAAGAACAGTATCAATACACAGAAAGTCCATTTTGACTCTGTGGGGAAGGGGTGATCATCAGTCAACATTCCATAAAAAAGTGTGAAAATATTGGTGCAGTGGGATTCAAACCTTCTGTGTTCTGTGTACAAACACAGATTCCACAGGCAAGGAAACCACAGCCCTGGCAAAGTCATCATCCTCAGGCAGATGTTTGGGAACTCACTCATATCTCACCAATAGGGAAATACAGATAAAATCCAATATGGAACAAAATTCAATCAACACTTCATATTATTTCATTACACACTGAAATCTCTATTTAGTATCCAAAGTAATTTTTTTTGTATGCTGCTTCTAGAACACATGAACCTTTCCCAAACTTTAAGCCTAAATATTTCCTGTGAAACACAGAAAAAGTGAAATTATGTCATAATTATCAACATTTTTGCATTTTTAAAATTTATTATTATTTTAATATTCTTCTGGGTTAAAAAAGAAAAGGGGGGCAGTATTAAATTCCAAATCAATCTATCTATCTATCCATCCATCCGTCTGTCTGTCTGTGTAACTATACACACTGGCCGAGCATTTCGAGTGTTAACAAGTGAAGTTGGTTGCAGAGTTACAAAAATATTTTTAGATTACCTCAGAAATGTGCAATTTGAGCATTACAGCCACCAGCCTTCCACCACCCACCAGAAATCAGACTTGTAAACAAGCCATAAAAATTACATATATCTACTATATGGAAACATGGAATATGCACATCAAGGATGCAAAGCCACTCTCACTGCTTTCCACCACTGGAACTGCCTGCAATAAACCCACCATTTCAGAATAAAGCCCCAGGAAGGAGCTCGAGTTCCCTGCACTGTGAGGGCTGGGACTCTGTATGTCCTTCCTCCAACCTGACAGGGCCTGTAAACTCATTTCATCAACAACTTCAAGGAGTTCCCCATTTATGTTTTCCTAGGCTGTTATATTTCTCCTTCAGGGAGAAAAAGCCCAACCCCTCAAACCATGAACCAAACACATCTCCTTTCCTAGAGACAAATCAGCACTGTGGTGACATTTTACTGCTGGGGTTGGTGTTTGCTCCCCTTCCCTCTCAGCAGGGGTTTGGATAACCCTCCCCTTCACCCCAGAGCTGGGGCTCACACCTGTGGCCACCCAGGCTGTGCTCAGTTGAGCAGCTGCCAGACCTTAATCAACTTTCTACAATGATTTTTCCAGCAGCTTTCCCTGATCCACAGCACCAGGTTTGGCATTTAATCCCACTGGTAAAATACATCTAGATTTAATCTCTACAATGACATTTTCCTTGTTGAATGTCACAGTACTGCTTTTAAGCTACTTCACAGTTTTTCTGGCCAAAAGACCAGACACTTTTTTCCAAGATATTTATGAGAAGGGTGCAATGGTTGTATTTATTTCTACATTGCTAGGCTAGGCTGATACAAAAATATCTTTTGGATTTATCTGTCCAGTTCTATTTAAATATTAAATAAGTGTGAAGAAGTGTGAAGAGAGGGAAAGTTGGGATGTGCAAGATTATAGCAGAAGGCTTCAATTTTAAAAATTACTAGTAATGTTAATGTTACTGATATTGATTCTTGTTACCTCAAAGTGAAAAAATATTTACGTGGGGATAAATGAACACAAAATGTCAATTCTATCTGAATGAGCCTCACTGTGACATTTTGGAATAGGAGCAGCACGACCACAGAAAGAATCAAAACACCCAAGCCAAGGTCTAAAAGATCACATTGTGCCTGAATATTTCAATCCTACAGCATAACTGTGAAGATGACCAGGGGTCTGCTCAGCACACACACAAAAATAGAAGAACTGAAATGTCACCTTTCAGCTCTAATGATCAAGACATTGCAATATATGGAAACATATCACACTTGGTTTGAGGGGGTTGTTGTTTATACTCAAACTGTGTGACAAAACAGGAAAAAATTAAATTTGGCACTTTTGCAGAGGTTGTTTACCACTCCTCCCACACACAGCCACATACAATTTAGATGGTCATGGAACTGCTCCTGGTGCAAACACGGTAAAGTGGGACAGTAACAACAGAAAAGAATTTGTAGCATTTCTCAAAGTGATTTAACAGCTGGAAAAAAGGAGGAAGGACTAACAACATGGGACCAGCCTGCTCCTGATGACCCAGCAGGAAGCACTGCACTAAGTACTGATAAATTCTAGAGTTTGGGGTGAACCAGCTAAAACTTGATCTAGGGCCTCCAGTTAATACACTCAAGATCGAAAGAGAATGGCAGAAAACTGAAATAAACAGTCTTGGTCTTACTTTCACATCTCCAGAAAGCTACTCTGGATGTGAAGAGCAGTAACACCAATGTCACCCTCCCTATTCCCCAGCAGACACAGAACTCTCTTGGTGTGGCCTCAAGGCTGCCTTGACCTCTGTAACAGCTCCCAAGGAACTCCAAGTAAGAGCCACAGTTTACTTCTAACTTTCTGTTTGATTTCTTATGGTGGCTGGGCAGTTAGGGAAGCACAGCCTCTAGAAAAGCTCACAGTGACTGGAATTTACAGAGGCAGTAAGAATCAAAGCACTGGGTGTTGAAGTTTCAATAACAGTGAAGCATTTACAGGACTGTTTACTCAATAAACAAAATTAATTTATATCTATAAATAACCACAGGTTAAAGGAAGAGGTTAGTACTGCTATTATTTCAACATGAAAGAAATCAAACACAGAGAGAACCAGGTCAGTAAGGGAGTCATAATTAGAATGTGTAAGTTAATAACTTGAGTCTTTGCCTCTTATTTTCATAAGAATGCCTTGGTTGGCACGGGCTGATTGCTGCACAAACAGCAATTAATTTCTTTCCACCACCCCTGACTCAAAGACAATCCTCAGGTAACCATAAAACCCAGGCTACCCTTCCCTGGTGAGGGACTTACCCTGGTGTGGGTGCGAATGTGCATCTTGAGCCCGTCGTTCTTGCTGAAGGCCTTGTCACAGTAGGGACACTGGTAGGGACGCTCCCCTGGAACAGCAAACACAGCAGAGCCCACAGATACGGCCTCAGTCAGGAAGGCCTTGCAGCACAGCCCTTTGTCACATCAAGTACTGCTTTCTGGCCTTCTCTCCACACTCTGCCCAAACAAGAGCAGATCTAAGCACTGAACACATTACAAATAAAGGTCTGCCTGGGCAGGATGCAGTGCTGGAGCCAAATATTCCCCTTTGCTGATTGATTTTGTACCAGCAATATATGAATACACACAGACAGCCTTGGGGGAAAAATACAGAAAAAACCCCACACCTAATGCCCTTGCTCAAACCACATTCTCCAGTGATTTACACATGGTCACTTTTATGGTTAGGCAGTAACTGCTCCCAAATATTTCTTCTATTTCACATCTGGTCATTATTAGAGGCCTCTGGTGTCAGAATCCCAATGAAATAGAAAATCTCCTCTTTTTTAATGCTGCATCTGAGCTCTGTTAGAAGCCAGTTAATCAAAACTTTCTGCAATTGTTGTGTGGCAGTTTATGACTGAAATGGAAGCAGAACAATCTCAGTGTCTCCCTCGCAGCCTCCCGTATCTTAAAGATATTTGTTTAATGCTCCATTAAACTGGTGTCATTTGGCATTCATTTTCCCAAACTCACATTAGCGTAATGTGGATACTGAGCTGTTCAGAAACAAACAGTCAAGAGTTTCTGAGCTCCATAATTTGAAAGAAATGCATTTTAATTTTTAACCCCTTAGGCAACGCTCTGGAATCTGAATCTATTGCCTTCTCTTCCTGGATACAATGCTTTAAAAGCAAAGATCAGGTTCTTTCCATTATAAAACACAGTTTAAAAAACTAATAGCTAATTTTCTGTTAGAAAAATAGAATTCGCTCTACACAATCATAGTGCTGAAGGTGGAACAACCTTAACTGGAAAATACAAGTTAAGCAAAGCCTGTTCTACTTGGCCAATGCATTGTTGTCTGCTCACGAAGGAACTCCTGCATCTATAGAGAGATTTAATGTGGTCCAAATGTCAAACACTCACTAACAATCATACTCAGTCCTGGAAAACAGGCAAGTGTGATTAACTACGTTTTAGAGTAAAAAAAAAAGCTTCTTTTCTGTCTTTTATTACTGTTTGGGTACCCTGTGAATGACAGTAGCACAACATCATGCAGCAAAGCACTTGTGAAACACAAATATTTGTCTCTCCTGGTTCTGCCATCTCTCAGAAAGCACAACTCTGTTAATGTGGTTGGGTTTTTTTTTTTAAGGACGATGACAACAATCACTGTGTTATAGCTGTGTTTTCATTGAGCAGCTTGATATATGATACTCTCTCCCCTGACCCTCAATGCCTTCAATCCATGCCTCCGAAATTCAAGCACTGCACCAGTTGTCAGTACTCAAACATTTAATTAATTCAGCTGACATTTTTATGTTTTAGGCTTTTGAAGGCACAGGTTCAAGCTCTCAGCAGTCTGTAAGCAGATGAGCACTGACAGGCAGGAGCTGTGCCCCTCCTCCATGTCTCCTCCACCCTCGAGTCTCTTTAGAGAAACACTTCTGCTGTCAAAGGATGGGTTTGAGTTTGTCTGACACGCACTAACAGTGTCCTTGTGCCATCACCCACGGGGAGTGAGGAGTGAGGCACTGGGAGCTGGCAGGGGATGCCAGCAGAGGGCAACAACACAGCTCCACATCATGTTACACCTGACAGAGCCAGGCTTTGAGCAGCTGATCTGTACTGCCCACTCTCAAACATCTGCATTGTTCCAGAAAATCAAGTTTATTATCAGAAAAAAATTCTTTCCAGAGAGAATAATCAGGCATTGGAATGGCCTGCCCAGAGAGGGGGTGGATTCCCCATC
>JAWWEV010000134.1:3368934-3396876 GCA_035583235.1 Hafferia zeledoni
AGGGACTGGAGTTGGACCAAGGGTTGGACTTGATGATCTCGGAGGTCTTTTCCAACCCAATCCATTCTATGATTATGCAACCCTAACTTGACATTGATGCTTGGTGATATCTTGTTTTTAGTAAATTATATGAACAATTTCTCATGCACTTGTGTCATTAATAACAGCCAGTAAAACTACTTAAAAGACCACCCCAAGCAATTTTACTATTGCTCTTATTTTATGTTATTTTCCTTCACCTGATCTTTGCAGCGTGAATGCTTCAAATGCAGACAAGTGTCCTTGTGCTTACCCAAACAACTGTGCATACACATCCTTTAAATATGTAACTTCAACGGAGCTCAGGATTGTCACTAAGAAAAACTGGACAACAAGTGTGATGTGATAAAAGCTCCTGGGAAGGTGACATTATCCATCAATGTGTTCACACTCATCAGCAGTCAGGCAAAGACCACCAAACCCCAATTACAGCGTAGGAATATTAAACTTCAAGTCAACTCATGCACAATAAATACTTGGGACATTTCCAGATGCAAAACTTCTCTGACCAGAAAAGGAATGGAACTCTAACAAGGAGACTAAAAGTAAGAATAACTGAGATGAGCAAATCATGTACCTCTGTTTCTCTTGCCCTCACAAGAAGGAGTGACTAAGAATCAAATGGCAAGAAAGTGATTTCCCCTATGATGAACTATAATTTCTTCTGGATTTACTGCTAGGAGCATGTTTATGAGGTCTGTGTCAGTGTGTGGGAACACCACACTAAGAGAGGATGCACCTTAGGTGAAGTTAAAACTTGGATGTAATAATGCCAAGGTCATGGGTTCAATCCCCTGCGTGGGTCATTGACTTAAGAGTTGGACTCGATGATCCTTGTGGGTCCCTTCCAACTCAGAATAGTCTGTGATTCTGTAAAGTTGATGCAAAATAACAGTTATGCCATCTGCATTTTGCATTTTTGTATAAACATATTTTAATATATAAATATATACAGAATATGGAATGTTTTTATTTTTGGAGGCTTTTTAAAATCTGATTTCTACACAAAGATATGAATAACATGGTGGGATAATCTTTTAACATCTAACACCACCCAGCCTTACAGCTTCACATTTGGAAAGTATCTGAACTAAAGGCCTGCCCTCCTCTGTCACTGTTTGCAACTCTGCCGTTAAACCACACCCCAGACTCCAAGCTGCACTTTTCACTAACACATTCCAGCTTTTTCCTTAATCCAGAGGCAGAATCCAGCAGGCACAGAGGACACATCTCTATGGGACATCATGCCCAGAAGTAACACTGAAGGCAACAATAACTAAGAACAATTACTATGATTAAAACAGCAAAGCACTCGAGCAACTCGAATGTAGCAAATGTTGTGTTTCTCCCCTCCCCGAGTTCCAGCTGACTGTGCTGTCCCTGCTGTCCCAGAACAAACTGCTCAACACATTAATGGCACTTCTGTACAAATAGCCCCAAATAAATAATCCTTGGATAAATTGCAGCGGATTTAACATAATCAAAAGTCTAGACATTCTACTGCCAGATTTCGTATGAAGAAAAAAACCAAAGCTTTTAACATAATAAAAATAAATTTAACCTTAATACAAGGATTATGAAAAACAATTCCATGATTGAAAAACATATGGGATTTTGATCTGAAACCATGGCATGACAAAACTGATACCTTCTTTTCCCTCCAGTGTGTACATCTCCAGCTTGAGATCACAGCACCCACTGGATCTGAATGTAGCAGGAGCAGTTGAACACCAGAGTCTTCCATCCCAGTTCAACTCAGGATGGACAATTTTCCATGAGGCCTTTGCAACCAAAGGTGCTGTTTGATATCCCAGGAGCAAAACAATTAAGAAACAAAACCAAATACACACTAGTTTACGATTTTGGGGTTTAAGTGGCTAAAGCCAGACACGTAACAAAGACTTTGAGACACAATAACTCAAGTTAGTCATGTGTGTTGCTATTGGCACACTGTATTTTGCATTTCCTGTAGTCAGTTTAGCTACAAAAAAAACCCCAACTGGTTACAAAGTCAGATGTCTTTATTAGAACTGAACTGCTGCATTAAGGAATGAAGAATTTGAATTATGCAGCAAAATTGCTGCAAAATGTGGGGGGGGTTTATGTACTTTTTAATATGCCTCCGCTTGGTCAGTTGGAGTATTGAGCACCACTTGTCTAATCCAACACTTATGACAGGCAGAAAAGACCTCTGACAGACTGCACTGAACATCAGCTCATGTGCAGTGGATGCAGCTTCAAAGGGATTGTTTTCTTTGGTTTTCCTAAAGGAATTAACAAATATAATTATAGCAAGGAGGTCCCTCCAACTCTTCCATATCATGTTCTAAGTACAGCTCCTTTTCCATCTTCCCTATATAGCTCCTTTTCAGATGTAGAACTACTTATTGTAAGGATTAGACGATTGTTTTGTACATCTGTATCTATACATCTCTCTGTATATATATATGCATTATTTCAAAGAGTCAATTTTCAGAACAGTTATGGTACAATCCAATCCTTTCTAAAGCCCTACCTTCAGACTGGGGTAGGGGAGGGGGCAAGGAGGGAGTCTCCAGGATCCCCCAACTGCAGTGGAAGGCAGGCAGTTCACCTGGGGAGGAACTTGGAGGCAAGGGGGCCATCTGGATCCCACATGCAACACTCCCTGCCAGATGATCCACAGGGCAGCCCAGGATGGGAATTGCAAGGAGGCTCTTTCAGCCAGAGAGGATCTGGGGTGATGACAGCAATCAGCAGCAAGTGAGGATGGGCAAAAGGGCAGCGGATGTAACAAAGCCCTGATCTGTGACATGTGCTTTGGAACACTGACTGTTCATGGGGAGCACCTGAGAGCTCCACACACCTCCCCTCTGCTGCTGTGCTCTGTACACAGTGTCCCCAGTAAATTCACAAAAAGTTTGTGTCCTTATTTGTACATAACTCAGTTAATGCACTGCACTAATATCTACACACACAGAAATGAACTAAGGATACACAGACCTGAATTTCTCCCCATGAAAAGAACTTCATTAGGAATCAAAATTAAGTTATTAAATAGGAACTCAAGAAACCAGGTGATTTCAACAGAACTTAAATTAGAAAATGCCAGAAAACCAATTAGTGAATGCAGATTAAATATTCACACTTCAAGAACATATTCAGTAAATCTCACCACTTTGGTGTTGTGCAACCACTAAACACTCAAAATTTAGCACTTGAGAAGGTACAGAAGTGCCCACACAGGATTAGCTTTCTAATGCCAAGAGCTAAACAACAGAGTGATTTGAAAGATAAAATAAATGAGGACAAGACCCAGAAACATCAAATGCACAGGTGATTTTATACTAATAGTGAGCCAGGTAAAGTCACTGACTGCTCTGAGAGTCCTGAGCTCTGAGCAACAGCACAGAGATAGGAGTCAATTACAGACAATTCCTCATTCATTTTAACCAACATTCAAATTGAGCAGACTTAGCTATGCTTTAATTTTTGAGGTGTGGAAGTGGCATTTCCACAGCTGTGTTGGTGTGTTTTCTGCAAAGTGTTGGGTTTATTCAAAGAATTGGGATTACCTCCAGTTAAGACTACTATACAAAACGTTTGTCCTATCTGGTCCATCAAAATTCCCATGATATAATTGAGATATTGGCTGTTTGTAATTAAATGAATCATAAAGACTAGTAAAAAACTCTTATGCAATAGGAAGACTGACTCCCTGCAGTAAAGCACTAACCACTATTATTACTTACAGACTCTCATCAGTTCTACAGTGATATCAAGGTTTTAGTAACAAATAAAAACCTGACACACTTTAAACAATAAACCAGTTTCATTCTCTGCATCTATCAGTGGAATTCAGCAATTTGGTTTCTCTGTGAATGGAGAAATAACATCTACGACTTCAGTGAGCCCAATGGTCAACCAAACCCACATGCATTAATCAATTCATCTGATCTAAAGATGTCACTCCCACTGAAATAATCCACCCCTCACAGAATCATTTCTTCATTCATGGCCACAGACAACAAGGAGCTGACAGCTGCATGAAGCTTTACAGGTATTTTGAAGGACTTAACTGTTGTCTAGAGATAAATAGGACAATGATGTATAAAGTGCAAGGTTTAGAAATGCAGAGTCCTTACCTTTGAGGCCTTCTGCAAGCTCCTTTTTAAATTGGGTAGATAAAAGAGAGACCATTTATAAGTTATGGAACAGAAGCAACCTCTCTGCAGACATTTGCAAGCTGTTCACTGACTAGACACAGACACATTCTTTCACATACTTCACTGTGATACCAGAGGAAGTTCCTTCAAGCTTCCCTTTTATCTTTTCCCCATGTAAGAAAACATAAATTATGTATAAGGTAATTCTCCAGATCAGCTGGAATGAGGATCCTGCCTGTACATTATTATGTACATGAACAAACAGTTGCTTGTTTAGCTATTAAACCTTTGGAGACACATTTTGCACTGTAATAAAAGGAAGTTTTAGCGAATTTGAACTCATTACTTCCTTCAACTACTTTGAAGTCTTCTATGTTCAGAGATGATTGAACTGCTGTTAATAACCAAAGATTTTTATTAGAACTCCACAACGAACACTTTGTTTGCTCAGGAGTTTTGGCATCAAAGTGCAAAAATTTGGACCTAGACTTTCATGCATTTGGGACTTAAATATGATTGCAAATATGCTCAAATGCCTGTTAATCAGGTTATGGTGACTACAGTGGCAAAGGCAGGTGCACACCATCAGGCACCCAGTGCAGAGGCATCTCAAGAAGAAAATCAGCACCTGAAGTTATAGGGAACAAATCTGACAAAATGATTTTAGGAGCTTACAATGCAATCTTTACTTATGGAAATTGGAAAGGTGAGCCTGTGTTTGCACAAAGGATATGGAAGTCTGTGGTCCAAAAGCTTTTTGCTGTTTCAATGTAACCTCTTGGTATTATCTCTTACTTGGGTACGTGGAAGCAAATTTACAAAGAACCTCCTCAACTCAAATTTAAAAAATAAAGCTGCGTTTTGCACACACCAGAGATATAAAAAAATGCCACAAGTAGTCATGGCTTTTAAATGGTATAGAAGAGAAAAATTAATCTTTTCAGAAAACATTTAGGACAGATGTAAAGTAATAGTTATCTTACTGGCTTTTATCTGTGACAGAAAAAGCAAAATAAAGTTATGTTTTAATCTACACTTGCATGTAAAACCATTTTCTGAAGACATTTATGGTCATTAGTTGTCCCTCACCAGTCTCTGTGTAACAGTAGGCAAAAGACAGCATGGAAAGGATGGAATTACAGTTAGAACCTGTAACTCTAAAGTAAATTTAGCTGTAAATATAAACTACTACACAACAACTTTCACTGTTGCAGCACTTGATGTGCTACATTGCAAGGATGGAAGGGATCAGGACACAACTAATTAGGAAAGCAACAGTATAAATGTCAGACAGATAAAAAGTGTGTATACACAGACCATACAGGCACACACAAATACACACCCAGCACAGCAACTAACAGACCCAAAAAGCTTCGTGTAAGGCAACTGGGAGGCTGCACAAACCACAGCCAGTCACTGTTAACAGCCAAAGTTGCTTCAACTTTAGGGAAGCAATTAACCTTCTGGCCCCCAGTTTCCAGGCCCGAGGAGCAGACCACAGAATTTCTTTTACAATTTATGAACAAGCCAAGGAATTTATATCACAGTCAAAGGATCCTTTTGCTGAGTTAAGCCCAGCTCCCTCTGACCCTACAAAGCCATAAACCAACGGGCCAGAGGAGAGGCAGAATGTGCCCCAGTGTTCAGCTGACCCGCAGAGCGCGGGCTGTGCCGTGCCCAGGCTGACACCAGATGATGGATGGCAGAGCAAGGCACCAGGTTCAGAGGCAAACACCACCCCCTCCCCTCTCTGCAGGCACACACAGACATGTACACTCACCCCAGACCAGCTCAGTCTCTGCAAAAGGCCAAGGACTGTTAGGGCTCATTTACAGAGTCTTACTCGAAGATAAAAGAGGGAAGAAAATTGCTTATGGAGGAAGCGTGCAGAGGTCTGTGAGGAACAACAGTAAAGAACACTTGCTGCATGTTAAAGAAAAGACACAACTCCACTAAGCTTCTGTTGTATATGGATGATTAAGCCTATCAGAGCTACATTTCCAAAGCAGAACAAGGAGGGTACACAAGAACCTCCACTTTTGTGAAAAAAATACGTTATAAATACAAAAAGGACAAAAATTGATGCACAGCCCTCTTTAAAAGGACTCTACCTGGCTTTATCTAGTAAATACAGGACAAAGCCTCTTACACAAAGTAGCTAATAAAACAAAGTCTGGCTGACCACATGCCAGAAAATGGGATAACACAGACGTCTGTACCTGGACCTCCCATCTCCTCATGTGCAATCACTAAGAGCAGAAGGCCTTGGCAATATTTACACTGCTGAGCAGCACCAAAGCCCAGCCCCAGCTCAGGGCTTGCTCACAAAGATGAATCATCTCTTGAAAACAGACAATGTCTGGCTGTTTCACTTCTAGCCCAGAATGAAAAGCAATACTTTGAAGTCTGAACAAAGGAAAAGAGGAGGGCAGAATTTTGAAATGATGAATTTAAACCCACAGAATTTAACAGATACCAAACCCATGAAGTATCCATTACTGCAACATTTAGAAACCAAACATCCATCTCTGAATAAAGTAAGTTTGTGACTCCACCGTTTGATGAACTGAAAATTTCTTCCTGCTCAGGAATTCCCTGAAAAGTTGTCAAGGATTTTCATGATGCAGAGAACTTTATTACTGAGAGCCATCAAATGAGTGCACAACTGGGTTTTTTTCCCCCTGTTTGCAGATGACATGGATTTCCTTCCTGAGCCACCCTTACTCTCCTTGGAAATGCTGCAAGCTGCTCCTCAGAAAGCTGTTTCCTCAGGCTCACTGAACACTGGACAGCAATCTCCTCTTGTAGCCTGCATGTATTAGCACCATGAACAACATGGTTGAAGTTTTCAGGCACAGCACAAAACAAAACCATCTCTCCAGAATTACAACATAAATCCAACTATGGCATTTCCTCACTCAACTTTACATGAGGCATTTTGCCATGTAACTTAAAAATAGTTTTCAACCACAAGTCACAGCTTAGCAGGAACTCCAGACTCCCCTTCATCAGGATAATCAAGAAATGGTCAGGAACCATTAACAGAATGACATCAAAAACCACCACAAAAATCTGTTTCAGTTAATTCTCACAGTGAAGGGCAGGAACCACAAAATTCTCCAACAAAAATGTGATTGACATCATAACAGCAGCTAGACTAGAAGCAGAAAGGATCAGAGCTCAAAATACCACAGTTTACTGTTTCTCCAGTAATAGTGGCTACAAATTTTGCAAGGCTCTACAGTCAAGGTCAGAGATTTCTGGTGTGGGTTTCATGAAATTCACCTCAGCCTAAACTCTCAGTTGAGGAAAGCCTTGCCTGAGAGAGCCTAAATCCAACTGGCAGCAGCACATGTGTGAACAGAATCCTTACTCAGACAGCTATAAAAACCTATCTGCACTATCAGGTTGAAAAACTAAGGCCCTTCTACTCTGTGCAAACTGATGTCTAACACTGACAGCACACACTGCAAACCAAACCTGCTCATGCAGAGTGACTGCAATGCCATGGCAAGGCTGTTTGGTAACTGAGGCTCTCACTGCCAAAGGCAAATCCACACCATTTTGTGCTGCAGACAAATTATCACAAGGAAACCTCTTTCAGTTGCATGATGCCACTTATTCAAATAAAGGTGTGAGCTCACAAAACCAAACCTGACAACAGGTTTTACACATTAAGCAGGTAAAAAGTCTGAAAAAGATGCTGTGTCAGGCCTACTGTAAACTTGCCTTTCTGTTTGCTGACAGGTACATTGTAGACACATAGACACTCTGTTATATACTTAGAAAGTCTTCTCTGTTCATTCTAATAAATAAATACCTGTATGGCTTCGGATATGAACTCTCAGTGTGCCATTGCTTGCAAACTTCTGTCCACAGTATGGGCAAATCTTCTCTTTTTCTCCTGTGTGAGTCTGCACGGGGTGAGGGGAGACAAGAGTGACTTCAACAGAGACTTAAAAGGTGTGAAATATGGAATATTTTTACTGTATCGACATTATCTCCATTATATATTTTATACAATTGCACCAGGCAGAGATTTGAATTAGCTATAGGTGATTGATTTTTTTCCTAAAATTTCTAAACCAATTTCATTATTCATGGCAAAATAAACTGCCTTTTCAGTTTCTAAGTTTACTGTTTCCTAAATAGTTACTGTTGTTACAATTAAAAACGTGTATTTTGATGCTGCAAGAGTAAGACACTTGTTTTTCAGCAGGGTATCTGATATCAGTGGTTTCTAAACCAGCAAACAATAGCTTGATTAGCTGGTAAATTTAATAGGCAAAAATAGGTCTATTTCTAAAAGCTTATAATTTCACAGAATTTTATTACATTATGAAATGTCATGAAAATAGTTTACCCAACCTAGGATAACTTCTCCTGTTGCAAACTTGAACTGGAGCTCTCAAAGGTCTCTCACTACATCATACACTGAGCTTGTCCTTTGAAATCAAGGGCCAGAGGGCCTTGCTGATACAGGAATTGTTTCAAAATGGAAAAGAAACCAACACAAACTCTCCCATCCAACCTGTGTGGTCAGGACCAAGAAAACCTTGACATGAATTACATACAGGGACAATCATTTTTCACACTGCACTTTCAACACCTCATTCTGAAGATTTTTCTCAGTTCATTGAATAATATTCCCTTATAACTGTGGCTGTTCTTTCAGTGGAGAATTTTGTACTACTTAATTTAAAAGTGTTAATTTAAATGGGATAGGAAAGATAACACATTCAATTATATGTACAGCTGACTTGGGGTTTCGAGCTTTGCACGTGACTATTTCAGACAGGGAAATTAATTCTTACTTTATGAAAGACACTGAAGTGACAAAGTCCTTCATTGCATCATAAAAACTCTCTCACACAGTAGATATTTTGCTGCGGCTGAAGGAAGAGTGAATGAGATCTCATTTCAACACTAGATGGACTTGCACAGTTTTCCTTCTCTGACTTTAAGGATATGAATTAAATCCCTCTTGATTAGGATACAGGTATTTAGAGATCACTTGTACCTCTAACAGCAACACTGGAGAGTACCAGACAGATAGCTATTAATTCCTTCCAAAGATCCAAACACAAAAGGAATTTCTAGGATCAATACATTACAACTACAAGGCTCACAAACAACCAGCCAGTCCTAGTCTGACAGCAGCACAAAGCACAAGCAATTACAATTAAGAAGGAATGTTGAAATTAGTATAGAGATTAATGATAAATGCTAGTACTTGACACCACAGGAAAAATACATATATATATATAGACATTCTTAGTGTGAAATAGCAAGTCATACTGAATTTTTTAGAAAGGAATATGAGGAAAAGTTTAAAAATCAATGATTGCAGGAAATAGTTTTAAACCCCACGATCCACTTTGGGAAGATCCTTCACAAAAGGTTAAAGTGAAGTCAGTGTATCAGTATTATAGGCAAGGGCTCAAGGAATGAATATGATCAGTTGATTCCACTCACTTTCTTATGGCTCTTCAGGACTGAGGGGGTCACAAAAGCTTTGTCACAGAGATCACACTTGTATTTCTTATGTCCATCGTGCACAACTTGAATATGAACATTTAATGTGTCCTTCCTTTTGAAAGTAGCATCACAGTGATCACACTTGAAAGTCCTCTCACCTTATAAAGAGAAAAAAATAGGTTTAATCTATCAGATTTTTGTGGAAATACACTAATGCTTATTGTTCTAGAAAACAGAATAAAAGCAGCAGAGACCAGTGAGGAGTTGGGTTCTGAGAACAGAAAGAAAGCGAATGTCACACTGGGTAAAAATGTCATGGGGAAATGAAGAAAGAAACAGTCTTCATCTTCTGAAAATAAATGGAAGGAGGCATTTCCCTGAATTTAAAAGAATTCTTAAAACAGGAAATATTGTCTGGAGTAACCTGTCTCATTCACATCAGTAAAGACAAAGTCATGTGACAAACATGAAATAAGAGTTCCAGCAGCATTACTCTTAAAACTGTGGTGATGTCACTGAAGGCTGTGGCAGAGACCTGGTTAATATTGCTAACAGTTAAAAATGCAATTAATTACTTAAAAAAGAGGAAGAGACATATTCTGAAAATCTGCATACACCCTCTGAGAGAAAGGAAAGCAAATACATAGAAAGGATGATGTCCTTCTCAAGAAATGGGCATATTTGAGCTTGAAAGTTGTATCCTTGATGCCTTTTTCAACTTCAAGACAGAAACACCTGAAAAGTGAGTTTGTGAAAGAGAATTTTTTCCACTGAATTCTTTGTAAGGTAAAATTTAAGTCATGCTACACCCATCTGCAGTGTGTCTGCTTCTAACAACATGGGGATATTCAATTTAAAAAATTGATATGATGTAGGCTGAACTTCAGTTTTTCTAGAAGTTTTAAGCTTCCCAAACCATTTCTCTAAAACTTTGCTTATATTCTGCTGTATTAAGGCCTCCTTGTAAGGTTGATCAGTTGTTGGCGGTTTTTTCCTCCAAGTATGAAAGAAAGGGTTTAAAACCTTCCCTGTGATTAATAAAAGCCACCAGTTATTATCAATTAAGGGTTTGACTCATGTTGGACAGCTTTGGTTAAGCTGGCAGGAGTTACCACTGTGAAACACCTCCCGAGTCCTCCAGCCAGGCCTGTCCCCTTCTGACCAGCGTCTCTGTCACTGCAGCTCCCAGCCTGGTGTATTTTATATCAGCTCAAACAGTGGTGTTCCAGAACAGCTAAATCTGCCTCAAATCACAGCCCTAGCTCAAAGATCTCAAATTTCCTGAGCTCCCATCCTCTCCAGAAAAAAAGTCAAAGTATATATTTTTAGAGAGACCTTTGCCAAGGCTACAATTCCACACACTGTGAATTACAGCTTTTGGATAGTCTGCAAATGCTTGTCATTAGAACATACATTACTGAAGAGGCTTTAACTTTTTTCCACCCATCATTTTTAACATTTACCATTGGGAAAAAAATTTACAAAATCCAATGCTTTATGATATAGCAGAAGCTTTGAAAGACAATTGTAAAAGAACAAACTAAGCATGCCAATCCAGTAATGCATTTAACAGAAACACTGTTACATGGGATTAGAAGAAGAAAGATAAGTGGTTTTCTTGGCTATACCAACATGAATACTTCCCAAATCAAAGTATTCCCTTCTAAGCTACAAGGATTTTAGATGAGTATTTTCTAAAATCTGAATCGCTGATGTTAACAGGGTTTGAATGGCCGTCCAGGGCTCTGCAAATGTTAAAGATGGAGAAAATTCCACCAAAAATAAACCTTTACACAGTCAGTTGAAAAAAAAAAAGACAGGATGCCAAGAACAAGTTAGTCACGAGTGAAAATGGCCACAGCATTTCTCTGAGCTGTTAGTTCTGTGCCAGAGGGAGAAAACATGAGCCTGGGCTGGCACAGGAGAGAGAATTTCAGTGTCAAGCTCTCAACTGGATTACCCACAAAAGCTGAGTAAGTCACCAAGTTATCTCTGTTTTCATTTCTTCTTTCTTCAAATGGAGGTAACACTATCTCACTTAGTGCAGAAATAAATCTCTTGTCATCGGGCCACAAATCAACGCGAGATTTTCCACAGCACGTTTGGATTTGTATTCAAGGGCATTTAAAGGCAAGGTCTGAATTTGGTGCTGAATTTTCTAACTGCTTGGAGTTAAGAGTTGAAGCTTAGCAGCAATTTAATACAGCAAGTTGCATATTGAAGCAAGGTGCAAAATGTGTGTTTTGCTCAGTGAAGTGTGAGAGCTGAGGCAGCCCCTTTTCCTCTCTAACTTAGCACTTACTGTTATGGATTAAGAGATGTCTTTGCAGGGAGAACGGGGTCCGGAACAAAGCTTTGCACTCCTCACACTGGAAGGGCCTCTCCTCAGAATGGGTCTGCAGATGGAACACAGCACATCAGGGGAAAGGCTCATGGACATCAATTAGTTGTCATTACAGTAATTATGGCTAATTTTCTAGACTGGATTCAGGAGGGGATGTCACAGCAATTTGAAACATCAGGGGATGAAGAATTAACACAATCATTCTGCCATTATGCAGAACCCTGAAAGCCAGCACAGCAGCTACTGAGTAACTGTGCCTTCCCAGTCCCCAGAGGTGTCACAGGAGGTGTGCATGGAACAGAAACAAAAATACAGAATAACCAGGGGTAAACCTACAAGCTCAGTTGCATTGCTTTGTCTGTACTAACACTGGCCTGGAGTACTCATTAATACAAATAAATGCTTTAAAAAAACATGCTCACAAACCCCTTTTTCTAAGTTTGAAGCTAACATTGATCTGATGCTCAAGAGAGTATCTAACATTTGGCAAAGAAAACTTCTCAAATCATGACAATAGCCTTATGTAGCCTTGTTTCAGTTTCTTCTATTAAAACAAAAACCAAACCAATAAACAAACCAGACAACAAAAAAACCCCAGTCATGGAAGCATCAGTACTGAGATTTGTGTTGGCTGTAGAGGAATTTGTCATAGCTGAAAAACAGCCTCAAACCCATGAATAAAACAAAAGACTAAGCTTGGAGGAATCTCCCAAACTACAGAGCTGCTGAAGCAAATTTCTTTTCTGGAGCTTGGGAAACATCCAGCTTTATTCTACTTTTATAATTTCAAAGCACTTTCTCTGTTTCCTAGTGTTATTAACTGCTGTCCCACTGTAGATAATAAGTCATACAGACTAATTTACTATCTACCCAATTTCCCACTATTTTTCCAAAGAAAAGCAGGCTTTTAAAGGATCAGAGTCTAAATATTGTATTAGCTCACAGGGACCTTATTAGAAGCTGCAGTGCAAGGAGGAAAAGGGGATAAACAGTGTTCTATAATATGTAGGAAATTAGTTAAACTAGTTCATTAGATTAAAGGCAAATATTAGCTTAGTACATTTTTATATAATCTATTTTTGCTATTCAAAATACCATACAACCATTAGAGCTGTCCCTTCAGCTGTGGACAAAAAGGGGGCTGTGGCGGGACAGCATAATTACTTAGGTGTAGTCTGAGGGCCTGGACCCTTGATTTATTTTTCACCCCACTTAGACACACACAGGAGCAAAACATGGGAGTACTGCAATGGTATGGAGGGGTCAGCTCCTTGACCTCAGCCTATGTCCCTTAAAGCAAAAAGGCAACTGGAGAACCACCAAATGTGTGGACTTCTGGTACACGAAACCTGCTGAATGTTTCTGCCCAGGCCCTACAGGTTTCCACCCCAGTCTGCATCAGTGGACACCCTGCCCTGGCAGTCAGGCAAGATTGACAGGACACGAAGAGACTGAACCACCTTCTCACCTCAACAGGGGCTTCCTCCAGAACAGGGCTGAGACATACTGAGGAGACACTGGGGGGGAGCTCGCAGTGCTGCTGTCTGTGCTGTACCTGTTCTGTGGATAAATAGAAGGGTTCAGTCTCCAGAGCTGTCAATCTGGCACCTTTCACGAGCGCAAAGGTCATGCTGGTTAGTCAACAAATGCCCTGCTTTGGAACACTCACCACCTGAGTGATGGTTCTGAAGGGCACAGCCATTGGTATAGAGCTCTTCTTGCCACCTCCTTTAGAGTTTTAGTTTTTTTATCAAAACATAAATATTCCTCTGCACATCTCACCTTTCCTACAAATAAAACCACCTAACTAGGCACAGCCCCATGCAAGGGTACACGGATCATGTGCCAGCAACTGAGCACGGGCTCTTGGGGAGTATTTCATGGCAGCCTTTCCTACCACAGCATCTGTGGAGGCTTAAGCCCAGCCCAAGGCTACTTATTCCCAACAGATAAACTGATGGAATACAGTTGTTTCAAATCATTATGCTCCCCAGAACCAAACAACCCTGGATTAACGGTAAACCCTTTAAAATCCCGTGTCTGATGACCTATTTCTGCTCACTGTCATATCCCCATACTTTATTCCCTGAACTCATCCTCTATACACGGCAACAAAGGAGCAGATGGAACAAAAGCACCTCCTGTACGGAGGCAAATCTGCATTATATGGCTCAGAACATGCACCCTCACCCAATCCAACCTGCAGGAAAGGTACTTTTATCTGCAGCACAATCCCATACTACATTTGCCTCCTCATTTCAGATACCATTCTCTTGCCTTGTCACAGAAACCTTTGAAATGACCCAACATTCACCCACATCTGAGAGATGTTTAAAACCACATGCTGTGGGAGCCATCTACTCTGATACTTGCAACACAAAATCAGGTTAAATAACCCCCATAAAGGAATCACAGAAACAACAGCAACAAGTTTCCATCTAAAACACAAATCAAGAATGCAAAGGCACAAAAGGTTTCTTTACTCTGTTACTTGTAATATATAAAAAGGATGTAGGTCTGCTGCAAAATCCAAAGCAGTTTTCTAAGCAGGTTGCTATCAAACTTTAAGGCCTCTTTGCTGTTAAATGCCGTTGATTTAGAAGTTTTTAACTACTATTCCCATCACTCTTACTGCAGGTGTCTAAGCTCCCTGGTACTAGCCCAGTAAATACATCCTGAAACTCAAAAAAAGCACCCTGAAATTATTTAGAGTTTGACTTTTCTTCTTCAGAAAGAAAACGAAACTTAGGACATCTTAAAGGAACACACAGCTAAAATATCATTAAAAATCCAAGCTGAAGAGATATATATAGAAGTATGAGACACAATAAGTCTATTTCCACATTCCTATGAACAAGCAGAAGAACTATTGTCCTCTTCCCCTAGGAGTAGTGCAGCCTCCTCAAATCCATGGCACTTAAACCCACTTTGACATCCCAAACCACCACATCCTTGAGTTATATGTGACAACTGGGTTTTGTGCATACATATCCATATTTCCCTATATTGTCTTCTACTTCTCCTCATGTTGTTTACTCAATGGAGAGAGGTGTGTCTAAAAAAAAAAAACCAATTCAGGCCGTCTCTGTCTGTCTCCTGTCTCTCCCATTCATGTCCTCATTGAGCAGGTGAGTGCAGAGTAAATGTGGATGGGTGGATATTACAGCTCTCTGGGTAATCTTTATGTAAACACAGGAATAAGTTTCTTTCAATACAGGACAGAGGTGATTTACAGCCAGTGCTATGTGCAAACAGGTTCACTACACAACCATTCCAACACACTTTAAGGAATCCTGGCAAAATTAGGTAGTGAATTTTAATATTATTCCTATTAAGTGGAGCCTCTAATCCTTTCTCATGCCAGTGGTGCTGCTGCTTTAAACAGAATTGGGTCAAAGTGTTTACTCCTTCATACTTAATCCTGAAGTCCATTTTCAACCCAAACTCCCTACCAGTCATCAATGGCAAATTAACATGATGCAAAGAGTGTCAATATACAGAAGTATCTTTCTAGCTGACATTTTATGCCTTTTCCTTAGAATACATCCAGTTTGTGAGATCCTGTCCCATTTCCTCGACGCCTAAACCATAAAACACAATGACAGCAGCTATGGGAGCTAATCTTGTCCTTCAGCAGGCTGCTGCTTGCCTTCTGCTTCAGACATTTCACCCTGCAAGAGGCATTATTACTGCTCTGACATGATTTATGGCTCAGAGTGCAAGAGATGGTGCAAAGATCCTGTGCCAAATTCCCAGATGGCACATATATAACACGAGCCAAACTGCCAAAGACTTGTAAGGATGAGGATATCAGGGCAGGGTTTTATATTTTTTTACAGCCTTGTAATTCTGAAACAGCAGTCGTGGATACAGCCTTGCCATTAAAAATGTAAACCCAGGTTAAAACTAATGACAGGCATTATAGAAATTAGGCCAAGCAGATTTGAGCTTAAATCAACAGAAGCAGAACATCCCTTGGTGAGCCCATTTTTCAGGTAACGTTTTTTCTGGTGTTGTTTTAATATGTGAACACTACCAAGTTCAAATCTAGTGGAGTTTGAAAGCATCTGCTGCTAAGTCCAACAATGACTGCAAGAGGACTACACTTAAGTTTTATTCAATAGTGGTATTTTAAAAATGGTCAATTTGAAGACATTTTAAATCAGTTACATTGTTAACTTTGTAACCTAGTATTTAAAAAAAAACAAAAACAACAAAAAATCCCCACCAAAACAAAACAATACAAAAAAACCCAGAAAAGTCAAAGTGGGATTTATTTGATGCTTTTAACCAAGAAACTGTGATTTACTTCTGCCTATTTAACTTTTTTGTTCACTAGAATTGATTTGGTATTTTGAGATTTTGGGTATAACAAAGAACACTAAAACTACATTCTCCGATACTTTAATCCCATGTTTATAAGCATGGCAGAGCTTAATGATGAACCACTTAAAAGAAAAAAAATCTGCAAATCTGAGGCTGGCAGACCTGTAAACAACAACAGCAGAGTGCTTTACCTTCTTGTGATTCTTGTAAACATTTCTGTGGGCAAATCCCTTTCCACAGAGCTTGCATTTATAAGGTTTATCTTCACTGTGTATTATTTTGTGTGCAGTCACTTGATCAAGTCGTTTGAAGGACTTATTGCAAACCTCGCAGGTGTAGGGGCGTTTTTCTGCAGAAAATGAGTGGGGGACATTTAATCTCCTGTTTATACAGGGGGAGAAGATGAAAGGCAGAGACAGTCATCTCCTCAGAGAGATTTCTGCAATTAAGTCAACCCAATTAAGATTAAACCAATTAGAAAGACATCTAATGCCCTTTATGTTAGACAGTTAAGTCACTTCACAAAAGATGAGCCATGGTGTATCTCAAGAAATTGGCACATTCTTTGCAATACTCATTGCTAAAACTAAATTCTGACTAATTAGCTTAAATCAAAAGAGAATGACTTCAAAGAGGAAAACTCTGTTTCCAGATTAGGAACGTGAAAGAGGGCATGACAGTTTAAATGTTTAAAAACTTAATTAACAATATACATATTAGCTTCCAAAACCAAGAGTCCCCTATCCAAAAAGCCTTCACGCTTCAACTGGTGACTGCAACTTCACTACACTAATGCTCATCTAAAAGTGTCCAAAGCAAGCCAGGAGCCTCTGAGATACAGATTATGTTACCAGAAATGAGCTGTTGGGGTGGACTGATACCAAGAAAAGAGTTCAGCTGTAAGCCTGTGCAGCTGTAAAAACCTGCATTTGCTTCCACGCTAATGCGTCTGACAGAGCAGTGTGTGCGTCCCCATTGTGTTGGCTGCTGTTCTAATCACCTGCGAAGGGCACGGAAAACGCGGGATTGCGGTGACCAGATACCTCGGCAGAGCCGATCTGTGTCCCGCTGCCCCACTCCCCGCCCACCGAGCCCTGCGCTGGCACAGGACGGGCGCAGTGGAACACCTGGATGGTCTGTGGAACGGTCTGGAGCATGAGCTGCTTTCCTCTGACCCGAAACCACATGCACAGGACCCTGCTTAATACATGTAGGAACGTCTCCCCTTTCTATCACAAATCACTGACAGCACACTCCAGCTGCCATCCTCCTCTCCTCACCGGTTTTGCCCCTCCTCTAAGCCAGGCAGCAATCTTCTGCCCCATCCCAGCTCAGTGACCTCACCTACCCCAGCTGGCACAACGAAACAGCTTGACAAAGCAGAAACAGGAAAAACACTACAGTGTTACATTTGGATTTTTGAAAGGCTTAGATGGTCTCCTCAGAAGCTGAGATTTGCTTGACCAGCTCAGGACAACACAGATTTCATCAAGCCTTCTATAAGAAACTGATTCAGGTAAAATTCAACATGTACTAAGTAAATACCCACATACCCATGGGTTTGTGTTATTCTGTACATTACCTGAATGAGTTATCATATGGCGTTTCAGCTGGTTCGCCGAGATAAATTTCTTCTCACATTCCTGACACTCAAAGATCTCATGGACCTGCAAAACGAGTGTTTAATGATAACTAAATGTGTGCCACAAACAAGATCATACATCTTAGGCACACAGTAAGTCCCTGGCAGACTGTAACTATTACAGTAGCTATATCAATACTCATAAATATTCTGTGATTTCCCCCTTGCTGGTGCCTTGGTGAAAAACATCGTCTCACAAAAAATAAAAATTCAAAGTTGCAAACAAAAAATTATCCCTACAACTGTGCTGCAAATTTGCATAACCTGTGTTTCTGACTATCAGACCCACTTGAAATGCCATTATTAGGAAAGCATTAAGGAACCAGATGCAGAATACCTTTTCAGAACGTTTCCTTTTAGTCAATAAGACATATGCCAAAACAACACAGCTTTGTGGCTGCTGTAAGAATTTTAAGCCACAAGAACTCTGAAACTCTTGCAGGCTTGTTTCTCTTAAAAGCTTTTAGACACAAGGCAGTGGAGGGGCAGCAGTGTCTCAAACTGTAAATGCAGTATTTTCCATACTGCAGCACATAATGTCATCAAGGCTGTTGTGTTACTCACATACATGTATTTACTTCTAAGTTTAAGTTTCTGTGAGCAATTCAAGTCCAAAACATGAGACCCTAATACTAAAAGCAATCCTTTAGCAAGAATCTGCATCAGTGAAGATTTAAAAAAGATTAAAAGTCCCCTCACCTACTTGCTCATTATTACCATTGTTGAGTGATTGAACTTTGTATTTTAACAAAACTTCAGGACTTATTCTCAGAATACAGTTCAGATGGTACTCGATTTGTTCTACCACAAACCTACAGAAAGGAAACCTTACAACAAACTTCTTCATTCTATTACCCCAGTGTTCTGTAAGCTCCTGTACAGCATTTCCTGAGTGGTGTTGCTGGGATGAATTTTGTTTATACTCTCGTATCACTTAACAGCCCAAATCATGGACTACTGTAAATACCTGATAGATAGTATGTACAATGGGAGAGTAAGACAAGAGAGATCCAGTGGATATACACAGTGCTACGTTTCCTTGAAATTACTGACATAAAATAAAATTTTAAAAAGGCATTACACCAAAAATTAACATGTTACAAGCAACAGTCTGGAAAACAAGAAGGTAAGACTAAGGGATGGAAGTTGACGACAGCAAAGTTTAATTGTGCATGGCTAAGGAAGAGCTTGTCGTTAAACAGTTAAGGCACAAGCGATGCACAAGACACATCAAGCTAAAAATGAGTAGCAATCGAAGGTGACATGAAAGCTCCAGAGCTGAATGATGTGTCTTCAGAAAGCAAACATATGTCAATCCCCTTACAGCCACCCTCTTCACCTCCTTTCTCTGTGTTTGTCACATTTATCTTTCTGTTGTTTGGGCTGATTTTCTGTTATGCTTTACCTTTCTCTTGTCCACCCTTATTTCTTTACACTGACAAGGAATGTGTGGGGGAAAAAAAAAATCACTTTCTCTCAGTTTCACCAATTATTTCCTTACTGGTTTTATTGCCTGGAAAAATATTTCTGGCAATGATGATCCTGTCCCACTTTTGCAATGGAATTGAAGCAGACAGAGACTATGAGCACAATCTTCTTCACTATCTGATGTGTGTGAATCTGGAATATCTATTTCCTGGATATTTAAAAAGAGAAGTCAACCAAGAAGAGTACACAAAGTTTTATGCACAAAATCTTCATGGTGACTGTTGAGTAAGTGCTCAGCTGACATGTCCAATGCTATTTGAGCAGACTGTTACTGTGAGTGACAGTGTCTGCACAGAATTGCAACTACTGAAACAGAACATTTGAATCAAATGGACACACTAACCAGGATATTTTGCATTTTCAGGGCCTGATGTGTAAAAGGTGCACCACGGCATAAGGCTTTTAATTACATGTGACAAGGCACACAACAATTTGGTCTGAGGAGTAACAAAGCATAGCCCTGGTAGACAAGAAAGGCAGGGCATAGTAATGCAAGCTGGGAGAAAAACAAATTAAAATGGAGGGGCCTCACCATTTCCTTTGCAACAACATATTTTAATTGATATCATCTATATCCTCAATGGATTCAGGTTATAACCAGGGCATTATCAAAGCCTTACAGTTAATCTGATAAACAGCACAATGTAGCTTTTTGCAAAAGCAGAATCTCCTGGGTTTTAGTGATTTATCAAATTAATCTTGCAGGGACTTCCTTTGGGTGTAATGGCTTCAGAATCTCACAATCAGAGTCCATCTGTATTTCTGTATGAACACCCTTATTTCCAAGAGATGCTTTTCAAACTGTTAACCCCTCCTGTTCTGGCTATAAAAGATTATGTGCATAAACAAAAACACATTAAAAATTCAGGTTTAAGGGTGAAATTCTTTTAGTCCTGCCTAAGGACAACACAAATAACACCCTCAGTGCTATGTCAGAAAGCAATGATTGTACAAAAACAGAAGGCTCATGAACGTGTTCTATGGTCTGCCTGTCTGCTATCCTTACATAAGACACTTGAGATTCAGCTTAGTGTTTAAGAATGCACACTAAGAGCAGCAGGCAGCTCTGACTTAATGCCGGAATGCACAAGTGACACCAGCACAAGCATATTTGCATTGGGGAAACACGCATTAAAACTTTAGGAAGATTTTTGGTTTAACCAACTGCGATTACAAAAATAAGTCCCCACACTAAAATACATTGGTTTTGTAACCATGAAAGAGATCAGCCAAAGGCTTGCATTACAGCAGCTTTCAAGTGACCCAAGCACCACAGCCTCACATCCCAGGGAAGGCAGTGCCTGCTGTGAGCCAGCCTTCATCTCACTGACCTTTCGATGCTCCTGCAGATTTGCTGCTGAGGAACATTTCTTATTGCACACTGAACACATCAGCTTCTTCCTCGAGTTTCCTGAAACAGAAACAAAATACCACCAACATCTTAAAAAGGAAGTGCTAAGAAAGAACTCAAATATTTCCACTGAGCCTGTGACTTTTCACAGGTCATTTGACTGACATAGGATTTTTACATTTGTAGCCCATCTTCAAAGTGTTCTGTATCAGGAGTTCTCTGTGGGTGTCCAACAAACCAGTTACTGATGGAATGTAAAGCAAGAAAACCAAAACAGTAAAGAAAAACCCCTCTTGAAATAGATGTTATCATACATCACCAATCCCATATGAAGAGCACAACTGCCAATTCACTGCACAGCTGAGCAGTTCATTTCTTCCAAAGTCAATCCAGGAGTTAGTGCAGCAATGACAAGAAAGATCCCAAACATTTCCCATCTTTTTTATTTAGAAAGCATCCTACTCTATAAAATAACGTATCACTAATGGTCTTCAACTGAATAAAACAGGGAAATCCTACTGGCACCCAAGCTCAAGTTCAAATCTTGTCTAAAATGTAAATTCCAAGACAAGGTACAGGTCAGACACCAGATGCATTTTCTTGTCTTTTCACAGCTGCCTTAAAGAGTGACACACCATTTAACTGAATTTATTTATTACTTACCTTTAGAAATTCATTTTAGCAACCCATAAAGCCATTTTATAACAAGATAAAGCCATTATAAACCTAATTCTTTGTTTATAACTACATGCCCACGCAGGACAGTTCCTAGTTTATGCAAAACATGTTCATGCTGCACTGAACACTAAAAACAATGGGCACAGACCAATGAGGAGGGGAGAACTGCTTAGTTAGGCACACAAGTATGGATCATAAACAAACTCATTAGATGGATTCTTTCTCAGTATTTCAGAATCTCAACATCCTGTATCCTTCCTTCTTGTTTCTTCTGGGTTGTCTGGTCTGGCTTCCCACACAACAGGGGCTATAGAATTTCATGCAACACCCTCATCAAGCCTAGTCATTTGGGAAGCATGTCTGCCAGAAAGACATCCCATTGTGTCCTGAAAGTACCAGAAAAGCAAGAACTCCCCTGCTCCTGCAGCAGTTTGTGCCAGGGCTTGATTTTCCTCACTACTGAAACATTTTGCTTCATCTATTCCTTGCCCAGCTTACACTTCTCAAGATGCTCATTACATTTTCTGTAGGAGAATAATGATTCATCTGGTTTACAGTAATTTCTCCCTGGAGGAGGAGGAATAGTTACTCCTTAATTTTCATTTTGATACAAATGAATCTATTAAAAAAAAAGAAATCAAAGACAATGTTTACTCTGATTTGCAAATTTAAGGGTAGGAATATGTTGGAGGGGGTTTTCTCTGTAGAAGCATTAAGCTCTTTCTTACCACTGTGAACATTTTCTTTGTGTTTTTTCAGGGCATCCTTACTCTTGAACCTCTTCCCACAGCTATCTGCCTTGCAGATGAATCTGGCATCCCCTCTGCAGGCCTCCTTGTGCTGTTCATAACTACATGGAATTGCAAATAAAGAGAAAAACCCACCACATGAAGCAGCATCTCCAGAAACCAGACACACAGCAATACTCCGAGCTGAACACGTGCTGCACTGCAGAGCTCCAGGGCCCCCTCATGCATTACTTACAGCAGAGAGGAATGAAAGCATTTGAGTCCTTCCCCCGTTAGGATGCACAGACACTACAAGCTGGAAAGCAAACATGCAAAGGGAGGCCAGCAATGACATGACAGCAGTCCAGGACACAACACCTCGATTCCGAGCTGAAGGAAGTGTTGCAAACAGAGCACTGAAAGCTTCTGGAGGAGTCTCCTGGGCTGACATTCTCTGTGCACTGAAGTACACTAAAAGACAAATAAAAGGAAAAACACAAAATAAGGGGAACATTCTGTGACTTACACAGCCTTGCAGTAGTTAAAACATATATACACCTCTGCAAAGCCTCAAGCAGGAGATCAATCTATCTCATGTGTGCAGTCCCCTGGAATTCAGTGGGACTCATCAAGTGCATAAACAGCAAGACTCAGGATCACACTGCTGGTCCCTCACTGATTCATCTTACCTTGCTTGATATAGAAATACACAGCACGCACCAAACCTCTATTATAGACTGGAAGGAACATGGCTAAGTTCAAGAGAAAATATTTCACTGCCTCCACCAAATATTTCTCTGCTATGAATTTTATTTCTGTCCCTGAAAGAACACAGCTCTCACATAATGCTGCCAGCTCTAGGAACACGAACATTATTCAGATGTAGGAAAGATCAATAGAGCATTCTATGCAATATGAGTCCATTTCTTTCCAATACAAGAGACAGAGTTAAACATACTGTCTATAATCACTTAAACATCTAATGCACCATCTGTAGTTAAATGTATAATAAAATGCAATATATCTAACTGCAATAAAAATATATAAACAACAAAAGACAAAACCAGTTATGTTTCTGTACAGAAGTGGAAGTGTAAAGTATATGACTTTAGTGACAAAACTGCATATTTATACTCTAAAAGACAATAAAGATGTGCTCTTAAATCTCACATCTTCCATGTTTCTATTTGGTTTTTTTCCATCCCCGAAAGTTGTTTGGTTTTTTCCTAAAAACTACTTTAATTCTGTACCAACATCCCCAGCTTAAAAACAACATCTCCTAAACTACTAAATATTCCACGGATGGAGATCAGTAGTTTTGCACCAAACTGCAGCTCTGGTCTGGTCTACAGTGCATGATTTTTAAACACAAAAAATTAGCAACATTTTTGTAATTCAAATTCAAGTCTCCCATAATTAGACAAAATTAACATTTTAAAGGACTAAAGTAGAGTAAGGGTACAAATACAGAAGTATAAGAATTAAAGTTTAAATTGTGATGAAGAGAAACAAATGATTGAATTAAATCAATTGAAACCATCCCTGAAAAAACATTCCTGCTTTCTACTCACTGTCTTTGTAGAGCTTGTTTAACAGGGAATTTCTTTCCACAATTTCGGCACTTAAATTCCTTTTCCTCACTGGGTTTTTGGTGCAAAGTCTGAAGATGTTCAGCCAGAATCTCCTGGCTGGCAAAGCTGGATTCACAGTGTGGGCACGCATGGTCCTCTTTACAGGTGAGGGGATCTGCAGGATTGGAGGCAAAACCAACATAAAGAACTAGTTTTGAGGCAATGTTTTGGTTACATTAAGGGAGATTTTCTGCCAGAAACAGATTATGCAAAATGGTGTCATGAAATTCACACAGGACATTGTCTGAATGGATTATACACAGCCTATCTTGAGTGGATTACCAGCAGCATTAATGAAAATGGAGGCAAAGTATTAAGCTGGGTGTGCCTTAGGCTGTTGGCCCAAATTAGTCATGCAGGTTGTCTCTACTTTGACAAAGGTGCTGAGAATTCCCCCAACACCTCAGGCCATCTCAGGCCACTTTCAGGGTTGGCTGAACAGTTTTAGGAAAAGGTTCATTTCTCTCCTGTCTAAGCAAGAAGGAAAGTACCCACCTTAGAGCAAAAATTTGGCTTTCATAAGACTATGTCAGGTGAAATTATCTCTGTCTTACTTCAAAAATTAAGCATTACTACTTATGAAATCTGGGCTCACCCATTCACCCAGTAATGCACGAGACTGGCTGCTTCTTATTAGACAGAAAAGAACCTCAAGTCTAACCAAAATAAATATCATACAAAACCCAAGAAACCTTTGAGTTCCCCAGTCCTATACAGGTAGTGTTCTCTTTCTCCTTCATTACTATTTTAAGCTCTCAAGTTACCCTATTTTTCACATGGTGCTCACCTGCGATTTTTTCACCAGCTGGTTGCATTTCTTTGTTGTTGCCACCATCTTCAACTTCATGGATAACAGTTATCTCTTCCTCCTCCTCTTCCTCTTCTTCCATGTCACTGTCCAAGTACCCAATCAGAAGTTCTGTGTCTGTTTCAATATCTTCCACAGCCAGATAGAAAATATTTTCCCCTTCCTGTTGCAAACAGTAAGTAGAAGCAATAAATAGTTATGTTAGAAAAACAGAAATCCAGACACAAGTATGGGACCCTGAATGAATATCAGGCCTCAGCTATGGAAGGGTTGGTCCCCTTCCTCAGGGAGCACAATGGCACAACAACAGCCTTTCTGAGTCTTCTTTCCCATGTGGCTACACGGATAAAGTGCATTTCTATTCTGGTATTTGGGAAATACTCCTCTTCCTGAGGCTTCTCCATGATGCACTGTAGTTCAGACCAAGGTGAAGGTGGCACTCAAGTCTTTCTGCCACATTCTACTTGACAAGAACTTCAGAGTTTGAAAGTGAAATAACTGGTCATCAGAAAAACAGCAAAGTTTAGATCCCTAACACAGCTTTAGCTCTCTCCCCAGCTGGCTGCATCAATTCTCACAGCTTTCAGCAGCACGTTTACAGTGTTATTTTCTCTCTCTCAAGATTCCCAGCCTCCTCCAGCAGGTTATCTTCACGATCAAATGAGCAGGCACATCTGGAAAACGCACTGCAAACGCCCTGCTGCTTTAAATCAGGGCACATCCACGGCAGGCCTGAAGATCCAGCCCACAGTCTGCACCACAGGACAAGCTACAGAAAAATGAGCTCCAAAACCCTCTCGACAACGACTAAACAAGCTCCCAAATAGATACATAAGCTGAGAACTTTGGTCTTTGACAACACATAATTAAAGTTACCAAGGTTGGCACGGTGGGGGGTGAGGGGGGGAATCTATAGCAAAACCATCTGTCTCCGAAACTGATATTCAAGGATGCCTCTTTTTTGCCATATGTGAGCCAAATGCTTCAGGTACTACCCAAGCTGCTGAAGGAGACACATTTTTGTGCAGTGAAGACTCCCAAGTTCTATCGTAAATCTTTAAGCTTATCTGATTAACACCCAGCAAAGTTAACTGAAGCTTCTTCACACTCCATCCAGCCATATATTTTGTAACAAGCTTCCTCGAACAAGGACAAGATAATGATTTTTAATTTTGTAATATACTAATATTAATTCAAACTGTCAACAGAGATGCAGCATTCCTCGAGCTGCAGAAGGTCTGTTATATATTACACAAGATACTGTCACACAACAGTGAAACCTCCTAAATTGAGTACATCTGATAGAGCTGCAGCTTTCAAGGATGCACCACTTTTCTGTCCTTATCTCAACAGCAGCATTCAAAAACAAAGCAAAGTATGCATTTTCCCCCCAAGATCTATTCTGCAGCCCGGGTATTTATCAGCCTGCTGCTCTAACTGCTGCACACATCTACAAGTTGCTGGGTTTCATATGTCTCTGTCAAGTTGCAGAGACCTTTAATTTACTGCAGTCTAAACTCAAAACAAATCACCTACTGAAAATCTTGACATGAGGAAAAGTAAAAGGCCTTTCTACACTCATACTCCACTTACACAGGATAAAACCACTGGGGTAAACCTCCAGTACATCACTGTGTAGGACAACCTAGTTCTAAAAGCAAGACAACCTTATGAAGGGAAGCACATATCTATTTCTGGCTTGCAAAAAATAATTTTAAAAATTAAAAATTTTGAGAATTGAAAGAACAAAAGGAAAAGCCATATATCCCAGGCAGAAATAAAGTCTCAAACAGCACACCTTTCAGTCTGGTCATGTGACACATCTTACACCACACAGTAAATCAGGGAGCACAGCAACCAGAACTAATTATTCAGGTTAACATAGACCTGGTGCATGAACCCCAACAACAGAGCTCTTATCAATACTGCTGCATCCTCACCATGTCTGCATTTGCCCTACACGCAGCTGGGGCTTATGTCACATGAATTCTGTGTCTGAAAACATCCTGGTTCTTCCCAGTTTGTGTACTTTTGGTTAGTAAAAAGAGCAATGAAAGAAGTACCAAGGACTGTCAATGCTTGAGTGCTCTTGGTTGCATTTGCATTGAGAAGTTTTGGTGTCAGCCCAATTTAAACTCATTTGTCCTCCAAGATTAATTTGTTTGGCTTCTCCAGCCAAACAATTGCTAATAGCCAGCTATTCAGAGCAGTAATTAATCAAGATATACCCAGACTGTAGTAGCTCCTCAAGGCAGCATTTTCAGTGGAACCAATGGAAGTTCTCCAGAAACCACAAAAGAATTAGGTCTCTCTCTCCTCCAGGGGCACGTGCATGAAGCACATGAATCAACACGCGTGCAAGCACAGTAAACACAGTAAGAAATCTTCTCAATAACTGTAATAATCCTCCTGTTTCCAAGAACACATCTGCAGTTGTTCCTCCTGCTTAGACTGTCCAGGCTGTTTTCCTCACAACATCCACCTGCTGCAGCCAACAATGGTCCTTGGGAGAAAACTCCAAGTGCTGGTCACGGTGGCACCACAACTTCCCTTCATGCAATTCCTGGTTTATTACTCAGCTTTGTTTCCCTCACCCCCTGCCTTCACTGTCATCTTTCACACTGCCAGCTACACTGACCTGCCCAGCAAATACAGTTCTCCTGTTATCTCACTTGGCTCCACTACAGGCACCTCTCCCATGCAGGTTCTTGGCTTTTCCATGCACTGCACACTTTCACATGTGCTTTGCGAGGGGGGAGGCTGACAGGGAACATGGGGTGACTGACAGCCCATCACACCTTCATTCAGAAGTGTAAGACACACATGTTATCTCTTCTGTAAGCTTAAAACACAGGAGGAGGGAGCAGCATGTAGTCTTTTGCTACCTGAGGAAGTGTAAGGCTTTTACATCCCTCTGAGCCTGATCAGCTGGCTCCAACCCAGCCTTCTTAATCCTTACCCAGCTTCCCTCTGTGCCCACACCACTCCTTTATAAGTGACCTCTGTCTCCAATTCCCTGGCAGCAAGCCAGCTCTTCAGCCTACCTTTTGTGCCAGTTGTCCTTTGCCACCTCCTCAAACAAGCCCACTCCCTTTCCCAGTCTGTGCCTGCAGCTCCAGGCTGTCACATTTGCCAGAGCAATACCAATATTGGCAATGTCTGTGAGGGCACAAACCACTATCCAGGAAATCATAGAAACATAGAATTGATTGGGTTGGAAAAGACCTCCAAGATCATCAGGTCCAACCCTTGGTCCAACTCCAGTCCCTTTACCAGATCATGGC
>JAWWEV010000134.1:3406380-3425858 GCA_035583235.1 Hafferia zeledoni
GGAGGAAAGGAGAAGGAGGAGGAAAGGAGAAGGAGGAGGAAAGGAGAAGGAGGAGGAAAGGAGAAGGAGGAGGAAAGAAGGAAAGGAATTTGTTACAGTAAAAGTTAATTCTGAGAACAGTTTTTGCCAGGTGTGAGGATGTCACTCTACTCACTTCCCACATGAGCCTGCAGTCTGTGTTCTCATCCAGTTCCTGGGGCATTCGCTTCTCCCCTGCAAAGGGGCCAAATTTTTCACCCTAAGGAATAATTATAAAATAAAAATAATCAGTAAGGGGAAAAAAAGAAGAAAGTAAGTGACCTACCAAGCTCCAGCAGGGGAACAATTTTCAGCTTCAAACAGAAAAGGGCAGTTTTCCTTTATTGTCCTACTACATGTCAAGAAGGTGCACATTCTTGAGGGCTCAACTTCAGGCTCATTCCCATTCTTTCTCTAGCCTGGAGTATCTCATAAATCCATACCTTTCCCCTTGGAGAAACAGCATTTTTCTTTATCTTAAATAAGGCTGAAATTCTCAAGTCAAAGGTCTTACATTTCTTAATAAAATGTTCAGGAAGCACCTTGCAATAGACATCCAACCAAAACACAGCCTTTGGCATGCACAAAGTTTACATTAGATCTACCAGTGAGATTATTTGCAGCGCTGCTTTTTGAAGTGCCACAAATCAAAACACTGAAGAACTGAAGGTTTGATCATACAGAGAGATTGGTTTAAAAATGGAGGGAATTATGGATGTGTCTATGAATTAATTCGAGCCTCCATAAACAAAATTAAAATGTTGTACCAGCTGCTGGTCATAACACAGGCTGTGAAAGCATCCATTGATAAGTTCTTCCAAAAGTATTTGGTACTGGAGTTTTTTCTTCACAGATGTCACACTGCACACACTGCCTTGTCCTTATTGGCAGTGACAAGCCCTACAACCTGGAATGCAGATTCCCTCAGGCAGTATCCACATCCAAAAGCACTATATACTGCTAAGTATTAGAGTTTATAACTAGATATTGAAAAGCAACTTAGGGTTTCTTTAAGAAATAAGAATATTTTTGTTGATAGAAGTATTGATCTTGTCCACACATGCCTTCCCCCAGGCACATTCCATGTTCCCAGAAACAGCCTGCTACATATTTAGTTTTTACAGACTGCCTGAAAAAGGTGGAATGGGAAATATCCAAGATCATTCCTCTTGGGAACAACCAATCAAATTTAAAAAAAAAAAAATCCTTGCATTTAAAATTAAACCTGAAGAGGTAATAACAAAGGAAAGTAAACTGGCTTTGCAGAACAAGGTAACAGAACAGAGGGGTAGTATTTGCAAATGTGCATAAAGAAGATTTCATTACAAAGAAGAGCAAAGCAGAAGGTGAAAAGATGAGAACAGCACAGGACAGCAGCAGCTGGAGCCCAGAGCAGTGATGGAGACACAGACATGGGCCATGACAGCAAAAGCTGGTGCTGTGGGGCTTCATGTCCTTCCTGATTGCCAAACCACCCTTCCTTGTTCTTCTAATAAGTGATGTCAGAGTTCCTCCCTTGCCAGCTTTTCAAATCCTGGGGTTTAATACTCAGACTGAAATTTCCTCCTTTTCTTCCCTCATCAGCAATGAAGGTGAACACAGGTCAATACAGGTGTATGTGCACAGCACCTACAGGGTTAATTTTACCCACCACTGAAGCCCAGAGCACCCCGGGATGAAGCACAGCAACAGCTCAGGAACAAGAAACACCACACATCATTCCCATCCCAGCTACTCCAAACCAAGAAATCTCTACTGCAGTATGTTTAAGACCTTCTGGAAGCTCAAAGCAATAGCAAAAGGGATCAACCATGTCCATCTCTGAATGCAGAGTAAATGTAACATGAACAGCAGGTGATTCAGATTTAAGCACTTTTTATGGCTTCTCAGACTTGGAGGAAAAAGAAAGCCTGATGTCTTGGAACACAAAGGTCCACAGGGAAAAGTGCAATTGTTCATTTAGGCTCTCAGATCATTTTGTTCATATATATATATATGAACACACACAGACACACATATTATTCCCAGTTAATAAACTGTCATATGCCAATATACATTCAGCAAAAACATACTTAAGACTTGAACTTCCTCTCTGCTCAGTCAAAGCGAGGCATACGACACAGTCTAAAGTCAGCCACAGAAATGACTCAGTATATGAAGGCACACGCTCCCAATGCTGGACAAGCAGTTTTCAAGAGTTGCTCACAAGAAAGCAGCAGTGACTGATCTTCCAGTTGCAGCAGGACACAGAGAAATGTAATGGCTCTCTGATGGTTATGCCAAGAGCCTCATGATACAGTGCTCTGTGGTCAAAGGCCAGCACTTGGAAAGCAGAAGGTACACAAGAATCACATCCCTGTTCAGGTAACAAACAAAACAAAAAGTTTCCACTTCTATGCTTACAAATAAAAAATAGGAAGCCCACCATAATGCCTGAAGGTGCACAAGCAGATGGCAGGCAACAGCAGTTCAGAATGTATTATTAGCACACAACTTTGCTAATAGCAGAATTTTCAGAGGCCTACTTAGCACTTGGAGAGCTGGTACTGTAATTTCTGATCATAAACTCATCTGAAATCTGTTTTACTTTCAGTTCAGACAACTGCAGTTGTGTGACCACAACAGAGACCAAACGGTGCACTCAGCAACATACGTTTTACGTCACAATTAAATGTCACATTCAACACGCCTTCCCAATCCCCAAACTCTGTGGAAATTAATGGCTCTAAGCTACTCTGTATCACAGCCATCAAGTGTAGCACTTCAGCCTCATTATGCGACAGGAGCACATGTTGAGAGCACTTCAGATGGGATTTTTCTTTCCATGCAAAAGAGTCACACACCGCCTGGCTGTGCCATCCACCCTTCTCCCAACAGCCATTCCTCAGGCTCCAACCAATTTTAGGAATGCTGTTTTAACCACTGTTCACAAAGCAACTCGAGAGCTGGTTCGTTAGCCCATCAAAGCCTGTTCTTTTATAATCAGGGCTTTGCACACCACAACTGCCTGTGCTACAGTGGATTCACTGCTAAAGGGCAAAGCCTGTAACAAACATGATCACCAGACACCCCTAATACAGAGAGATCCTCTTGCAACTGCCTCTGCTTTTACCTTCTGCATTACACAGTCTATACACATCACACTCGCAACATTGCAGTATTTCTAGGATGTCCTGGCAGAGCTCTGACCAAACATACTTTGCCTGTACAGAGTTCTCAGCTGATGTGAAGTAATTCAGGTAAGAAAACGCTCTACTCGTCATTGCACGTAGCTCTTAATGGTTCTAATCATAACAGTGTAAAGGAAGGAGACTCAGCCCCTGACCTCACATTTACAATTGATATTTTGTATATGCTTGATTGATACATGTGTATACCCAGAGATGACGATTTCCATGAGTTTCACTGTGTCAGAGTGCTGGGATTAACAGATGTAGTAGTAGTGTACAATCTTACTGTGTGAATCCCAAAGCTATCAAATGAAAGTTCAGAATGTTATAAAATTCTTCGTCTTCCATGCCCCCCAAACACTCGGGGACGCCTCAAAAACGCTCCACCCCACGGTGTCTAAGCCTCGCTGATGAAACCACTGAAAAATTAGGGGAAAAAAATCAGAGCCAAACCAGGATAAAGATGGAAAGCAAAACATGCAAAATGCATGACTGTACAGCTTTGGGTTTGCCGTGGTGTGTCCCAATAAGCCACCTGGACAGTCACCGTCGGGACTGCAGTGATGGCGATTCCCTCAGGTATGAGGTGTGAAGTGGCATCACCCGCCCGGGACACGACAGATGTGCAGTTCAGCAGCATCAACCACCCCACTCCCGAGCCCGAGTAATTATCCCGAAAGGAGGAATGAACTCCCTCAGAGCTCCCAGAGCCAGAGGGACGGAGGGACCGGCGGGCGCCCCTCGGACCACGAGGGAGGCGGTGCCGCCCGGGGAGCTCTGCGCTCACCGCCGTGCCAGAAACACAACAAAGTTCAAAAAATAAATAGTAATAAACAAAAAAGAACCAAACTCTACAGAGCAAACCCTGCGCTGGCCCCCGCGCCCTGTCCAGCCCGAGGGGGAGCCCCGGGCGGGGGGACAGCGGGCGGTGCCTCCCGTGAGGGCACAGCGCGGCCCCGGCCAAGCTGGAGCGGGGCAGAGGGCGGGGAAGCCGCCCCGCTCCCCGGCCATACGTGGCAGCCTCTCCCCGCGGGCCGGGCCGGGCCAGGCCGCTCCCCCGCCATCACCCACCTTCTTCACTCTGCGGGCCGTGTAAAGCCCCATCCCGTCCTGCACCCGGGACGACTTCAGGGCGAACCTATCCGGCACGTACATGCCCAGCATTTTGGCACGGAACTCGGGCCCCTCCGCCTGCTAGAGGGAAGGAGGAGGAGGAGGAGGATTCCCGGGGACTCCCATCCCACCGGGAGCAGGGAGCGGCGGCAGGAAGAGGGGCTGGCCGAGGGGCTCTCCCGGCTCCGGAGGGGCGGGGCCGGCGAGCGGGACGGGGCGGGCGGGAGTGGCGGGAACGGCGCGAGGGGCCGGGAACGGGCGCGCGCGAGGGGCCGGGGGCGGGAATGGGGGCGCGTGAGGGGCCTGGGAGAGCGGGAATGGGCGCGTGAAGGGCCGGGAAAGCGGGAACGGGCGCGTGAGGTGGCCGGGAGCGGGCCGGGGGCGCGTCCCACAGGTCCCTGGGATCGATCTTGGGGTTCCTGGAGGAACCCACGGACTGGGATCGATCCTCGGGTTCCTGGAGTGGAGCTACAGGGAACCCACGGACTGGGATCGATCCTCGGGTTCCCACAGTGCAGGTACAGGGAACCCACGGACTGGGATCGATCCTGGGGTTCCTGGAGGAACCCACGGACTGGGATCGATCCCTCGGGTTCCTGCAGTGCAGGTACGGGAAACCCACGGACTGGGATTGATCCTCGGGGTCCTGGAGGAACTTACGGACTGGAATCGATCCTGGGGTTCCCGCAGTGGAGCTACAGGGAACCCACAGACTGGGATCGATCCTCAGGTTCCTGCAGGGCAGGTACAGGGAACCCACACTCGCTCCCCAAACCACGTAACTCTTCACTTGCAGGGCTTGCTTATGAGGGAACGCCAGAAATTGAGCAATCTCAAAAGAATACAAACACCACAAATTATTTTCTCTAAAAATTAACATCCTCCATGGTCTTATACCCAGCAAGGGCATTGCTTTCTGACTCAAACCACAGTGTAGTTGACCAGGGAGAAAAGTTTCACGTTAGCACATTGCTAATGTGACTCCAGCACTCTGAACACTCCTGTGAAATAAAACTACAATACCCAACAGTGACCTCTTCTCTAGAAAGCTGATTATTTTGGGTTGGGATTTCAGTCCACATCATACAAATACTGAGTGGTGTAGCTGGAAAGGGGATTTGGTTGCACCCGATTATGAAGTCAAAAGTAAGTATGGAGGCATACAGAAGGAAAAGGAATAAAAGTGATAAACCTATATATTTATAGACATTTTAAAATTGTGCTTCTAATAATAATAATAATTAAGCCACTGGAGCGTAATAACCTCTTCCTCTTAGTATTCCTTCAGAGATATTAACAGATTTATAAATAGTGGAAATATTAAAAGCTCCTGGTTTCCAAGTTGGAAGGAGTGAAAAATGTGCAGAGTTTTATTTACCACATGTCAGTGGTAACATCATCATAAAAGCACGTATTGCTTTGGATCAGTTGGGTTTCTGCCTGTCCATAGGAAGACATTCAGGGAAAAATAAAATAAAATTAAAAACCCCAGATCTAGCTGAACATGGAACTCCCTTTAACTGTGTTTTGTTCCCTTACATATTGCACACAATGATGCCATTTTGCATTTAGCATCTACAGAGTGGCAGCTTTGCTACCATAAAAGTTTATTAAAAAAAGGTGATGTACGTTCTCACCACCACACAGGTGTATGCAGAAAAACATAGATGGTACTGCATAGTCAATACATGAGCAAAAGCTGTGGTGAATTAGTCCTCCCCCTTGACAAAAACAAAAGGAAAAAATCTCCAACAACATGATTGAAAGAATGATTTTGGGAATGAAAACCAGACACAGAGGTTTTACACCTTGACAGAGAGCCTGGACATTGACTGCCAATTTAGTAATAAAACCCAATAAAAATGGAACATCTAAATATAAGTAAAAATTCTAGCATCTCAAAAACATAACCTGAGCTGAGAGGAAATAAGTTGCCTGGGGTAACTGCTTCAATTTTAAGACTAAGAGCAAAATTCAACAATTATTTTAATTAAGATCCAGCTCCAAAGCTTCCATATGCATAACTGAACATACTTAGTATTTTTGTAGACCAGAACACTTTGTTGAATGCATGCCAGTCTGCCTTAATAAATATCAGATTAAAATGCTGGCATCACTTTCCTTGTCTGACCTTTTCCAAAGGCTATGAATATTATAAAATCATTTCACAATTTCTTAAGACCTCAGTATTTTTCTCTTCTGAATTAAAAAAAAAAATGTTTGGGGGTCCTTCATTTTGAGCCTTAAAAGATTTCTTTTATGTGAAGTTTAAAGCACCATTTGCAATGCATTTGTGTGTCTGGTTTTAAGCTTATTAAGTGTACAAGACTAATTATTTTAGTTTGTAAACTTCATCCATTATTATTCCAACGTAGAATGCAGTTCCCTCTGTCTTACTGGGTTTAAAAAGTTGGAAAAGGTGCTGTAGCTCTGGACAAAAGACACCAGTCTCTCCTTTTGCAGTGTACTGGGTGTTGTGGCATTGACCAGATATTAACAACTGCTGTGTACCTGTTACATTTTCTTTCATTTAAATTAATCAGCCATTGACCTTAAAGCTGTAACTTTGCATCAGAGAGAAACTGAACACATTGACCCACTGTTTCCATGTTTCTCTCTACACAGAACACCAAGGAGAAGCACGAGGACATCCAGCAGCCTTCAGGTTTGAGGCCTAATGCTATCAGGAGTTATTTCCATAACTTCCTTGGAAAGAGAAGGAGGTATTTTTCAGAAGGAAGTTCTTATGTAGTCATGAAAGCTGCTGTGCCCCAAATGAAATTCCACGGCAGGAATCCATGTGTGGTGACAAACAAAATAATTAGAAGAGTTTTTGTCTGGAGTTACAGCACTTGTTGCAACATCCTACCAGGAGCGTGGTATGTTACCCCCTCCACTCCAGGAACAGTTCATTAAGTGTCATACTTAGTGTGTCACATTCTGAAACAAAAAGATTTGAGACCAAAATCTTCAGGGTTTCAGAATTAAACATGCCAGGCACTGAAGTATCAAGCAGCTTAGAAAGAAAACATGTTATCCAGAAGAAAAGACTAGTTTTCACAGCTAATCCTTTGTTTAGATCATGTAGTATCATCTCCAAAACGTTTCAGGAACTTTACATTTATTTCCTATCTCCTCCTGCTCTGCAGGCAGTTGGACTGAAATCAGAGCCTCATGGTTTTTTATCCTTTCAAGAGTTCCCTACATCCTTAAGTATTAAGATATTGGCTTTTGCAGCATCCATAGCAATGCCAGAATTTGATTCTGGGGGCTGACACACCTGAGAAAGGCTGTTCATGATAATGGCTCCTCCTTCCCAGTCTGAACATTCACTGGACCACACAACATTTCTGCACTGCAGTCTAAGGAAGTTTGCAGGTATGTTTTGAAAACTTCCTTCCTAAATCTACAAATCTCTCCCCCAGCCCCATCCACTTGCTCTTAACCTGGTGAGATCAGGAGCAGCTCTTTAAAAGCAATCTTTGTCCAATCTAGATTGTACCCCATTTGCAGGACACATACAGTATTGCCAGACTATTTCCTCTTAGGTCATGTGCACCTGCACATTTCCAGTGTGCAAATAATGTTTAGCTTTGTTTCAGTCAGGTATTTCCCTGGCATTTGCTAAGCCCATTTTTCAGGGTACAAAATCAACTTCATTTGGGGTCATTGTTCTTTTTCCAACATGACCAGACTTTCTACACTGCAGTACCTGGACCCAGGATGGAAAGAGGGCTTTGCATTGTCTCATTTTGCATTGAAGTTTCAGGAGGCAAAGGTTCCAGCTTGTCCAATGACAGGAGCTGAGGGGATTGGAAGGACCCTAAAGATCATCTCGTTCCAACCCCCTGCCATGGGCAGGGACACCTTCCACTAAACCAGGTCCCTCAGAGCCCCACCCAGCCTGGCCCCAACAGGGAACTTCAGTCCATAGAATATGCCAGCACACAGACATGGTAACTCTTGTACTGTTTTTGAAGACAAATCCAAGAAGTGCATCACTCTCCAGTGAAATATTTGGAAACAGAGGCAGCAAATGAGCTCCCAGAGCTGTGTGGGCCTTCCAAGCCTGGCCTGCCTCGGGGACAGTGGCACCCTTGGCTCTAGGAATTACCAGGCTCAGGGACTAAGAACCTGGAACAAATTGTGTTGACATGGAGTCAACTTAAACCATGTGTCATTCTACCAACTAAAAACTCAATCTCTTATGTAAAACAAACTACCCTCTGAAATAAATATGACAAAAAGTCCCATCTACTCAATGTCTCAGTGGTTTTTTTTCAGTTCTAACAGTGTTTGTTTTGTCTGTATTTTCTGGTGATGTGAAAAAACTTAAGCTGTTCTTTCCCTAATGCACTTTGATGTGCTGAGCAAAATTCCTTCCAGAGCTATTTTTAAGGATGGCTTTTTTGTGTGTCTTGGGGGTTTTTTTTCCTACACTGACTCTTTTGAAGCTTTTTGAATTCAGTAAACATTGCAAGTAAAAAATTATTTCCCTACCAAATCTCTCTTCTAATCAGTGCAGAGTTGGCTTTTGGGATTTTACAGACTTCTTGTGCTGTGATAGTCAAGGCCATGCAAAGCTGTAAATCCTAAGTGTAATCTTATGTCTCATTCTTTGCTTACATGTACTGGGTAGTTGCTGTCAAAATTTCTTTCTCAGAGGTTTGAAGTCCTAAAAGTTGGTGTGAGGATTTCAGAATTAAAATTTTTCTCCTTCCCCTTTGAAAATACTAAAGTACATACAGGCATTTGTATTTACAGCTGATGACATATTAAGTGTTCACTCCTATTGTTTGAGAGTTTTAAACTAGGGTAAAAAAAAAAAAAATTGAGTAATACTCTTGAGAAAAAGTACTCAAAGCAACAGTGGGTCTTAAACTGTACTCGAGTCAGTTATTTTGCTGATATGAAAATATATGTACTCCTATTTATACACCCCAGCAGGAAAGATTGCAAGATAAAACTCATCTTCAGTACTGGCTCAGCCTCGGCTGGAAAACTGGATTCATTTTGTCATCACTTTCCTAGGAAAAAATTGGAACAGCAGACAAAGTTCTAACAAGGTTTTGTTAAGAAAAATCCTAAGGAGCATATCTATAGGAGTTACAGGCTTTGTAGACAAAGGAGGAGGGAAGTCCAGATGATAACCATAGACATTGATCAAAAATCTAGTAGATACAGCCTCAGAAGAATGATTGAAGATATTCAGGTCTTCAGTATAGAGAACAGAAAACTTCGGGACGGATATGAAATAACAGTGTTCAAGTACATTAAATCTACTTAGAAGAAAACTAAACCCAAGAAACTTTCTTCCTTTAGTGAACACCAAGCTCAGGTTTAAAGGGTCATTCAACAGGCTGAGGTAAGAAAAGCCTGTTGAGGGTTGTTACAGTCAGAGAGGTGTATCCAGCTAAGAAAGGCTGCTCAAATACTTGGAGACAGGAGGAGTACCCAGGGCCAACACGATGCACACCTGACCCAGCCCCGTAAGGGCTCCCAGACACCCGGTACTGCACAGGGGGTGACCTCTGGGGCACTCACATGTTATTCTCCTGGATAAAAAAACACAGGAAAACATGAGCCTAGAAACCTTGCAAATACACAGATTAACCCCCAAAACTCCAAATCCTTATTTTACAACATTTAGTGGAAGCCATCTCTGCTATTTGCCTCAGAGACAGCAACTGGCAGAATCACTTTATGCCGCAGCACATGAACTGGGCCACATCCTCACACACTGCAAAAGTGTCTTCACCAGCTCAGGATATCCTATTTCAGCTTGAGAGCAGCTCCCTAAATTCATGTCACACACACTCTTTTTCCCGTCAGCCCCTTCAGGATTGGCTCACCCTTTCCTTCATTAATGGAAAGTGACTTTCCAGACCCAGCTTCTCCCTGGTGAGCTGGTTCCCTCAATCCCCCCCATTCACACCCATGCCCTGTTGCATAAAGGTCACACCTTCTCAGGCCCCATTTCCCATTATGCCCTGCACTGGTGCTGATCACATGCTCCTTCTGGGAGCAATAAAAGCCTTTAAAGTACCTACTTCCCTTCTCCTTATGACCTAATCTTGAGAGGGATCTCCATATAACACCAGCTTTGCCACCAAGCCAATTCCTACTCTGTGCAGGTATTTTTATTTGTTGAAAAAACAGGGAAAACAGGCTCTCAGTACCTGCTCTGTGACTGTCCTTTAGCTCATCACATTTGGCAGTCCAACCACAAAATCAATTCCTTCTAAAACCTTGAAAGAGCCTCAATGCTGGCAAGTATTTTTCCACCATTCCTGAATAGGACATGAAGCTGGAACACCATGTTGGGGTTTCCTGTAGCAGGAAGACAGCTGACTACTATGAACTCACAGTGGTTTGCTAATATTATTATTATAGCAGATGGATGACAGCTCTCATGACTGACCTCTGCCTTTTTATGTCTGCCACGTGGGGTTGGATATCCATATTTTCATTTCTCCATGAATCTCTGCTACACTGGGTATAGTTAAACTGCTGCACAGAATGTTTCTAAATCCTTGGAGAATGGCAACATACACACAGAAGGTATTTCTCAGAACTGCCAGCTATGGAAAATTCATTCTGGCATTCTGAGCACATTTGCACAATCTCTCCTGTCTTTGCTCAGAGATTTGTCTCAGGTCATCTTTCACATAATTATTGTGCTCACTGTTTTTCTCCCATCCTCTGAAAAACAGCACTTGGGTTACCTTCTTTTCCACACGATGAATATCCACTGCCTTCTACCTTCCAACATTCAGCTGTGTCTGAACCACAAGTGGAAGGCTTAAACCCCCCAGTTATCCACACTACATATGTGTTAGTTTCTTCCTGAACTGTGAGCTGGAGAAATTTAATTCCCCTGGTCAGGAAACCTGGTCCCAGGAGGGATCAGTTTGTTCTAATGCCTGCAGGAGATGGGAGCACAAACAGATCTCCATCACCTAGTTGGGAAGTTAACCCAATTCCCATGTTCACCTAAGAGGCAATACTTGCCATCCCAGACCAGACTCCACATTTAGTATTGCCTTCTTGCATTACAGACTACACACCCACTGCTTTCCTTTCTGATGCCTTTCCAGTCTTTTTACTCACATCTTGTCTTCATTCCTGGTTCATTTTCACATTTCTAGTATTCCTTTCTATTGGAAAAACGCCCTCAATTTTAGCAACCAAATATTTTCCTTCACCCCCTTCGAAGAACCAAAAACTTTTTCTATGAATCATCTTCAGTCTATCTTATCTTGTAGACTTTGAATTCAGAGACTGTGTTTCAAGGACTGGCACATGCCTCCAGTATTTACAGAACACAATTACTTATTTCTTCCCTCCCCACTTTTATGAAGTGTTGAATTCACAGCTATCAATGATACCTGACCTGAGACATGACACAAACCCCCAGGTGTCCAGGCCATTAGGGGTGGAGACAGTGAATTTGAAATCAGGGGTACCACATGCATGTTTAGAATGAACTGAGCCCAACAAAACTCAACTAAAAAAAATAGTCAAACCACCAACATTTGTCAGGGATTACGTTTCTCACTAAACCGTGCAGGATGAGTATTTGAAAAGGGCTTTTCTGTTGAATGTTTCCATTAAAAACTCTAATCTCTATTATATTCCATCTGACACCATGGATGCTCAGCAACTGTCCAAAACATCCAGATGTCAGACTAGATTCTAAAAAATGTAAGCAGCAGCAACATCTACTGTACAACTCCAGTGATTTTTGGATGTTGTTGCCAAGGTCTGTAAGGATCAACGGTAAAATTACATACATCAGAAAAACAAGCAAACAATAGGAAAAAAAATGAAGAAAACCAACAGCTATTTCAAAGATTGAGTTCTTACAAATACTTCATAGTGAAGTTACTCAGTTTTGAAAGCAATAGAGGAATTAAAGATGAGAGTATAACTTTTTGTTGCTCGTTTTTTTCTTTATGTTTTCAAAATTAATACAGAAAGAAGAACTGTGTTCTTTGTTACAAGCGACACTAGAATGATACAGACAGGCTGACTCTTTCAGACAGAGCCTTCTATTTAAGCTTTACAGGTCTGCTCAGCTTCCCAAAGCAGAGGTGTCTGTCACTAAATTCACTGGGGGAGAGGATCTCAGATGGCACGTTCTCAGGAACTACTTTCCCTGTTCACCAAGAACAGAAGCTGATACAAACTCCTGATACAGGTCTGTTAAACCTACACTTCGGGGCAGAAGTTGATTTTGAGAGCAGGTTGAAGTCAGCAAGGAGTTCAGTAACTATCTGAAATGCACAGAGAAGGACCAATGTTTGTGTGCATACAAACGGATTAATAAGAGGCTCTGAAAAACACTTCTTGAAGAAAAGCAATACTGAGAAGGACACCTGTCAGCTGCCTGCCTGTGCTCCCTTTCTGAAGGATTCCTCCTTGGTTAACATCAGCAACTCCTGTGCTCAGCCTGAACCTGGAGTTGGTTCTGCCACACCAGGCAAAGCCTGACAGTGCAAACCTTCACCTCAGCTGCAGGGAGAGCTGCTCTGTGCCACTTCAGAGGACACACTGGCTCCCCCCTGGGTCGGGCTGCACAGTTTGGGTTTGAGGCTGTTTGTGGGACGCTGTTCTATTTATCACACAATAGGGTTTCTGTTCCCCCCTTGGTGCCATTGTGCTTTTTCCAGTTACGTTCTCAGTCGCAGCCTGCCAGGCCCTGGAGGCATCTGGGCACTGGGTGCCCCACAACGTTAAAGTTATTGCTGCTCAGTATTGCTGCAAATGGGTTAGTCATCCCTTCTCATAAAGCACCAAGGCAATGGACGGAAAACACAGTGCAGCTGCATCTAGTTTAGAAGTGTGTCTTTCAAGGGGTACAACACATTGCCATGCCCTTTTTGAAATTACATGAAAGTCTGCCCAAACTACAACTCATCCCAGAAAGTCTGAACGGAGCCCTGTCTACACTCAAAGAGCAGCCACTTTAGTCCTTGTACAACCTGTCTGTGACCAACCTGCACAACAAACACACTTCACTGCTCTGTCAACGTGGGTGAAAAGCAATAACCTGCTCAGTCAGAGGATGCAGCACAACTCACATGTTTTCGCCTGACCCATGGATCAGCCTAAGCAGGCACTTCTCACAGCATGAGGGGAGCCCCAGAGAGAACCAGAAGGGAAGGAAGCACAGGGGATGCAGAGCACTCAGTGTGCAGCTGCTGTGATGGCCCTGTCTGTCCCACCAGGGGATCTTTGGGCCCACCAACCTGCTCCTCCCACAGACACACCTGTACACACAGAGCCCCCAGCAAAGGACAGAAGCACAGTCTCCAATTCCTCTCTGGTTTCTTACAAATAAACAATTTTTTTTTGCTTTTTGTAGTTGCTGAATTTTATCATTCATGCATCAGTTCTTGACTGCATTACTTCCATTTAGTTTACAAACTGCAGTAAGAGCTATTGGGCTGCAAACCATACATTTTAATTCTAATAAAACACCACCAAATAACAATTGCATTAGTTTCTTTTCCTTTGTTTCACCTCTTTTACAGACTTGGAGGCCATAGGCATAACCATTACTTGTAATGGGATTTTGAATGTTGGAGAATATTTATAATAACCAACAGTGAATCGTGATAAAAGACAGAGGAAAAGGAACAGTCTAAAAGGCTTGGAGCAAAACAGTAAGTAGACAGGTGAAGCATTTGTCTTAACTCTTAATAGTCTGCATTTAGTTGAATGCAATTAATCTCAAATTCTCCTCAAATGGCTTTTGAAAATATGTTAATAGATATGGTTATGACAAATTAAAGTCACATATTATCCCATTATTTAAGAGCCGGGTGATTATTTCTTCTGATGGGCCCCACTGAAGAAAGCTGTTAGAAAGAAGTGGGAATTTAAATGGTTTCAATTATTTAAAAAATAAATTTGAAATACTTTTTTCATAAGAAACCTACTGCTTTGAGAAGCCTAGGAAGGAACAGCTATTAATTATGGCATCATCCCACATGGCATTTTGTCCCCCCTGTCCAGTCTAAAGTATCTGCTTAATGGACCAAAGCCACCAAAAAAGCCATCATTGTGTAAATGAAGACATTTATCTCTTTCAAACTACATCAGCAGGAACTAGAGCTGGCTTGGACTAAATTCAAGACAATTTTTTGTAGACTTAATGCACACCTTTTATGATAGATCATTTACCAATAATTTTATTCTCTTTCTCCCCTCATTTCCCTCCCATAAAAACAATGAAAATTATGAAGAAAACATAAAATTATAAAAATCTGCATTGAAATGGAGAGAGGTATAGCCAGGACCATGGATTTCCTGCAGGCTTGAGTAACCTGCGAGTTCTCACTTGTTCCTTGAGCCATCATGAGCACACGGCCACAGGCCCTGTCCCAGGGACAGACATTTGGACTGTGTTAAGCTTCCAGGGGGTGTGGGTGCAAAACGCCACCATGGAACAGTTATTAAAAATGCTGCATGTTTGCTATTGCTGTGGTTTGTCAGAAAGGTTTAAGATGTTTCCATTTAATGAAAATGTGCCTCTATTCTGTTTGTATTACTGTTTGTTGCTTTCATGTTGGTTCCTCCTCCTCAGGATCATTGTTTGTCCCTGCACTGTGGGGTGTCCTGGGCTGCTGTGCCCTGGGACTGGGGAGATGTCACACATTGTACAACCCTTCATTACTCCAGTGGTTAATTTACAGAGGGGTGTTTCTGCCATAGCAACTTCTCTGAACTTATTGGGAAGATTTAGTCTGGAGCAGGAAAAAAGGAACCACATTCATTGTGCAGAGCAGTGTGGGAGCAGCATGATTTTAGCTTGTTACAGTTCCCAAGAGCTCCTCATCCAATCACCACCCATCAGATCACTCCTCTTAATCAAAGCCCCCACACTGAGCAGACACCTGTACCTACATCCACACAGGAGGTCTACAGAAGTAAAAAATGTGACCAAAAGTACTCATGCCATGCAGAAAACACCCCATACCAAACCTCCACTCTTCACTGTGAGCACACCTCCTGAACTAGCAGAAAAAGCAGCTTAGGCCATGAAAAAAACAACCAGAAAGCACAAATTCCAGCTGAGGTAGAAGGCAGCCCAAGGGATCACCCAGTTAACCTTTGCACAAACTGGAAGTGTGGATAACTGCACATTTGCTGCAGTGTATGAGAATGCAAAAAAGTGGCTGTATTTTGAGATGGAAAAGAACAGTATTGTATGATGGAAACATCACACAAAGAAGCAGACAACTTGAAAAGATAGCCAGAAAACATTAACAGTAGCTAAATATTTATATTGCACATTTCACATTTGTCACAACATACCCTTCTTTCGCCAGAAAAAAAAAAAATTCTCTTAGGGGCTAGGACAGAGAAGATCCAATTTATTTGTTTCTCTGGGTATATTATCTTCTTTTAAATGGAGAGACAGAGCCAAGTGGGTGCCCCTGAAGGGGGAAAGATGCAGCATCCTCATTTGTGAGCTCCTGGGTGTGCTTAAGTGGGGAGAAGCAAACAACAGGAGACACCAGCACACAGATCAGGCTCAGGAGGTGGCCAAGAGCAGCAGGACAAGCCAGAAACAAGCCCTGGTGACAATGGGAAAAGTTCACTATGGACCAGAACGAACTTGCCAGCTGCTTCAGCCCCAAAAGCCACCGAGCTCACTGAAACCAAGGCTGGAAGCAAGGACAAAGTGAGCAGCAGGAGGTTTGTTTATAAACCCTTCCCCATGTCTAGTCTGTCTTTCCTCTCTCTTGTCTCTGTTGCAAGAAGTTTGTCTGGTGTAGGCTTTGCTCAAAGAAAACCTGAGGTTTGAGTTTAAAAGCTCTTTGAGAGAAGAGCTGGACAGACCTACCTCATAGCTCTTGTCAAAGACTTACTTTTTTAATGAGTGGTATTTTGGTGTTTCATTTAATTATGATGAAAAAGACTTGGCTGCTGTAGTGGCTCTGTCAAGTTTTACCTCCTAGAGAAGGGTGGGTGGGTGGGTGAGTGAGTGAGAGCACCACCAGCTATGCACAAGGGCACAGTGTGAGCTCAGAAACAGCCATGACCGCCAGCAATTCCTGCACACTTGGACATAAAGACAGCATGAGGCTCTGGTAGAAAGACTAGAGAGTTACGAAATCCTTTCTCCACTTCCATACTCCATCTGAGCTAGTTGCTGCTGATCCAAACCTCTGGGCAGAGCCTCCTCCAAAGCACGTCATGCACACTGGGCTGAGTTACTGTACAATCAGCTGTAATGCCACTTGAGCAAGGCCAGAGGAAAGTGATCAGAGAGCTCCAAAACACAGCAAGCAAAGGGCCTTTGTGGATACCAACAGGGAACCTGTGACTAAACAAGATGCAGAAACCTGCAGAAAGCTGTAACCTGCTTTAATCTGCTGCTCACAGCAAAGGAGCAGGCACAGCCTTTCTCTGTGTCCTTTGGGTGTGCTACAGGGCTCTGGAGAGGGCATGAGCCCCACTGCTGGCACTCAGCAGCCACCAATTACAGAACTTGTGCACTGCCACTGCCTGGCCCCGCCAGGCACCATCTGCCTGCTGCCCTCCCGGCAGCTCCAGCTGCAGCCACAGCGGGAAGGACATGAGGAAGCCATTAGGGCTTAGGAGCAGTTGCCCAACATGACTCAAAGGAGGATCTGAGGAAACAGAATGGAATCACTCATGTCCGTTCACTCAACATCTGCAGGCGGCCACAGCTGCTCTGCTCTCCACACAGCCCCATGGCTCTCCAGAACAGCACAGGATCTGCTCTGGCTTGGGGTACCTGCCCAGTAGCCTTAAACGTGACAAACACTGAAAAAAAACCCAAACAAATTTGTGGTCCATGAAAGAATGGCTGTGAAGGGACAGTACTCAGGAAAACAAAAGCCGAGAGGAGGAACAACCCGTCCCTGTTGCACTGCAAACTGGGAGAGCTGGCTCCAGCTTCTAATTGTAAGCAACTTGGGGGCAGTGTATTTGTGTGGATTTCACATTCAGCTTCCCAGGTGTGCGATGGGGAATTGAGGAGAATAAACACAGTAACGCTGATGGGGCCAGACTACAGCTGGCATAGCATGGGAGTGTGGCAGGGAAAACATCAAGAGTGCCCATAGCGAGCCCTGCCTGTGCTCAGCAGGGTTCCTCACCATCACTCCTCCAAGAATTAAATCATTCCCTGGGACACAGAAGAGGAGTAAGTCCTGATTGCAAGGAGCAAAGTAAGAACCATGGCTAACTGCCTGTGGGGGACACCCTCACACTGCCATCATACCACCCCAAAGATCAGTTATCTGCCTTTGAGACGTAACGTCCCTTTTAGTAGCCATACTATTTTGTGTCTATAAGCACCAAGTATTCAAATAACAGCATTTCCACCTGCTCTTTTCTCAGTTTTCCTCATCATAGAAAGGGTCAGTAAGGAAAGTCTTCAGAGGAGGAGAGGACCTCTTTTAGAAGTGAATTATAACCATTTCTCTCACCTCAACTCCACATGCTTTTCAGTGGGCAGGAATCAAACTGGAAATCAGACAACTTTCCAAAATGCACAGTGGCTGCAAGATCAGATGCCAGCTACACATTCATCATTCACTCATGCCTATTTGAGATAGACAAGTTCCTTTCAGTCAAACAGACAAGTTGTGCTGGGAAGTAGTAACTATCTGCATTCCAAAAGCCTATCAGTGTTATCAGGTCACTTAAACTTGTATTTATAAATAGTTCTTTTTAAAAGAAATAGCTTAAATAAAAGAGGGGAGGGAGGATGTCCCCCCATGCTGGTATCAGCAGTGGTTTTCCAGACAGGCTGAGGATTATGACTATTAGAGCCAGTGATGTGGATTTTAGAGAAGTGATAAAAGCATTCTTCAAAGTAGCTTTGGAACCACTGAACAGATGAGATGAAGTAAGAACTTGCATCTCTGACAGGATTAATACCCCAAGTTTATAAACCAGTCTAAACACTTGTTTAGAAGACTAAACCATCCCTGAATTGTATGAGTTCCTGTCATAGCCTTTCATGGATCCACAAACCCTAAAGTGACTCTGAAATCCATGGAGTACCTGAGGACAAAAAGTGAAAGGCTCTCCTCACTAACACAGAGCTACTGGGGAAAGGGTTTAACATGGAAATGATGTGAAAAGCTCGGCTTCTCCCCTACATATAGGATTAAGTTACACAGCCAGAAACAGCTGCTGCAGCTCAGCAGGAAAATGCAAGGTTTGAGAAATAGTGGCTTGAAAAGGCAGGGCTGGGGGAAGTCAATATTTACAACACACTCTTTTCTACTTAACAATTAAAGAAATCAGGAGGCCGTGGGGAGGGACTAAAATATTTTAGTTCACAAAACATCTAGATTTTATTTTTTCTCCTCTCTCCCTGTGTTTCACCTGAAATAACATGCAGTTCCAGGTGTGGAATAGCACAGGTAAAATCACTATGAATTAGGAATTACATTAAGACACTGAGCACCAGAATAATGGGGGGTTTTGTAATCCAGACTCTCTGATCTTTTCTCTCTCATCCAAAAACCCCATACTGAATGATAAGCAGGATAATTTCTTAACTCTCATTCTAGAAGCAAAGCAGGCTAAAGCTGCATGTCCCATTTGTGGTGTTATTCCCACCTTACACCAGAGCTCACACAGTCAGACAGACTCTTCCCTACCAGGCTCGCCAGACTTACAATAAGAATTACAACACAACTAAAAGGAATTCAGGTCTCTTTGCAAGGTATGCATTATAAGATTAATACTTAATAATCCTGTCAACGTTTATTTTAGTTAAGCTAAGCAGAAATTTACAGTCATTTTAGCTGTCTGTTGCTATAGACAGACACTTCTGTAAATCAAGTGAAACAAACAGGCCCTGCTTACCTCTAGCAGGTGTTTTACTACCTGAACTCTCACCCAAGCCTGGCACTGACACACAGGCAGGACAGGGTGGGTGGGAATCACCATGTGTATCAACATCAATACCCTCAAAAACGAGCAATTAATTACTTCCTCTGGATCAGCTTTCAACAGCTTTGCCATTATAGTATCAACACACATTTGTGCTATGAAGCAACTATTCACTGCTCAGAGAACAGAAAAAGGCTTGGATAATTCTACCTGAAGGGAAGTTCTAGCCAGGTGGGGGTTGGTCTCTTCTTCCAGGCACTCAGCAATAGGACAAGGGGGCACGGGCTC
>JAWWEV010000134.1:3426543-3496555 GCA_035583235.1 Hafferia zeledoni
GTGCCATGATCTGGTAAAGGGACTGGAGTTGCCCCAAGGGTTGGACTTGATGATCTCGGAGGTCTTTTCCAACCCAATTGATTCTATGATTCTGTGATTCTATTTTGTCTGCTGTCTGAAGTACAACACCACAGCTTAAGTTAAACGTCTTATGCATGAGGTTAGCAGGTTCAGGACTTTTCATACATGTAAACAGGTTTTTTTATATTTTTCAGACAAAAGGAGAGAAGAAAAGGGATTTTCTTTCTTTTTAAATAGGGTCATAGTTACTAATCAGTCACAAACAACTGGCTGAAGTACCAGTATCAGAACACAAAGTGAAACAACTCTCCCTGGCAGAGCTAAAACATAAAGCCAAAACCTCTGTAGGTCTGAATATTCTCCTTTTATTTAAAAGCAAACTTTCAAAAGCAAACAAAGGCCAATTCACCTACCTCTAAGAACTCACTGCTCCCTTCCCTCAGCTTAGGACAGGGCAAGGCAGGACAGGCATCTTTGACAGTTCCTGTGAAAAGGCTTGTTGAAGGAAGCCGGGTCACCTGGCCCCAGTGGTGGGGCTGGTAATGAAGCCCAGCTGCAGCTCCCGGGCTCTGGAGAGCACAATGCAATGTCCCTGTGGAACTGCTTGTGCTTTGTGTAGCAGCTCAGATCAGTGCAGGCAGGGGAAAAGCACGTGGAAAAAGCCACTTTCTTTGGAGTGGTTTTATTTTGCACTCACATCGCCATGAAAACACAGTGTAAGATGAAAATGCAAGAGGGCAAAACTGCATCTTATCCTGCTGCATCTTTGGGGACCAAAACAGCACCAGGAAGTAACAGACAAATAAATAAATAGTGCTCAAGAGTCAAGAAAAAAACATTCCTATTCCTCTCTCCTTCTAACAACAGTGGAATGTCAGGAGATCACTTCAGGAATAGCAAACACTGTCAAATAACAGAGGACACAAAGGAAAATGGTAACTTGAATGGGGAGATGCAGAGCTGAGAAGTCACTGGCTGAGCTGTGCACATCTGGGATGGTCTCTGGGGGGTCAGTCAGACCAAAGATGTGGGTATTGCCACAGAACTTGAGGGCTGATGTCTGCTACCACAAAGGTTTATGAATAAATTTCTATTTTAATTACCTCTCCAGGCTTGTGCTCAAAAGCCCTGTTATATAAATTTTTGTGTATTTCATATACCAGATTTTTAAAAATTTTTTTATGCCAATCACCCATCTATTCTATTCTTTTGGAAGTTTTTCATACATGTTTTGCTGTTGCCCATGCTATGACATCTTAAGTGGGCTCTGTGCTTTCACAAACAGTCAGGAGCTTTCCCAGCAGATGAGACCTATTTTACTTTAGTCCCTGCTTCAGTCACCTCTCAGTTAAGGCTGACATATTTGCACCGTATAAACCAGTGCCCTTATTTTAACTCCATCCTTCAATGAACTGTCTCTCAGACCCACTTGGGTGCACTAAGACCTGAATAATGAGATGATTAGTAGATGTGATATTAGCATGGTCTCAGTTTCATCCAGAAGAACCAAGAGAGCTCGTTGTTCAGGAAAAGAAGAATTCCAGAGGGAATAAAGACAACTATTGTGACGTTTTTCTTTGAAAGCACAGTGTTCAGAAATAGAAGATGCATGCATCTTGGGGAGATTTTTAATGTTGTGACATACTGCAAACAGAAGGGGCTAGCAGGCAGAAAAGCCAAGGGAGCTGGATGAATATCCAAACAGAGAAGTCTGAACAAATAGAGCTGGAATTGTGGTGTAACATATGTTTTCAAGTAAACATCATAATGGGCCGGTGGAAGGGGTGCTGTTCCCCACACAACAGGCAGCAGTAAATAGAAATGCATAAAAAATGTAAGTCTTGCCTTTAGCTTGGGGATTCAGTAGCTTTGTGGACAGCGAAATGTAGGGAAAATATCTTACTGGCAACTGTTGATCTCACCTTGGTACCACAGTCCTGCTCTTGAGGCTTCCCAGCTGCACCATCTCCTGCTCTTGTATACCCTGGCACAGTAATCCAGTGAGGGGGTGTTACTGCAGCCACCTCCCCTGAGACACCAGGGAGATGTTCCCAAAGGAGGAGAGGAGATCATCTCCACAGAAATCTAAACTTCAGGTACAAGGTTTATTACATAATCACATTAAACACAGCTCGCGCCTTCTGATCAGCTGCCTGTGGTATCTGCCTGTTTCTTGGGAGAATCACCCCAAACTGGGCATTTGGAATGGGACAGGAGCTTGTGCAGCCACAAGAGCCTGCTGCCACCCACCAGCCTGCAAAGTGAACCGTGCTGGGGGCAGCAGAAAGGAAAACCTCCCGAGCTCAACCCTACGGGGCCAAGGCAAACAGGAGCTCACCTCTGCAGGCATGGAGAGGTCTCCTTTTCCCTCTCAGCAGCCTAAGAGGAATCTGCTTTCAGCCTTTACACGGATTTTGGTTCCTTTCCCTCATACCTCTGTTTCTCCATACGGATCTTCAGAGCCCTGAGGGGGCTGTAAGTGCTAAAGCCACAGCAGTGAGAGGCTTTGTGGACAGGCACCTGAGGAAGAAACAGAGAGCACCTTTGAATGAGCCCTGACTCCACTGTCTGAGTGCTGCAGACTGATCTGTATGATGGGATCAAGGGGAAAGGGTCTGTTACCTGTCCTGAGGCCCTGACCTGTACCTTACACACTGCCCCAGTCCCAGAGTTATCCTGCTCTGAGCTGCCGGAATCGGGGCTGGACTAGTTCTTTCTCTGAAGTGTGTTTTCCATTAAGCAGCTCCCTACAAGCTTTTGAGTCAGGGAAGGTGACATGGAAAAACAAACAAGAAAATTTAGAAAATATGAATCCCGAAATACAGTATCTTTAAGAAATCTACACAATGGAAATAACAATAGAAAAGAAAGAAACCGTATATAATCTAATATTTTTAATTTTATGTACAGGAATATAATGTTATGGCAACTTTGTACATGAAATACATACAGTATTTAAACATGAAAATCAGCTGGGTAAGAATTTACATTAGCAGTGAAGCTGCCTCATGTGCAGCCCAGTTAATACTTAGTTTAGATCTGCATTTTATTGGGGGGAGATTTTAATAGTTTACAATCATAGAAACATAAACATTTAAAACAAGACTCTATAAAATAATTTACAGAAACCCTACCATCTACACTGAGAGAAAGGGTGTACGTCTGTGAGTTCTGTGTGTGAGTAACAGGGTGGACAAATGATGCACCTCAGCCTTTTGAAGTATAAAATAATTTAGAAGCAGTTCATGCAATATGGAGCGAAGGCGTGCCAGTTCTTCCGAGGTCTCCTGCTACCTTGGACATCTACTGAGCATCACATGTGGGTCACTGGACACAGGATAACACCATTGCCACGTGCTACCAGAGAGCACCAGCCTCAGTTCCTCCGAACAATTACTTATGTAAACATAAATATACAGGTTGATATCTTCTCTACACAGTACAAATACAGCTCACAACTTCTCAGCTGTGCAAGTAGTCAATCCGTATACTTGGAAGTAGGATAATGTTCGGTCCAGAGTTCCGTATGTTTCTATGTACAGGGGCACTAACAGAACCTCCTTGTTTTCACCAGTTTGCTCTGGTATTTCACAGAGTGCCCACCATGCCCTATCACGTACACGTCCAGCAGGTAAGACTTGCCAGGCTGGAGGCCTCTGATTGTCTCTGTGGTCACTGCTTTCTGGATGTTCTGGCTGTGGAAGTACTTACAGAGAACCTTTTCCGATTTCTTCCTCGCATCCGGGCCCAAGCACTGGTTCTGCTCTCTTCTCTTCTGCTCCTCACTGTAGCTGTCATCCACTTCCCTTTTGTAGATGCAGAACTTGTTCCTCTCCTGCGTGCCCAGCCACGCCACCGTGACGGACGAGCACGTGCGGAGCTTGTCGAAGGCTTTGATCCGCGTGTCCTCTGGGAGGGAAGGGAACAACTGCTTGTTAGGCCTCGTTGTAGCCAGGATCTTCAGCATGGAAGCACCTTTCTTGCTTCCTTTCAGCCTGATGAGATACTTAGCTTTGGCTTTTCCCCGCAGCTGGAACTGCCGCACACCCTCCATGCTTTGAGACAGGAGAAGTTTTCCATCCCTTCTCACTTGGATCTGAACAGCATCCAGGCATGAGTGAACGGAGAAGGTGACCTTTTGGTGGGATGAAACAGGGGCAAACCGCAGGAATTTGGCTCCCTTTCTCTTGATGAACACATCTGTGACTTTGCCGTCCTTCAGCTCGACTGTTTTCTGCTTGGCCTCCTCCTTCGTCCTGGCGAAGGTGCCGACATACGCGGTGCTCATGTTGGTGTTGGTGTTCACTGCAAACATGTCAAAGTAGTACTGCGTGTCGGGCTTCAGGTCAGACACGGTGAAGATGTTCTTGTTCCCAATGCAAACTTTATGCAGGTCCACTCTCGGCTTTGAGGGCGTTTGCCGCCCAAACTTTGATGATTTTAGGAAACCCCGTTCTTTGCCAGAGTTGTTGTCCACAGGAAAGCCAAAATGGGCAAAGTCAAATGGGCTGAAATCCAGACCAGGCTTTGGAGCCATCATGAAGGCGTCATCAGAACTGAGCTTGGCTTCAACAGCGCAGAGGCTCTTGAAGTTGTGCTCTTTGTTGATGACTATGCAGTACTGGATGGGCTGTTTCAGGAGGGAGGCAGTGGGGCTGGGCTTCCAGGCCAGGGTCACTGTTGTGCGTCCCAGGGAAGTGACGTCGATTCTGGGATCATAAGGTAGTTCTGGGTAAGGCTGGTCTGACTCTGGAGTGGTGGTTGCATACACCTTGAAGTGGGTGTCTTTCTCTGTCGACAGCAGGTCGAGCTGGTACAGCCCAGATGGGGAACTAGAGGACACAAAGTACTCCACATCATTGCCCTTGTAAGAGAAGAGCTCTGTGCCTTCCTCACTGGTGATCTGCTGTTTCTGTTGCTCAAGAGGCTCTGGGTCACCTGGATTACAAGCAAAGAAAAACATTTGTATAGACACACCGTGAATAGGAGGAATAAAACTCTAACACACACTTACATCTTACTACATAAAATACAAATGTGAGATGAAAAGGAAGGTTTTGTCTTCTGAGGAAGATGTAATCAATACCCTGTCAAAACAGAGAGGAAAATTGCTTTGGCCCTCAGGTTAAAACCAAATGCAGTGCAAATTCTACCTGACCAGAATTAGCAGTCTCATCAATGGTACCTAATGCCTTCCACTGGCACGTCAGACACCCCACTTGGAGATGCCATACAGTTCCCCAAGGAGAACTGCCTCACCTGCCTGTTCCTGGACATGGGCCCTTGGCTCTGGTCCTCTAAGTCAGGCTAAAATTTTGTTGCTAATACAGCAGGGCCAAAGGTGTGTGTACCATCCCGTGTGGTTTGTATGGCAGTTTAGCACTTGTGTGACAGGCTCTGGGAGCTAAAGCCCATTTCCCTCCTGAGCAGCAGTTACATGGCTCCAGGTCTACAGACAAGTCCCCTCAAAGGTCCGAGCTCAGCCCTGGCTCTGCAGTGCTCACCTCATGTCCACAGCTCACAGCAAAGCCCCCATGAAGCCCAGTTTGCTGTGGCAGCACCCAGTGCCCTCTGTGACCATAACCTCAGCTCTCCCTTTTACTTTCCTGTAGCCCTTCTCGCTTTCCTGTTGCTGCTGGTTTTCTGCACAATGGCAGGACTGGGGCTGAAGAGCCAAACAGCAGGAGATTATATAGATAGGCCTGCTGCAAAACTCAGTTTGAAGAACATCAAATCCAGGAGAAAAGCAGCTCTCTGAGGCACAGGGAAAGTCGCTTGCAGTTTGTTACCTGAACCTTCTCCGCTGGCTTCCTCTGGGAGCTCCTGCACACTCAGTTTCCACTCCAGAGGGGCATCACATGGTGTCACTGTCACTGCTAAGGGAGTGTTGTCCTCTTCAACCACAAAGAAATACCTAGTGGGAGGTGAACACACCACATGTCAGTAACTCATGACAGCAGCCAATTAGCAGGGACTGCCTTGGCACAATCAAGGATGGTCCTAGTGGGGCAATGGAGTCAAAAGTGTTACCAACAGGCAAGAGTGTGCAGAGGGAATACGGAAAGGTCAGTGGGCAAGAGCTAAGGAGGTGAGGGAAGCCCTCCCACTCAGACACTGGTGTACAGTTCACACTTCTTGTCAAGACAGCAAAGGGATTTCTGGCCTCCTTCCGTTCCCTCCACCAGCTTCACTTTTTATCCCTACACTAACTACATACAGTGTAAATAGTCACAAAGATATACACGAGGGAAACAGGATCCCTCCTGGAATTTAAGGATATGCTCTTCAAAGCAGGGCACACATCTATGCTCTGTCCAGGTCAGGGCCCTGGAGCACATGTGGGTATAGACACATCCAGCTGCCCTCCTACACCCCACAAGTGCCACACGTCATTGATTGCAAAGCTTTTCTCACCGATGAAGGCTGGAGGAGGAATGTGATAGGATGGCAATGCTGCTCTTCCCTGAACTCTTTGGAGCTTTAGGTTCTTCCCCAGTCTAACCTCAGTTTTTTCTGGCAGTGAGGAGTTCAGACCAGAGTGCCTCACAGTGCTACTTTAAAGCACAATATGAAATAATGCAGAGAGACAAGTGTGGTGGGCTAAGCCGGTAGTTTCTAATTTCCTTCCCGCTCCCTTTGCCTCCAGACATGGTTAGTGGGCCCCCTTCAGGGATATTCTGTGGTCTGTGGGAGCTCTGGGCTTATCCCAGAAGTCAAATAAGTTGGACAGACCCTTGGCTGGGGAGGCCAGAGTGGGATGGAAACTCACATAGTTACTTACTTCACCAAACACAACACTGGCATTTGTACTTTTCTGGTTTGGACCCAACTTTTATTTCAGCAAACAGAGCTACTGCCTCCAAAGCAGGACCTCCTCCCTGCAGCCAGACAGAAGTACCTTTTCGGGGTGTCTCGGAAGAGGTAGCTGCTGATTTCGGCTCCGTCAGGGATGACAGATGAGTCGTGGAAGAACGCCTTGTCCCGGATCTGCATCTGGAAGAGCTCCTCATCCCTGGTCGGGAACTTCTGGGGCCTGGAGCCGAGCGGCAGCAGCAGCAATAGCAATGGGCAGTGCAGCAGGAGCATCCTACAGCAACGACAGGGAATCCCACCTGAGGAGGGGGCACCACCAGAAACAGGGCCATGGCTATGAACGTGTCACATGCACTTCTGCAGACGCCTCCACTGCGCTGCCGTGCAGGAAAACCTCCTGCAAGGAGCAAGCTCACATTGCCACAGCGCTCCGGGAGAGTATGCAAATAGGGTTTTTCCATCCTGAACTGCAACTGAAAGCGAGCCCAGGCACTGGTTTCAAATTGTTGTCTCTCCCTGTCACCACCAAAAGCCTTCCACATACTTCGGTGGAGCTGCAGTTTGATGTTTTGCCACAGCAGTAACAGAGCTCGCTGGACTTGGGAGCTACAGGAAGCTCAGAGCACATGGAGGGTACGTCGGCCTCACTCTCCTTAGGAGAGTTTGGTTGGGCTTCCAACAATCCTTTGGAAAGTAAATATTTCAGGGAAATTGTTCCTTACAAAAATAGTGAATTAGGAAAACATGTGATATAAACCCACACATATTCAAAGCACATTGGTATTAGCATGCAATCCAGCAGGGCTTAATCCTCAAGCCTGATGGGAATTGCAAAACACAAAAGCAGAGAATCCTTTACAAATTAGGCATAATAATTCATAATCTCAGCCTTTCATTATTATGTCTACAAGTAGGTCAGTAATGACTACCCGAACATACCCAGTGGGACAGGCTGGAAATCTCCTCTCACTACAGTACATGACCTCATATATAATGGCTCTGGAATGGGGGGTGGGGGGCAAACAGCCCCTTTTTGGTATATCAAGTTTAAATTGCTTGTTAAGTGATAAATTTTTTTAAAAATTAGGGGGGAAAAAAAGAAAATATGTTTAGGCCATTACCTAAACTGTGTTAGCACTGGTTCGGCGAAGAAACACGGCAACAGCTGAGCTGGCAGGAACTGTTTTGTCTTGTCCCTTGGCTGAATGTGCAGGCACACACCACTCCATGTACTGCACTGTAAGCTCACTATGGCTTGATGACTAACCCTTCCTTTTTACCTCTAACATCAAATCTGTTGTTGAGATGGGGGGCGGTGGGGGGGGGAGGAATTTTCTCTCCACTTGACCTTTCTCGAATATTTTATGTAAAAATATCAAACACAAAGCTCCTTGGTCCTTCCCCCCCCCCCCCCAAAATTTCCCTGCTCACCCCTCCTACACCCCCTCCCCTGCCCTCCACTGTCTCCGCCCCCATTATTTCAGCTGATTCTTGCCCTGTTTTCTACTGGTTTCTCCAGCTCCTGCTGTCCAGCTCAGTCCCTGCCCTTCAGCTGTTTTCCCACTGAAACTGGTGGTGCAAGAGGGAAGGGAAAACACGGAGCAAACTCCGAAGTATTTGTAAGCCACGCGTATTAAACATTCCCTCATAGGATGCAATTTTATCTTCCCCTCCTTTCCCTCTCTGGTCTGACACATATTCCTGTATTTGCAGCCAGATTCTCCCCTTCCTGAGTGGAAAACCATGGAAAGACAAAAGCAAATGCTTCTCCCACCAGCGTGTCCTGGATGGGCAGCCAGAGCTCCCCAGGAGCCCCGTGGTGAGCCACTTATAGTTAAATCCTGATTTAGCTTTCCCAGCATTTGTCAAAATTTATCCCAACCAGGTTCTGCCTTAGCTTTTGATGACAGCAGACATATTTCCTATAATTCAGGTTGAAGTGTTGATACTTATCAGCAAACTTCATGCCACTTGACCTCTTGGAGCAGAGACCGTAAGTCAAAATACTTGCTGACTCGAGCGCCCAAAGTCAGCAGAAACCTCCTCTCGCACAAAGCAGGATGAGTTCTGTGTGCTCTAACATGCTGTTTATTGATTTTTCGAGTATTATCGTTGGCCAACAGGGAAGAAATTCTTTCCAACCTAATCTCAGCAGTCACAGCAGATTGTTTGGTTAGGTAAGGAACTCCTGACGCTTTCTGCAGACAGCGTCCTCCTCGTGAACCTCCTGAAATTGCAGCCTTGTGTATTCCCACAGTCAGTCCCAGTGCAATGCAACCTCTGTGAAAATAAACCATTCTGATTATAGGCTAAGCTTCACTTCTTCAACAATTTCTCTAGTTAATGCACTTAAAAAGCTCCCGTAAACAGCGTTCCTGTCCCATTAACAACCGCAGAGCAGCAACAAGGTGCAGATTTGTCTCTGACTCTTTTATCTAATTGTAACAGTACTGGGGCTTAAAAGTAACTACCAAGAGACACAATGAGGTGAGTTCTGTGATCCCTGCCCATCCCACACTGAAATACCCCGGAATACCTCAGAAAATGCACTTGCTAGATGTGAGCCTGGGAATTCATGCTCTCCCTACCAGCACTCAGAAACTTCCAACAAATGATTTTCTTGTCTTGGACTCGTTTTTAGGAGCCAGGCACAAGCTGAGGCCCAAGCCCTGCACTGTTAAACCACACAAATTACGTGAAATACGTTGTGTGATTTTTTGTTCTCTAGACTGTGCCACCTCCTTAAATGCCTTTTATTCGCTTTTCTACACGTTTGCCTTGTTTTCTTTTCTTTCAAACTCTGAGTCAATATTTTATTGATATATTCCTGCTGACTGAAGGGATTTGCCTGCTGTTTATCACTGAATTTAAGAGCGTGCCAAAATAAACAGTCCTAAGTGAAATAATAAGCACCGTTTCCCTTCTCCAGGATTGCAAAAGTGCCCTCTAATGGCCCATCTTTACCTCTCGCTTTTTCCCCAAACTCTCTCTCTACCCTGAGCTTTAAACCCAGAGGGAAAGCCCTTCGGACTGACCCCTTTGGGGAGCCAGACTGTGAGCAGGGAGCATCCAGGGGCTCCCCATCCCCTCTCCCAGGGGACAAAGCCAAGCAGTGCTGCCTGCCAGCCACGGGGCACGGCACCCGGGCAGGCTGGGCGATGCCAGGGCAGGTGGCCAGGCTTTCCTTGGATTTTCACCCGGAATGTGGCAGTCCTGTCTCCAGGTGAGCAGCTCCCAGGCTACACAAACACTCTGGTGCCAACAGCCACACCTCAGGGGAGGTTTGCTTGATAAACCTGCATGTGTTTACCCAAGCAGAACAACAGACGAAAAATATGTGCTGTACATTGGGGTGGGATAGGAATTATTTCAAACCCCTCAGAATTCACCACCTTGCCAGAGGCTTGGGGATTTTTTCCCTTCCTCTACAAAGAAACAGCCTGGCCATTTTATAAATTCAAGTTATAAGCACATACATGAAAATTATCGTTAAATCAGAGCACAGGTTTTATGATGATTACAATGAATTCCGATTTTTTTAAAGCCTCCACTCAGGCAATGGAAGAGAGAGCCTTACCCAAAGTGAGACCTTTCCAAAATCCCACCTACACAAGCCCTACACAGCCCTCTGTCCTGCCCCCAAGACCTCTGAGTAACAAACTGCATCTATACAAAAGACCTGCAAATCTGTAGGTAAACTGCAATTATAAGCAGAAATGGAGAGGATAACGGGATTTGCAGCTGGCTCAGGTTCTGAGTCCGGGGACAAATTAGCCAGAGCTGAGGCAGCACCTCACAGGCTCTCCCCACAGGCTGTGGGATCAGTGGGGTGGGCACAGCCTCAACCAAAGCCACAAACAGGAGGCCTCAGGGCAGATAAAATCACCCCATTTTTGATTTCACTGCTCAAGTTTAAGGTGTTTCCTGCCTGCCCTAAGCAAGACTGTCCCCAAGTACACCTACGCTCCATAAAAACTATTTTACTCCATAAAAAGTATGAATAGCAAGAGTATTGGATTCACCCCATGCAACAGTGGTTCTGTTCACAGTCATCTCCAAGTGCCTTGATGTATGGAAATCATCTGCTTTGCTCCTCAGCCAGCTGCAGCTCACAGAGACCTGTAAAGCATTTACAATAACAAACCAAAACAGATCTGGGTTTACCTGCAGCAAACTCGTCTGGAATAACCAAACCCTCACACTTAATTACAGAGAGTGGAAAGTGCACGGCTGTAATTTAGTGTGGATAATTTCAAGGCACTGCCTGACACGGAGCTTTTGTGTTGGGTTTCTTCTCTTTTTATTACATGGATGGTTAACTTTTTTCCTCCTCACATCCTATTTTTATACTCTGGCATGCTGGGGTGCTGGGTTTTTTGCTGTTTACATTACCCATGCTGCATCTCATAATAAGCCTGTAGATTTATTGACACGATTTAAGTCCAGCTTTGGAAATAAAAGGGCACTGTGTAACTTCTTTGACTTATTATAGGAATGCTGCAAGCAAAGGGGCCGTGGGCTTTTCCATTATACACTTCATTTCCAGAGATATATAACACAAATACATCCACCTCAGCACACACAGTTATCACCTGAGCACCAGAGGGGTTGAAAAGCACCTACCAATTTCGATTGTAATACAACTAGTTATTTTTAAATGTGCAAACAAGGAAAAATAATGCCTTTGCAATTGAAGTATTTACTGGGAGCTGCTCAGTTTGTTTGTTTAGGGGGAGACCAGAGGGGAAAAGTGAAGGCCTGCCTTTTAATGCCCACTATTCCCTGAAGGATCTGGAAAACACTTGGTATGCTTTTCATTTGGGCTTTTTTGAGGTCTCTTTTTCTTTTTTTTTTAAAGCAGCACTTTTCAAAAGTTGTTGTCTGGTCCTGCCCAGGGAACAGCATGGGCCAGGCAGGGCTGTGGGAGCTCAGGACAAGGAGTGCAGCCTGACAGGGGGTAGGGGTGTATCGCACTCTCTGTGGGTTTTAAAGACAAATATTTCTGTGAAGTGTCACAGCCAGCTTTACATGGCAGCTCCTGTTGGCAGGCCCAGCTGTAGCTGGGAGGGCAGGAGCATTTATGGACCTGTAATCCATGGATTAAGGCTCCCTAAATCCACATGGACACGATGGACTATAATGGTGCCTTTGAAGCATTTGGGGTCCACCGTGTCAATAATCTGTGGATTAACCAACTGCCTCTTGCAATTCCAATTCAACCCACGATTTTCCTTTGCTGGGAGTATTGTTTTAGCAAAGCCAGTCACAGTAGCACAGGGAAAAAATCCAACCATGTAAAAATCAGAAGGTATGAAGAAATAAGGGTACATTTCCACCAACTCTTAATGAACAACAGCGGCAGCGAGCGACAGCTTGGGGGAGAGGTTAACTGTGAGGGGCTATCATGGTAAAATGCAGAGCTGTCTCAAATTAGACATGTTGCAAAGCAAACATACTCAGGGAGATATGGTATCAAAAATTCAAATTTTACATGGACTATTTTGTTTCTAAACCCAGCCTTATTTATTTTTCCACTTTTAGTGGAAACAGATCCAACTCTGGTTACATCAATATTGTCACCCTGGAGCTGGCGGTGGTAGCTGGATGCTTCAAAAAGCAGCTGAGCCAGGAGATGCCATTTGGGACACTCGAGGAAATGCCTCATAGTTTTTCTTTTTGCAGAGGAGACCACATACCAGCGCTCCTCTCCTCCACAGCCACCTCGACCTAAGCGAGTGTCAAACCCAAACAAACAGTGAGTCCCCGGCGGCCTCTGTTACAATGCTCAGTTGTTCTGTCCCTGCCAGGGGATGGCAGTGGCTCGGGAAAAGGGATGTGCTGGAGCACAGGGTGGCAGCCAGCTGGTGGCCCTCCCCCCAGGCCACATTTCACTTCCCTTGGCCACTGCTGTGCCCTTCCTGTCGTACCTGCAGAAAACCTCCAGGTGGCTGGAGAGGGCAAGTGTCACGGGACAGGTGACTCATCCCAGCTCTTCCAGAGGAAAATTTCCTGTCAGACTCAGAGAGTCTGACCCAGCTCAGAGAGGAGGAATTCTTTCCATAGTCTCAGCTAGGGTTGAGCCCCAGTTGGGAGAAATAAGGCAGAGAAATCTCAGTTTGCACAACTCTGGGCTGTTTAAGATAACCAACCCGGAATGCCACGCAGCTCTACCACAAATCTTTCAGTGCAAGGGCTGGAGGTGTTTTAGAATGGAGAGTAATTATTATCCCCTTGTTCCAAGCAATAAAAGTAGGGCAGAGCCTTTCCTTGTTCAAGGAAATCCCAATATAATCCCTTCCTTTAATCATAAAACAATAGCTACTTTCCCCAGCCAAGTCATTCCGCCTTCAGCACAGCTCTCCGGGTGTACGTTGCTCTCTCTCCGTAATGAATTTCAGAGAGGGGATTAGTGGGGAGGAACACACGAACAATTACAAATTACAACCAACACCAGCATGTTGGGATTTGGGACAGAATTTCCCACTGTTTCCCTGGAATACTTCAGAAGGGCGCTGTGAGCAAGAGCCCTTGCTGAAACCCACGAGGGACAGGGAGGCCTGAAATGTCAGGGTGAGAGACAGGGCAGGGACAGAACTGGTGTCCATGAACCCTCAAACCACCAGGGCTTATGGCTGGAGGTCAGGAAGACTTTTGGAAAGAGCTTAAAACATAACCCCAAACTCATTCCTGCAGTAACTACTGAAGGAGTTAAAGTGGTTTGAGCCATTCCTAGGGTTGGGGAACGCTGCTTGCCTGGAAGCTGCTCACGGCCAACAGGGTGTTGGATAAAGGGAGAAAAGAAGAAGCTGGTGTAGGGCAGGAGCTGTGGGAGAGACAGGACAGGCAGGGAGCGGTGGGACAGGCAGGGAGCTGTGGGAGAGGCAGGGAGCTGTGGGAGAGGCAGGACAGGCAGGGAGCTGTGGGAGAGGCAGGGAGCTGTGGGAGAGACAGGACAGGCAGGGAGCTGTGGGACAGGCAGGACAGGCAGGGAGCTGTGGGAGAAGCAGGACAGGCAGGGAGCTGTGGGACAGGCAGGGAGCTGTGGGAGAGACAGGACAGGCAGGGAGCTGTGGGAGAGGCAGGACAGGCAGGGAGCTGTGGGCCAGGCAGGACAGGCAGGGAGCTGTGGGAGAGGCAGGACAGGCAGGGAGCTGCAGGTCACCAGAGTGGCTGGCAGAGCAGGAGCAGGGAGAAGCGGAGCCTCCAGCAGCTCCAGCAACAACCAGAGCATTCACATGTCGTGGAAAGCTGTGCCACGAGCACACTGGAATCACTTATGCACTTCTTTCCTTCCACTTTTTGGTAGGTGATTGAAAAAGGGAATATTGCTGACTGATTTGAAAGCCTGCTAAGTGCACAGAGGTTGATTCCCAGAGCTTCCATCAGACACGCAGTTTTCTCTGGTGTCAGGAACACACCACACACATACATAGGATTACAAGGCCCAGCCAGCCCGAGGCCATCAGTATTCACACCCACTTCCAACCCCTACACTCACAGCCTTCCTGCAAGGGCTCCTCAGGAATTCTCACTTGCAGTGTTACCATACATCCCTCTTTACCACCCAGGGTTTCTCAGTTCCAGGCTCACCAGTAACACCCAGCAATGACTGCAATAATGTGGAGCAAAGCAGCAGCAGCTCCAGAAAGCTCTCTGGCAGCTGGGAGAGCAGAGCAAGGCCTCAGCAGTGACAATCCATGGGGCTCATGCCCAGGAGACAATTCCCCAATCCTTGGGGAAGCCACTGCATCCCTGTGCTGCCACCAGGACTGCCCTGCAGGAGGGGTGGATATCCTGGAGCAAAGACACAGGGAAGGGAACTCAAACAGAAACTGTAGCAGGCATCTGGCACCAAATGCAACTGTAAGGTTGCAGTCTAGAGTTTTTTCAATCCAGAAACATTCCTAGTTAACTAAATATGCGACAGGAGAAAACACAATTTGTATGAACAGGGGAAACAAAGTTATTTCCATTTTATTCTGTTCTCTCCTGTATTTTTTCAATCTTATCCCTGTGTCACTTTCAGTCACACCTGAGTCCTGCAATCCAGCTCACTTCGAAGGAGTGATGACTTTTCCCACTGAGTTCAGAGTCTAGCCCATATGAGAGTTATGTTGGAAAAGCCCTCTGAGATCACTGAGTCCACCCAGCACTAACAAGGTCACCACTAAACCATGGCCCTCAGCACCACACCTACACATCTTTTAGGTACCTCCAGGGATGGTGACTTCACCACTGCCCTGGGCAGCCTGTTCCAGTGCTTCACAATCCTTTCCATGAGGAAATTTTTCCCACTATCCAATCTAAACCTTCTCTGGCACAACTTGAGGCTATTTCCATTTCTATCAGTTTTTACTTGGGAAAAGAGACCAACACATAATACTTATGACCATAGTAATACATGTTATATTGAGGTGATCCCCCAAAATTTAAAATTCCTTAATTATCATCCTAATCCAAATTTTTCTGATTGAAATTACCATCCAAAACTGAATTCAGTTTTAGTATCACCTGCCTTCAGCTTTAAAGGAAATCTTGGGCCCCACGAGTCCTTAATGAACCCTTAAGGTGCTCTCTCCTAATGATTTGTTCTGTATCACAGTAATACACATATGCTGTGTCTCATTTCCCCTAGTTGGAAAAGGGCTGCTGAAAATATGTAAACATTTGCCAAGTGTTTGGAAATGGAAAGTATCAAATGTAGTTCTGCAGCTATTGATATTTACATATTTCTGCCAGCACGCTGGTGTTGGAGCTGGCGGATCTCAGTCACGGTTACAGCAGCAGAGACTCTGAGACCCAGCATGGATCCCTTCCCACTGCCTCCAGAGAAAGTGGTAGGGAGAAGGTGAGGCACATGGGAATTGCTGCCACAGGTGAGCTTTAGTCAGAGCTGACAGAAAGCTGGAGAGGCTGGAAGACACCACCAGTCCAACCACAGCTCACCAAAGCAGGACGGGAGCTTGTCTGGGAGCTGCCAGCCTTCAGCCCTCCTTCCAGCACTTTTTTGGCTATCTAAGCACAGGACTTCTGCATGACTGAGCTGGAAAGTCTTTCCCAAGTGCAAAAAGATGGGTGTTTCAATGGGATGTGCTGCCAGAGCTCCAAACCTGCCTCCAAACCTGCAGAGCTGTGGTAAGAGAAGTGAAAAATCAGATTACCCAAAGGGTCGGTTTCAGCCCCGCTCCACTGCTGGGCCAGTGTTTATTTGTCCAGGCTGGCAGGCAAAAGGTTAGTCCTTCATCTGGTTCCTGCCAACAGAAGCCCAGGGGACACACACGGGTGGGGAGGTCAGGCTGTCATGGGTGAGTGACCATCCAAACAGCCCCAAAACCTGCAGGCCTTCTGATGGCAACCATACACCCTGGGCTGACAGAAGGGGAGAGAAGGGAGGAATCTGTGCCTTCAGAATGGCTGACATGTGAGCCAAGGGCATCTCCTTTCCCAAAGAGGGAGGACATGGTGAGGGTGTGGCTGGAGATCCAGCGCTGCCTTCTGGGCGCCCTGTCCTGGAAATGGCTGCAACATTCTTGGGTGAAAGCTGCTGTTCAAAGGACAAAGTGGCATTTCAGCATCACAGTTAATACTGCATTGTAAACCCCCAGAAAGCCATAAATTCAAAAAATATCTGCTCTTGGGTGTTTTTTCACAAGTTGGGGTCTGCACAGTCCCTGGCTGGACAAAGCCACAATAAGCCCAGAGTTCCAAGAGGGAATGGTCACAAACCCTGTGAGCAACAGGCTGAGCCAGAGGGTGTTTTGGGCACTGAAAGAACATCTCACTAAGATGCATGTTCTAGTTAAAGCCCTAATTGCCTGGATTTTCTTATTAATGCTTTGTGACTGTTTTTTTTTCTTAAATGAGTGGGAATTAGAATGCTCTCTGTAAATTGACATAGCACATTTCTTTCCCTCAGCCTGCCATCCTGCTATCACACACTTGCAAGACATGTCTTAGACTCTAGCTTTAAAATTCAAACATTAAATTAAACTAGACTTGTCCATGTGATGTGAGAGGGTCTTAAAAACTACTTGCTTTTCCTTGTACGATTTTTTCCCAACTATTGTACTGTAACAGGATTATAAAAGTTTTAATTTACTGACATTAAATCTTCCCTGCGAAATTGTAACTTTAATACCCCTTAGGACTATTGGATTTTTATTCATTATTTCTCATTACTGAAAAACCAGTTTGAGAGAGCCGCTTGGGTGTTCCCCAAATAAGATCCTATTAGCCCTACAAATAATACTCAAGTAAGTAATTCTTACCCAGGAGAGGAAGCCCATGGGGAATTAAACACAGATATAGTAGCCAAAGGAAGGGAATGAATGGGGACTAGGAACTGTTAATGCTGCTCACTGATGTTTCTCTTTACATCTAGAGACCAGCTGGAAGCTCCGAGACACTTGGCTTTCCCTCCCATCATCATCCCAATCTGTAAACTGCTTAATTTGCATCAGGTTTCTGGATTTCAGAACGCTGAGACACGTTTAGACTGTTTGACTATAAACAAATTAGCAGCAAATCTGCTGCGCCTAAACAAAGCAGCAAGAGGCAGAGAGAGAGAGGGCTCGTTTCTTCGTGACATACCAGTTGCCTGTGAAAACCATCCACCCTGTTTAATCATCCTGAAAACTGTCTGAGGACCTGGGATCCCCCTGCAGCAGGAGCAGCAGCTAGTCTAGCGCTGCTCTGTTTTGGTACCGAGCAAGTTAGACGTGAGAAAGATGGAAAGCGTCGTTTCTCTAAGTCCCTAATAAAGTTTCAACACACTTGAAGTTACATTTTGTTAAGTAATAGTAACAATAAAAAAAGAATACGCTCAGTTAGGCGACAATGCCTTTCCCCCGCAAGCCCAGGGGAGGTGCTGGCCCCGGAGGCGCGTCCCGCTGTGAGCTGCGAGGGTCCCGCTGGATGGAGAGGCGCTCACATCCTCATATCCGGAGCCGCGGAGCGGGGAAGGCAGTAGGAGAGATAAATTATTGCCTTTTGGGTTCCAGCTTTCCAGGTGCTCACAGTAAGGACCCACTGCTGCTTATCTCAGCTGTCACGCAAGCGACAAACTCCAACTACTGAAGTTAATGACCCCGAAGCCAGAGCAGCCCCAGTTCAGATCAAACCCGAACAGCTCCGGGGGCTCTGGAGAACGCCGCGAGGAATGCTGAACATGCTCCCGTTACCTGCCTGGGTGGAAGGGCAGAGCCCTCTGAAGGATGCTCGGCGCAGAGGCTCAGGAATATCCGTGGTCATGGAAGCAGGAGTGGACCGGGCTGGGTGCTCAGACCGCTCATGTTGCCGATTGCTCGAATGGCATTTAAAGCCCGCCCTGTAAAATGTCCCCCATCATGTTTTTGGTGAAATCAGAGTATCAGCTGCCTCCCACATGAACTGAGACGACACTTTGCCTGTCTGATGTGTCCTGCACGACCGACACGCTCTCTGGGGTGCAATCAAAGCCATCTACACAGTCATGGGATTTTCGACTGGTTCCCGTTACAGCTCTGTGTTAACATTTATCTCTCTCCTATTCCGTGGGTGTCCCTGCATACAGCAAATGAGAAAATTAATTCTGAAAGAACAAACTTCTTTTTAATATTTACGCTCTCTCCCCCTCACCTAATGTATCTCCAGCTTTAAGCACACTGTCCTGGAGTTATGATTTATTATCCTGACCTGTTTTCCAATCTAAGGGCAAATACTTCCTCTCCTAATGACACCTTGTTAAAGTATTCAAACATGACATCTCCTCAGCCTTCAAAGCTCCTTCCATAAGCATTAGCTTATTTGAGTTGTTTTCTCAGGCAGAAACCATCCCTGTTAGATCTAATGAGGAATTTTGACAGAGAAATACATCCCCGTCACGATGTAAAACAGACTTGGGAACGCAGATATTGCACTCTGCCTTTTCGCCAAGGCATTGCTCGCTCACTCGCTGCTCTACTCGTGACTTAGTAGAGCTCAAGCAGTACTTAAGTCCCTTCTCACTGGTCTTACTGATTATATTTGGCATAATTCTGATTTCTTCTAATTTATTCCTGCCCATACAGTCAGAGACTGTGACCAAAATACAGAGCTCAGCAGCATTCAGTACCACACCAGGTGCTCTGTAATCAAGGCGAACATCAGTTTCACAGCCTGTCTATATGCTCTTATTTGAGCCTCATATTCCAGACACATACTTCTTAATTTATAGTTAGTTAAGGCTATCATCCCAGAGCAGGGCATTCCCTCTGGTATGTGCACTCTTTTACAAGGGCTTGCAAACCTGTTTTCTTACATGAAGCAGGGGACCCTTCCCTCCTTCAATCAGGTCTACCCTTCTCCTCTGCATTTTATAACCAAACAGAAAAGGAAAGCAAAACCTGCCCCCGTTATTTTCACTCTCACAAGTGGCTGAACTGGCAGCCCAGGGCAGCCCTATCGTCCTCCACGCTCCCAGCACCAGCCCCTCTGAATGCTCCGCACGAGGAACGTGCAGTTTTCATTAGGCTGCCCTTAATGCAGGAAACGTGCACGTTCTGCGGGGTGGGAGGGAAACCCACCATCCCCAGCGTGTCCAGCGGTACAAACCAGTAAATCTGCCTCCTGCCAGAGCAGGCCAGGGGCTGAGAAGATAAATACCCACTTAGCAAAGCAAAATAAAACCAGCTCTAGAGAGATGTGAGACCCTGAAGGAGGGCTGAAACAGCCCCTTGAAAATAGTGAAGTAATGGGCTTACACTTTTATTATTCACATAAAGTTTAGTGAGTTCAAAATGAACACGAAGCCAAACAAGACTTGTTATCCCACTAAAATCTGTGCTGTAACTGAAGCCAGTACCCAGATGTTCTGTGGTAAAATCTGCTGCTTCGCTGCATAAAAGCACCACATACCCTGACGTGCAGTCCTGCCTTGCCTTTATCGAAACCTACTTAGATTCTGGATTATTTTTCTAGCAATCTTTTAAACTGCCATGGGAAGCATAAAAGGTGGTCTCCTACAAAACCATTCAGTACCAAGCTTGAAATGTAACCATTTACAGAAATAAATCAGGATTTCTTTTTAATAAACTGTTTATCACCAGCCTCTGGGGACATAAATTGTAGAAGAAAAAGCAGGGTCTGAGTTTAATAAACATCTCCTCTTTTTATACATAATAATGCAGAAGACCCTGGCACACTTCAGAGTGAAACATCCGGCAAACAGGCTCAGTCCAGCCCTACCGAAGGCACTGGACAGGGAGCAGAAGGCCACGGCATGGCTGGAGCTACCAGGAAGGGGTTTACCCCTTCATTTTCAGAGAACTTCTAAGGTGGGCAAACCTTCTAGAGAAGGACAAAGGGGACTCGAAGATGCTGTCTATGCCCGTACACAGGTAGTTTTGGTGTATGAGCCAGGATGCTTCAGGGGCAGCCAGGGCTCTTGCCAAGCTGGCCGGGAGCAGCGTGGCACAAAGGATGCTCAGCAGGGTCACCAACCCTGCCCACAGTGCTGTGAACCCAGCCCAGCTCCCAGGAGTTGGAGCAGGGTGCTGAAAAAGCCCCAGCAGACAGGCCGGAGCTGCGTGCCGGGAGCTTTAAACGTCAGATGAACACGGAGTACGTGGCGGAGGCATTCGAGCCGAACAGGGAAGGCAGCACAGGCGTTATGTGATTTTGAACAGCTTGCTTGACAGTTTGCACCATATTGTATTTATAAACATTGGGGGAAACCTAAAAGCTTTTCCTCAGCGTTTCCGAAGTAGTCGTCCACAACAACACAGGCGTGCGGGGCAATCCTGCACAGCTCTGCCTCACCTCCGTGACAGCCTCCTTACCATTACATAAAGGGGCCCACATTAATCTCGGTGGGATCAGCATCCCGCACAGTGTGCAGATTCCCTCTCACTCTGCCATCTGATCGCCAAACCCTGACTTTCCCCAGGGCAGCTGGGGTGGGAGGTGACCCGCTGGGACAGCAGCAGCACGTCACGGGTGTGCCACTGCCTGCCAGGTGTGGCTCACACCAGGGAGCAGCTGGCTCTGCTCGTGGGTGCCACAGAGCGGGGCTTGTGCCCGTGTATGCTGTGTCACCTCACTGGCAGAGCTGTGATGACACACTGCGGTGCCCACCCTCCACAGTAGAGAAATCAATGGTTGTTCTGTCCAGGACCGTGCAGAGACAGAGCATGATGCACCCACAGTCATCATGGAAAGGTGACAAGACTGAAGGAATTTTTCAGATGTATTATAAAACTCTTTCAAAATAAAGAGGGGCTCATTCTCTGCTGGCACAGAAAGCCCATAAGGAACAAGTATTGCTCTTCTCACCACAGGATGAAACATGGGCACAGTCCTGACGTGTGATGCACTGCTTCAGCTTCATCACATATTTAATCGTCAAAGTAGAGCGTTAAAATATCTCAGTGCCTTAAAAAGTCCTCTCCTCCTTCAACTATTAACAGGTTTTCAATTCTAGCTGTTACTGTAGGTACTCACAGAGACTTGTAGTGGTACTAGAAAGCTGAGTGCAGCAGCTCTCCTCTTCCAGGTATGTCTGAGTTTCACTACGAGGTAGGAGAGCGAGGCCGGCAGGATGAGGCATTCCCAACAAGAAGCAATCTGAAATACCATTCCTAAAATAGCTAAGAATCAGCGATTTTCCAAGTAGGCTGAACAGAAATACCAAGTTTTTTCCCCTGCTCCCTCTTACAGCACAGCTGAGGGTGCTGATGATGTCTAACATCCAAGCTCTGTTTTCACAGAAACCAGGTTATGGCCAAGCCAGCAGTGCCTTGCCAGGGTCACTAATGTAATAAATCACTCGCTGCCAACCACCCAGGGAGGAATTCACCCTCAAATCGCCTCTTCCAGCTTTACACAGATGCAACTCCACCATCTCGATCAAGCCCGAAATCAGTGCATCGAGTCTGGACGCCCATCGTAAGACACAGCCTGACAGTGGGATGCTCCAGTGGAAACACAGTGCCACACTTGTGTTACTGAATGTCTCTGGGTATCTGCTCACGAACAGCCAGCCGGGCCGGGGAGATCCCTGTATTTACGGCAGGGACCTTCCCTCCTCTCTGAGCTCGCCTCCTGCAGCTCAGACAAACCCACAAGAACAGCGATACTGTTTAAGTGTTTAAATTAACCTTGTAACTAGATGCTAACCAGATCCTTAGGTGGGGAGGGAAAATCCAAGGGAAGCTACAAGCGTCACAACCCGCTCTCTGAAACTAGCCTTGCAGAGGCTGCCCAGTCCACGTCGGTGTCCACTGGGATGATTTCCAGAGCAGCCCTGGGCAGCATGGCACGGACAAGACCACGGTCATGCCTGGCACCGAGCTAACCCGTCTGAAGAACCAGGGTACGTTACTGCTCAAGTGTTAAATACATCCAGAACAAAAATGGTCCCAGAATCACAGCTTTTCAAAAATCTGCGCCAGCCTTTGACCGTGAAGGTTTAAATATATAAAAGTTATATCTGCAAGTGATTAAACAACGCTTTGTAGCCATTGTCTCTCCTATGGAAATAAAAGCACAACCCAGGCACAACCCAGCAGTTCGCGGCACTCACATCCAATCGTTCCTTCTTCTGTTTACTTTTTTTGGTAGTTACTTCTCTTCCCACCAAAAATAACATACGATGCTGGCAAAGCCGGAGCCGCTGCCTGCCTGGCACACACCCGGAGGACGAGCCGGGGACTCCCGGCAGCCGCTCCGGCTGTGCGGGCTGGAAGAGGGCAAGCAGCGGGCAGGAAAAACCAAGGCTCCGAGGCGAGGCGCGGATCCGAGAGGACGCCGAGGTGCCCCCGGCAGCATCCCCCGCAGCAGCCGCGGCGGAGCGGTGCGGGACACGGGGCTCGGCGCTGCCACCGCGGCTGGAGGGACGGCGCCGGGGGGCCGCGTCCCCCTTTGGCCGAGGGGTCCCGCACCCGAGTGGGGACATCGCGCCCCCCGTCCGCCCCGGCGGCAGTCGGAGGGGGCTGCGCGGGCGGCCTCGCTCCCCCGCCACGGTGCCGGTGCCTTACCTTGCGACGTCCGGTCCCGTCCCGTCCTGTCCCTCCCGCGCAGGGGGGAGGCTTTTTTCTTCTGGGGGGCGGGTGTTACCTACCCCCCCGCTCCGGCGGGGACGGGCTGCGGCAGCGGGGACTGTGTCACGCACGTCCCTTCGCGCTTTATAGCCCCTTCCCTTCCCCACCCCTCCCAGCGGGGAGAAAGGAAAAAAAAGAAAAAGGGGAAAAAAAGAGAGGAAAAACAATAAAACCCAGGGAGAAAAGGAGCCGGGAGCCCCACGGGCACCCTCCCGCCGCCCGGGGCGAGGGCACGGCCCCGGCTTCTCCTCCTCCTGCGGGGAGGAATGGTGGGGCGGCCGAGCGCCGGCAAAAGTTTTGGCGGAGGGGGCGCGGAGCGGCGGCGCCCGGCGAGTCTCGGTGCTGCCGCCGGGCCGGGCGGGAGGGCAGGGGTGCCCCGCGGGCGCGGCCGCTCCGCCCCGGCCCCCTCCGCGCAGGGGCGGGCCCGAGGGGACCCACGGCACCGGGGGGAGCCCGCAGGACCGGGGGAAGCCGCAAGCACCGGGGGGAGCCCGCAGGACCGGGGGGAGCCGCAAGCACCGGGGGGAGCCCGCAGGACCGGGGGGAGCCCGCAAGCACCGGGGGGAGCCCGCAAGCACCGGGGGGAGCCCGCAAGCACCGGCGGGAGCCCGCAGGACCGGCGGGGAATCCGCAAGCACCGGGGGAGAATCCGCAAGCACCGGGGGGAGCCCGTAGGACCGAGGGGAGTCGGCAGTACCGGGATAGAGCCCACAGGACCTGGTGGGGAGCCGTGGCACCGGAGGGAGCACGCAGGACCGGGGCAGAGCTCGCAGTACCGGGGGGGAGTCGGCAGTACCGGAGTAGAGCCCGCAGTACCAGGAGGAGCCCGCAAGCACTGGGCGAGAGCCCTCAGTACTCGGGGAGAATCCGCAAGCCCCAGGGGAGAGCCCGCCCCGCAGAGCCCGCGCCGCCCGGCTTTGTGCCGCGCTGCCGGGCGCTACTCAAACATCCATCTTGGAGCGTGATATCCTGCCCGCAAGCCGGGACGGGGGAATGCGGGGGGCCCCGGGGATGCGGCGCTCCCGCTTCTTTTTTTCACGCAGCCGCTGCCTGGAGGGGTCGGGGCTGCGGGAGCGCTGCGGAACATCCCGGCAGCGATGGAGGCGGGAAGGAGGGCTGGGGAGACCGTCAGGGATGCGTGAGAAATGGGATTTATTAAACGCTCCTCCAATTTAGCAAGCGGGTCTCGAAGCTGCGTGTTCAGCCTCTCACCTCCCTCATTATGTTTTTGTCAGAGGCAGCTTTCAGGTTTGGGGAGCGAGGGGCAATTTTCTTACAATTACCTGCAAGCTGCAAAGAAAAGGTAGAAACTATCCTTTGCCATTTGAAAACAAACCCCTCTCTTTTTGTTTCCTTTTTGGCACATCAGTAAAAAAACCGTCAAGTGCTACATAAGCATTAAACAAGTTATTACTGATAGCAGCTGATGGGTAATTTTCCCCAAGGTAATCATTCCTTCCCTACTACTTCAACAGATTTGGGAAGCACAAATAAAATCTCCCTTTTTGTTTCTTTTTTGCAAGACAGCTGAGCACATCTGACAGCAAAGCCTCAGTGGAGGGATGCAAATTGTCATATTCTATAGGGTGACAAACAGCTTCCCTCCGCGAAGGCACAGCCCCCAGAAGAGCTCATGTCTGCAGGGATGCATAGCTGTCCAGACCTCTGCTAATTGCCATTAGTTACTGCCACTTACCTCCCACTCTGTCAACTCACAGAGCTCACGGCAAGCCAGCGAGCACTCTGCCCTTGGGGCTGCTCAGAAACATAAGTTCACCGAAAGAAACCCAGGATTAAGGAAAAGAGCCCCCTGGGAGCCCCTGTCCAGTTATCCTTCTGCTTTCACATCCCTGTTTTTATGTATTTCACAACTGTATTCATCGTTTTCAAATAGGTTTCAAGGGTAGGAGCTTGGGGAAGGGAGGAAAGACACAAGTTTAGAATTAATTTATGCATGTTTAAGAAGAACCAAAAAATACCTGGTATTGGCACACAGCATCCTGACTTCTCCCTTTCTAGAGGATCGTTTGCTTCCAACCACAACACCGCAGTTAAAAATCCTCAGCAAAATATATGTGGCTCCTCTTTCTGATGCAGAAGATGCGGAGATTCAATCACCCAAAAATGAGAGAATCTGACTAAATGAGAAAGCCAAAATTAGTAAAGAAAACCCAATACATTCTGAGTAGCTTTTCCCAAAGCCTCTGGAGCATGCAGGAGCCAGCAGAGAGGGATGTGCTCAGGTGAAGGCAGGCAGCTACCTTCGGGTAGGATTCATGGCACACCAGGATTTTGTAGAGCCTGCAGAAATGGCTGGCTCAGGTTCGAGGTCATTAGAGGTAAAATATTGCTACCCAGGCAAAGAGCTCTCGAGACTGTGCGCTTCACACACAGGCAAACCGATTATTTTTAACCCGAGGACAGCTTTAGTGCTATTGTTCTTAGGGGTATTACTGTTTGTGATTTCAGGGGAAGCAGGATGACATCCCTGGGATATTATTTACAGAGGTATGAGAGCACTGGCTCCTCTGCACAGATAACTCGGTGTGGATGTTGCAGTTTCCCTTCTATCGCAACTGGAAATCTCTGTCATGATTTAAAGCGTGGCACGGAGCAACTCCCAACCAGTGGCACAGTCAAAAACACCTTCACAACAAGATCTGCCACCCTCGAAAATTTGTTAGACAAAGATACAGGAGGCAGATCTGGGGTTTAAATGCTGGAAACTACCTGTATGTGTGGAAGGTACCAGTTAAATGGAAACCAAACAATGAAAGCCTCAAATACAGAAAATTCTGTGTAGGTGATTCCTTTTAAATCCATTAAATAGGGGACTATCCCAGCAGCTAAAAAACTGGAATTGAAATGGTCCCCCTTGAAACTCATGTTTGTACATCCTTTACAGGAACAGCTCCCAAGCATGGCAAGGTACAACATCCATGGCAATAAGTCCCTGACTGTAGAATGCTGTTCCTTATGCCTATGAGGCAAAGCTGAGAAACTAAAGGGGCAGAAGATCAGCAAACTCCCAAATGACTTGTCTCTGGGCACCCATGTTCTGCTCCCACCCTCTCAAAGGCTTCCAGGGGACTGACAGGAACCAAATTATTCATTCACATGCAGTCACAAACTCCATCTGTAATGTGGATCATTTGCTTGGGGGCTGAGACTGTTTTGATTTCAGTGAGAAAATAAACATGCAAAATTCAGAACATCTGTAATTGGTTCACAAAGAAGGCTGTAAACTGTCTGGGTAACAATGGCACCCTTGCTGGTATCACCATGCTGGAGTGGATGGATGGGTGCTACCAGGAAACAAAAGGTGTGTTATGAGGAAAAAGGGCAGGAAATGTTTAATAACATATCCAGTGAATAAATCCTGAATAATAAATCTTCTGAAGCAAACATGGAACTGGGCAATTGGATATTGTAGGAGGGGAGAAAAGAAGGATAATTCATCATATAAATAATTCATTGCAAGTTTTAGCACCAGCACTGCTGTGCATTTGGTGTGGAGGACAGACGACACTGTGTGCTTGCACATGTGTCTAATTGCGTGTATATATCCATTTTTTGCCCAATTATGTGGTTCTCATTGTGGTGCAGATCTGAAGATCAGGTATCAGTAATCCATTGAGTAGCACTTGTCGCTAGCGGAGGGGTATTGTTATTTTTTAACTGAGGTGCTACACCAGACTCATCAATCGATTGCGCCTGATAATCCAGGCTGTGATGGGGTTTAGTTATGCAGCGTCACACAGTGCTCACTGTCTCAGAAGAGGAATGGGCTGGACAGCAGGGCCCTCAGGAGGCATCTGGGAAGCATCTGGCTTGGTAGCTGCTGCTGCCTCCCCCAGAGGAGCAACACATGATGACCAGGTGCAGCCCAAGCAGCTACAGTGTGCAGGTAAGCCGTGAAACCAAACGCTGTGAGCACAGAAATGATGCTCCTGCTTCCAGCAGGAATGCTGATGTTGCTCACTAGGTTTTGCTGGCCTGAGGCTGAGCCACAGGTTCCACTTGAGGAAGATGTTTTCCTTCTGCCTGTTGAGCTGCTCGAAGCAGAGTGACCTGTGTGAGCAGCGATGGCCTGTAGGGCTGGACAGAGCATGAACCCATGGGAACTCCTTCCCCCAGTGCTGCTGCTTCCCTGGGCACAGCCTGGGCAAGCAGGCACAGAGCACTGTGCCCTACACACATCGCTGGCTCCCTGCTAGCCTCAGTTATGGGTTCTTTGGCTAATAAGAGACATTTTCCTTACCCTCTCCTGGGAAGAAGCAGAAGCAGGTGCGGCAGTTGGCGTGCAGCTCGGATCTAACCCAGCATTTCTGCTGCATCACTTAGCAGTGCTGGTGGGAGAAGCTTAAACAACACACCTCGACAGCAGAGCACTGTTAATACAATTTCATGGCACCCTGTTACATGCCCTCTAGGCTTTCCCCAGACACAGTGCAAGCTGATGCATTGCACTGACCCCAAGAAATTCCACATTTGGGCTGCCCTCAACTCATTACTTGCCTATTTTATCCAATTATGTTTTATTTATTAAGCTAATCTTTAAACTCTCTTGGCGTTGACTGTTTTACACCTCCAGTGCATTCTTTTTAATCCTACTGTTTTATGAACTGATTAACAAGATGTATTGCTCCAACAGCACAAAAATACAACACAAATCTAAAATGTGGTCCAATCGAATCAGATGTGCAGCATTGGCATTTCCCACATCACCACTGGAAAATACCTGCTGTGAGACACTAGTGCAGCACTTGTTTAATTTGGTCAAATTTGATGTAATATCACAAAACCAGATTAAAGATGAATGATTTCACTCTAAAATCCCAAATCTGAATAGGAAAAATAATGACAAGCAGAGCTTTCATGCTCCAAGCATTATTTCTTAATCATAACCTCATTCTAGTGAGAAAGAAAAATGATGCTATTTTGCATAATTTAAATAATCTAATCTACTTTCCAGATAAAGTTGTTAATAAACCATTGATTTGATCTCAAGTGCCCAACAGAGTCCTTAAACTCTGATGCAAAATATCCATTCCTTTAATTAAAACAAGTGAATTTAATAAAGATAAATGGTATGATAATGAGTTGTATTAGGAAGTAAAGGCTACTTTGATCCAGAACATGCACCCTTTAATTCTTATGTGACTGGGTGTTCCCACAGACACAGCCCAGACCCAGGTTCTTGTTACATTCCTGTCTTCAAAGAATAATTGTTTTAGACATGTCACTGCAAAGTGTTGATTCAAGTCACTGTTTTCTGACCACACCATTACACACTCACACACAAGGGAGCGACAAACTCTGTCCTTCCAACAGGAACCAGCTGTTCAAAAATAGTACTTGGAACTAAACACTTTTTTTCTGCATTTAATGCCTCCTATGCCCTAAACTTCAGTAATACAGCTTTGTTCTGCTCCTCATAAACTTTCAGGGAAGAAGTAGGAATTGCAGTCCTTAGGGCATACCCGAGGGCTCCCTAAGTCCTGTGCAATACAAAACACTGGAACATACTGGGCAGAAAACTAGAATGGATTTGAAGAACTGATTTTGGGCTTATCTGATGGCAACGGATCAAGAAAGTTTTACCTTCACACAGGACAGACAAGGGGAGTCTGTAGGAAAAGGCCATGGCATCAACTTCCTCCTCTACTTCTTCTTCCTCCCTCAAGGTGAAGAGCAGCCTTTGACATCCACAGCTCTCATTCCAGGACTGAGACTTTCCCTTCTGGTTAACCAATGATAAGAAGAACACATGAAATCACAAACTCTACTCAACAGAAGCACCCAAATCACCACCATGACAACATTTTTCCTTTTGGACTTTGCCAGAAGATCCCCAGCTGAGTGCAATATGAAGATGCCCAGAATTCCTAGCATTTTTGTACATCCATGGCATGGAATGTTTCTGTGTGCAGTAGATGTGGCCCTCCTTGACAGAAGAGCCCTGGATGAGCAGGGACCTGTGTCACTGAGTGCATTCAATGAGCAGACTCCCTCGATTTCTCGGAAATCAGAACTTGCCATTTACTTAATAGACAGAAAACACTGAGAAAGAGGGAAATTGTCAGTCATTGACCAGTGACACCACTGGGAGAATCTGAAATACAGCAGAGCCAAGATTTGAGTCTCTGTAATTACTGATAGGGAGCAATGAAGAAGAGAACCTTTCTCCTCTGGGGAGCCCTAGATTTCAACTTTACCTGTTTTCAACATCTGGACTACAGGCTGTAACAATACCAAAAGAGGTTAAACTAAGTGTGGTGCAACATCTGGCTACTGCAAGACTGCAACTAGCACTTAAAGTATACATTCAGCTATGTTAATGCACATGTGCTCCTTTTTCCTTACCCACGTGGATCCAACAGCACTTGGCAATTAGCAGGGATGTTTTGTGTGCTGGCATTCACATGTGCACAGCACAGGAGAGCTCCAGGCAGCAACTGAGTGGGATGGTGAGCTATAGATTGGTTCTTCTAAAGGCATTATTGAAGGGAAGCTCATCCTGTATGATTTAGAATAAAAGATCCTCTGACTCTTTTCCATCTCACAAAGCAAGACATCCCATGCTATGAGGCAGCAGGCCCGCTTCTTGTGGCTGAAACTACAGGCTGTTCAGTATGAACACATTTCTTGGTTGGCTGGTGCAGCTTCAAAATGAATCTGATAGTAAGTGAGCCAAACTGAGCTTTATGTTGCCCTGAGGACATCCCCAGTGCCACCAGGATGGCTTTGTTGCATTACAGGGAACACAGGTGGGCTGCAGTGACTTGCCTGTCTCATTAGGAGATGAAAATAGTGATATCCATTTGCTTTGCCTTCCACAAGAAAGTGACCTCAGGCTGTGCGTGGAGCAGGGGCCGAATCTTCCGGGTGCTCGTACCACCCATGTTGAAGATAAGCACGATGTCCTCATAGCCAGAGTGTTTACATTGCTCTCTGATGTATTACTGGAGTAGTTTGATTACATGGATAACAAATGTGCCTCTAAAACGCGTTTTTAAAGGCTTTTGAAGCGCAAATGTGAGTGGTGAGGTGCATACCCAAACTAGCACGGTCCTGGTGGCAGTGACACGTAGCTGGACCTCTGAATCCACGGATTACGTCTTTCAGAAAACTTTACAGTTTAAGACACGCTTCATCCTGCTTTCTTTGCCACACTCAAAGTTTTATTAACTGCCCTTTAGGTAACTAAGTTTAAGGTTGAACACTTTTCCTTCTCACTCCCCAAATGTGTATTTTTTTCCTCTAAACCATTAAGCAACTTTTCCAGTGCTTGGATTTTATATGGATTTAATCACTAAGGGATGTGTTTATTATACTTAAATATGGGAAGCATACTAAGGGACAGAGGGAGTGAGTGTTAAAACAGTCCTGCAAAACTAGACAGCGACAAGAAAATGGAAACATCAGTGAAAGCTTCGAGCACTTTTGGCTGTAAAAACACATTTCCTTTTTCCGCATCTTTAGTATGGAACGTTTCCTGTTACAAGCAAGCACTTGGAAAGCCAGGCTTGCTCGATGTTACTGAAACAATCCAATAAAAACGAGGTCTATGCCCTATTTTCCCAGCCTCTGCAGCAGCCCGCGGGAGCTTCATCCCTCAAACACGAGCTCCATCTGGTGGGCTTTCCCAAAACGCCAAAGCATCCATCCAGTCCTCCTGGGGCCAAATACAGGTGCCCCGAGCTGGGAATTTCAGTCACGACTTGCTTAAAGGGATTAATTTTGGTCCACAGGGTCAAAGCCAGAGTTACAAACGGCGCCAAGGAGAACTGACAGGACCGGCCGTCCATCAGCCCTTTGCGACAGAGCTCATCTTGCTTTGGTCTGCCCTGGTTGAGCTCAAAGGGCAACAAACTGAAAGTTTCCCCTGCCTAGCAGGTCAGCAGAGGGAAGTGACCACGACATTTGTGTCCAGGAGTCTTTGAATTCCTGTGCTCTGGAAATAACCTACATAGTTGTCTGAAATGCATTTCTGATGTCAAGCCTTACAAAATCCCTGTGCAACCAGAATCATGTTCTTTACTGATGAGAAAACTGGGAAACTAAAAGCTACTTGAGTTTCCTGAGGAGAGGCACCTACGGCAAACTGAGACAGGTGTGACTCGTGTTTGGTCACGTGGCAAACCAGTGGCAGGAGCCCAAATCCCTCGGCACCTCCTCCAGCTGCTGCACACAGCCTTGTTAAGGGGAGACAGCACAGCCCAGGAATGACAAAGTTCTCAAGTTTGCACTCCAGGATGTTATCACAGTTCTGAATCCTCTCTTATAAAACACAGGGTCCTGTGAAAGACACTCTAAGTAGGACATCTATTCCAAAGATCTATAATTGCTTCCTGTCTCAAGGGTATGGATGATAGAGGCCAGTGCAGAAGATTACGAGCTAATTGTAATAAATTGCATTGGCCAGGAAAGCAGAATCTGAAAACACACGAGATGGGAATGATAGAGAACACAATTATGCAAAGCTGAAAACCCCAAATCTTATGGAACAGCAGAAATCTGCCTGTGCCTTAAGAACAGAGCACGTGGGAATGCACATAAGTTGTTTGCCTTCAGTGGTGGTAGAAGCCCCTCAAATGTGGCAGGGCAGCAGGATTGCTATGGGTATGGGGACGGCTCACACACAGGACTCAGCAAGGCCCACTAGTTTGTCTGTTTTTCCATAGTATTCCCAAGTTGTGAGGAGCAAAAGGCACAACAGAGACGCTTCTGTTTACCACCCCCTTGTAGCCCAGCACATCAGAGCCATTCAAGAGAAATTATTTGGGACTCTGGATAACTGCTTGTTAGAAGGTGGGCAATTAACAGAAAAATGCCAGAGGAGAGCTGGATGTCTGTGTGTGGTCCTCAGGGAAGCCCATGGGAGAGCTTGCCTCAAGACATTAAGAAATCTGTGCAGATGAGCTACTGCCAAAGCTGTAAGGGCCAAGGAGGAACCGATGGGATACATTTATTTAATCTTTCCTCTCATTTTTGCAACAACAGCTGGAGGAACACAGGGAATCAACTAAATTGGACAGCATAGAAAGAGCATCCCTGAACTAACTGGCTGGAAATACTTCTGGGTGTTATTATTCCAAGTGGAATTGTTTGCTTAAAGATAATTATTTTTTCTCAGCACCAGCTTTAAGGTTTTTTTGTACAAACTGATGAAGTATTTTGTAGCCCTAGTTTCTATTCCCACTCCTCCACACAGAACTGGCATTTATTGTCTGCAAACACCCCAACTTGCTATGCCAGAAGGCTCTGAGGAATATTCTTAAAATCACTGCTTAAAAAACACACCGAATACAAGAAACATACAGGTAAAAAACTCACAAGCCCCAAGTTTCTTACTGAAATTTGCTTTCTCATGGGGGCCATGGGAAGCTTTTTTTTTTTTTTTTTTTAATTCCTCTTCTGCTAATTTCTGTGGGGATAATCAGAATCCAAACTTGGAAGAGGATTTCCCTGTGGCAAACCTGTGCCCTCTGGGAGAGGGAAGTGCTCTATCACACCATACAGAGAGAGTTTCCACAGTGCTGACCAGCTGACACAGGCACAGAGGGCAAACTCATGCAATGTCTTCATGTACAACCAAGAGCTGACAATAACAGTTGCCCCAAGGACAAGCCCCCCAAAATAAGGCCATTCCCTACCTGCCAATGTTTCCAGTGGTACTGGGAAAGCAAGTGGTTCAAGGGGTCAAGCGTCCTTTCTAAGATTTGCAACTGTTGGCTCAGCAAGGAGAAAGGGAAAGGAAAAAGGATTTTAAAACCAGAGAAAGGCAAAATAGGGAACATACATCTTAGAAGCCACTCATTTTCCCCATGCCCACCATAATATCTGAGGGCAGGATACGATGCAGTACATCTGTTTTCAAACTATATTTTGCTCCTGCTAAGAAAGGAATGGGAGGATGGAGAGCTAAAGAGAGAGATGGCATTAGCATGAGCTACAGCCTAGTCTGCAGCTGCCTCAGTAAAGGTCTGGCACTATCTGGCAAGGCAGCTCAGATGCTTCCTTAGTTCATCCCACTTTTCCAGAGAAGACAGTACAGTTTCTCATTGAAGCCAAGATGATGATGCTGACCATGTCCCAAAAATCCCCTCGGGAAATCAAAGGAAGAGCAGCATCAAAGCACTTCAGCCTGGCATCAGTAATGACATTTCACTGTATTGACTAGATCAGCTGCCAGCCCATCACCTCATTTGTCATGCACTAATTCATAACCTTCTCCTGCTTTACCCATAGCATTACAGATTTCCTCGGAATTGGCCCAGACCTGGATTACAAATGTTCTGCAATTTGCATGTTCATTCCCTCCAGAGCCAATAAAGCTCCTTCCCAGCTCAAACTCACATACCTGGTTGTTTGATGAATTTTATGATCTCCAAAGCAGAGATGAGCCTGTACAGCAGAGACTAGATTTTGATACCTTTACTGAGACAAAGTTCCCACTGATGAAAATGCACAGGTTGGATTCCATCTTCTGACAAAGGTGAATTCACCTATTTCCAAGCAGAAGAAAAATAACGGGAATAGATGAAGACACTGGAGTTACACCAGCTGTGTATCATAGCTCTACTTAACATTACTTTTGAAAATGGGAGGGAGGGCTCAGAAACAGCTGCCAAAGCATTGTTTAATTAATCCTGTTGTTAAAAACATCGACTTGTTAGAAACAAGTCCCGATTTACATACATGAGTGTGCACATACATTACTGACATTTATGTCAGTGTGTAACACACACATCCCATGTTTATTCATCATGGCCTGCCTCTCTCCCTCAGTAAAATTTCACCAGCTCTGCACCCTGTGGGACCAGGGTTGAGATCAAACAGGCAGTATGGCCCTGGGTCACTGAAGCTGTCTCTCCTAGGGACAGGTCTCACCTGGTAATAATTGGCTGGTGTCTAATAAGCCCAGGGTACTGAGGGCTAAGATTTCCCTGAGCTAAAGAGTTCCTCTTCCTTCTACCTGCCCACCTGTAGGAAGCCAACACCCTTGAGACCTGCTGGCTTTCTATCAGGTGTGACTGAAGCTGCCAAATATGACATTTCACAGGTGATACAAAGGCACTGGGAAGGCCTGGCAGGCACATGTGTGGGCACAGCCAGCACAGCTTCATAAACCCTGCTCCATGGGAAACCAGGCAAAAAGCACGGATCTATTCTGCCTGGGTCCCTTCTCCTCTGTGCAAGGGGTCATACCTGTGTTTGGGAACGCCTGAAAATAACACAAACTTGTGCCTTGCACAAGGGAAACCAGCTCTGTGAGGTGAGGGAATGGCCTGGGAAGCCTTTGGAGAAGCCAGTTTTCCCCCGTACTTTCTCACTACAAAGGAAAGGTGTTTAAATTGCCAGGGATGGTTTTTCTTGCTGGTCTAACCGATGCCACTTTGGACAAATGCAGCTTTGCCCTCAGCTGTGCCCACTGACCTCCTCCCTGCTGCTGAAACACCACGTGCTGAAGGAGGCTGAGCACAAGGAGGGTGTCCATTGCCATTCCAGCCCATGGGCCTTTCCACATCCCGTGGGCAGGGAGGTGATGGTGGCTTAGCTCAGGAAGCCCCTCATCACCAGAAGAAAAACAGAAGCAGAACAACAGTGTGCTTTTGTGAGCAGGACAGACCACTTTGGAGCCCAATTAAACCCTTCTAGTAAACTCAGAGCACTATTATAAAAGAGTAAATAAAACCCACTGGGAACACACTTCTGCCTCAGCAGTGTGCAAACATAAAGCTGGCACTGAGAAAGCAAAGCGTGGTGGCAGGGAGTGGGCTCTGCCAGCCCTGAGTGCAACAGGTCATTCACACAGGCAAAGGGAAGACTTCAAAATTAGGCCCTGGTAAAGTTCGAACTTCAGGGTAAAATTAATCTTAATTTTCTCTTACTACAATGCTCTCCCCTGGGGACACAGAAGGTCATGTGGCCAGGTTGAGTTTTGGCAGCCTTGCTAGATTTCTTTCCTAGAGGGAAGAGCATTTATATCTAAATATTTAGCTCTTACCCTCCAACCTCATAGCTGGATTGTTATTTTTCTATAATAGAAACAGGCAAGTACACACAGGAGCACCTGCACATACAGTCCCCAGACCACCTGGAAGAACCTGAGTTTCCTACACATGTTTTTGCTGTAGAGAAAGGACAATCTGTGCAGTTTAGCAGAGCCAGACTCAGCCTGCAGAGCCCCACTGGGTTTCTGGGGACTTCAGAGACAGAATGTCTGCAGCATTTCAGGGACTAATACGTCAAAGTTTAAAGTAGCCTGAAGAGTTTAGTGGAGATTTAGCTGCCTGCAACTGAAATGTAGTAATTCTGAGAACAATTGAGTGAGATGAGTGACATCTGCTTGGTGGTCATGAAACACTGAGCCTGTGTTACACCCACAGCCACACATAAATCGAGGTGCAAGACCTGTATCATTTTATTTCCAGGTTAAGAAAAGCTTACAGTCTTCACAGGACTAAGCTGATCTAAATAAAACAAAATTAAATACTGCTCATAAACAATACTGATGTTTACATACAGAAACTAAACAAATTTGGGCAGAATAGGCTGAATGAATAAGAACAAACAAGAAACTCTTAAGGGATATTCCTTCGTTATTAATACTCTCCCCCTTCCTGGTGCTACTCAGAGGGTTTTTTGTTTGCATTTCCCACATCCCTTATCTGTGCTTTCAGGTGCAGAAAGCCACACAACACGCTACAGCTTGAATGTTTGCATTCATCAAAGTGAAAACCTCTATGAACAAGAATTGGATTATTTGGAAAAGGTTTCCTGGCAGTACAGTTCTCTTCCAGTGGGAATTCTACTTCCTGCAAACCTCGTCTGACTCAAAAAAAGAAATTACAGGTAGATGGTTTGCCTTGACTCCAAAGTCAAGGACTGCAAAGGAAGGAGCATGGAAAGTGAAGCCGGTCACAAGCACCTGTGGAACAGTAGGAAGTTACGGCCAGCTTGTGAATAGTAGCACTAAGGCTCCACGTGGGAATTCTATTAAATTAACAGCACATTCAGATTAATTGCCCTTTTTTTTCCCTTTTTCTGGGGACTTGTTTTGTTTCAGTTGCCCAACAGGTACCTCGCAGTGCAGAACTGCAGTGCACAGAGGTCACCCTGCAGCACAGAGGGCTTGATCTGGGGACAGGTTTCTGCTTTTGCAGCTCTCTTAGCTGTGCTTCCAAGTCCTGTGTTATTAATTTATCAGACAGGGATGGAAAAGCAGCTCCAGTGCTCTGACCCACCACACCCCAATGCTCAGGGAAGTCAGACATCCCTTCAGAAGTCAGGAGCAGTGAGATAACAACATCACACACATGCTTTGAATTCTAATTATCACTGTTAAGGATTAGGAACAATCCCTGTGAACAACCAATTTTGCTGGCATTTCTAAGACAGACTCAAGCCTGCTTTTCGTTAACCATAAAGCAACATTCATGCCTCAAACCTGACTTCAGTGGGTTCCCTTCCCTTCCCTTCCAGAGAAAGGGCATCACTGGAGGCTCCAAGTCCCCTGTTTGGGACCCCCATCCTGACTTAACTCTTGACCACAGGGGAATTCTAACAGGGTATAAAGTAATCCCTCCCTTGCTGCTGCCAACATAAGAGAGTACTGTTATCCCAGTACATCAGAAATCAGCTTTTCTCCTGTGACCGCTTTTCTTTCCTAAAAGAACACTGAAAATATGGAGTGATTCCCTGCCCCTCCAAAGCTGTTTTGGGCTCTGAACAGGTCACTTATGTAGAAAGGCTTTTATTTGGAACATCCTGCTCTTTGGTGCCTGTGACTGTGTTCCTCTGGTATCCCTGCTAATCCCTTCTATTCGGCATAACTAGGATTTGTTGCTTCTGACAATATTTCTACAGATTCCATGCTGGGTCATGACTATAAAGAACAGGGTGCAAATTTGGCACTGAGGAAAAAAGGGGCAAAGAATGGGAATTGCAAAAATACAAGCTCTTACTTCAATCTTCAGAAAAGGGCAGGTTTTCCTAACTTTTAGCACAGGGACACAATCTGGCTGGTGCTGTGTGCTTAACCTTAACTAGCAGTCAAAGTGACTGCTATATGTAGTCAAAGAGATGGCTGGTTTCATGGATAACTTGAAAAGGATCTATGCATGTGCCAGCCCTACCAGATAATGCCATTGCTTTGGATTAATTTGGGATTAACACAACTAAGAGCTGAGACACAGGAAGCCTGGACACAGGGAGGCACAAAATGAAAACTTCCTCCAAGAAAATCAAAACATGCCCCTCTCTTCTCTCAGCTAAACCAACTAATTCTATGAATGAAAGAAACCAAGCAGATGACAAGAAGGCCAACAAAGGAGCTCTGCCATTCCCCAAAGCTGTAACACCTCTCTTCATTGGGTCACACAATACAAACACCAGCAGCACACATCCTGCCCTCTCTCCACCAGATTCCCTGCTCCAAATCCTTCCCCTTGGTCATGGAAAGAGCCTCAGGCCCTCCTTAGCCTGGTATCTCCCATTAGACCAACAAAGTTGTGATCCACAGGCTTAGCCTTGCACGGTCTGGACTCCTCCAGTGACCACCAGGCTGTGGTGGCCAGCATGGGCCTGTGGCTCTCACACCAGCAGCCCCTGGGCAGGAAGCACCTGGGTGTTTCCCTTTCACAGGGCATGTGGGAGCTGTAAGTGAAAACACAGCACTGAGCAGCATCCTGACTCCTGGTGGGAAAGTGTTTTATTAACCAAAAATATATTTTCTACCCTGTGGTGTCTTGCAGACCTTTACACTTGCATCTGCATGAAGCAGGGAAACCCTTCTGTCATTCTCATGACAAAGCTAAAATGCAGGACCCATTTTTAAACCTCAGGATTTTATTTTTTTTTTAAATAAGAGTGAGAAGTCCAACCTGATTAGAAATATTCTCTTAGCTCAGCTCAGGGTGCTATGGGCAAGGCAGAATTTCCAGCTCATGGCATACCCAGCCCATTGGAGTGGGAAGAACAGGAGCTGCAGCAGCTGAGATTGCTTTACCAAAAGGTACTGTCATGCACCACCTGCTTTTTCTCATTCTATTCTAGACTACAGAAAGAGAGGAAAGGGGCATGAAGACCAGAAATCTGGGGCATCTCATAATCCTAATTACCCAGAAACAGGTTGTTGCCATGTTATCCAGTCCTCCTACCATAGGATACTGTAGGTCTGTATTTGGGGCACTCCAAGTGCTTTGCCCAAAGCATTATCATGAACTCACTAAACTCTTGTACCCAGAGTTTCTCAGGCCATTAGAACAGCTCCCAGTTTTTATCAGCAATTTCAAAGGAGCAATTTTTCCTTCCTGAAACAAATGTCAGCCTGAGACTAAGAAGGGATGATATTTAGTGATTTATATAGACAGATAACTTACTTATCACCAATGAAATCTTTGTGCCATGCCACACATTATCTAAGCATAAGAGTAGAAAGAAATACCTACAGATACAGAATGAAATAAGCATCGACATGGCTGTCACCAACAGACCTTCAGGCCTTCAGAAGAAAAAGACAACTTTAAAACAACATAAGTTTTTGGCAAGGCACAGAGTTTAAAATACCTTGGAAGTAAAACAGTGTTGAATCAAAACAAAAAAACCTTCAAGTCATGTTGGTGTCACATCAGCTCCACAGGAAAAAAAGGGACAAAAAGTCCCCAAAGACCTCAGGCTTTTCAGGGAGAACTGGGAGTGTTGATATGCAGTTCTGGCAAAGCCCAAGGAAGGAGAAATGCCTGTTAAGAACAGTCTGGTTGATTTTAACTAAAATAACTCACCCTCTCAGAGCTGTCTGGGTCACTGCAGAAGCGGCTCCTTTGGGGGTGTTTGAGTCTGACAATGCTAATTCAAACAGATGACAGCACCTGCATTTGGGAGACATACATCATTCCAAGAAAACCAAGAGAAAAAGCAACTTGCAGGCATTTTATATGCCTTTTCAAAGATACAAATTCTCTACCATATAACAGAAGGAACACCCCACACTCAGTGTGGTTGGGATTTGTGTGAGCCGAAGTTTAGTCCTGCGCCCAAGCCTGACAAACATTAAAAGCCTGTGACTAAGCAGAGAAAAAAAATAGCCCAGCAAACACTATTTTCTTCCTGTGAATAGCTCGTGTTGAATCGGCAGCTCGAGGCAGATAATGCTTGCACAGGCTGTTAGATAATGAGTTAAGCACCACAAATGGCAGTAGTGGTTAGTTGGGGGAAACAGTGGGAATAAATGAAGCGGGGGCTGCTGCCCCCCCACCCACACAGAAGCTCGTCTGTTCGGGGGCTCCGCGGCATCGCTGAGCTGCCCACAGCCCTGGTCACCTGCTGAGCGCTCCCATTGAACCGGGTTACATTGTAATTGGATTTTCCGAAGGCACCGCATTAGCATTTTCCATGATCTCACCCTTATTAGCCAAATCGCTAATCAGGAGTAGCGGCTGCATTGTTTGCTGGGTAAATTATCTGCTGCTGTGGTGTCTGCGAGACAGCTCCAAACTCCGGCGGAGATAAAACCCCTCTCTCTCTCACAGAGACCTGGGACTTTATGCTGTAGCCAGGGCTGCAGTCAGACTGTTTCAATAGCTCCTGGAAAAGTGATTTCTCTGCAGAGGCTGCTCCGCTCAGGGCTCTGCTGTGTCCTCTCCGAGCCCACACCACGAGCAGGGAATGTCAGTGCTTGGATGAGCCCACACCACGAGCAGGAAATGTCAGTGCTTGGATGAGCCCACACCACGAGTAGGGAATGTCAGTGCTTGGATGAGCCCGTACCACGAGCAGGGAATGTCAGTGCTTGGATGAGCCCGTACCACGAGCAGGGAATGTCAGTGCTTGGATGAGCCCGTACCACGAGCAGGGAATGTCAGTGCTTGGATGAGCCCACACCATGAGCAGGGAATGTCAGTGCTTGGATCCGTGTCGGCAGAAGCCCCATCGCTCCACAGTGTTAGAGCAGAGAAATCCTTTCCCATGGACTGTTCCCCACTGAGGCAAAAATGAAATGCTGGACATGTTTAGTCCTGTAAGGTTCTCATTTCAATGCACAGGCCTTTGCACATTGAAGGGAATGGAAATACCTGTTCTAAAAGCAGAAGTGACACATGCAGGCAATCTTTCAGCTGATGGTTCTGCCTTTGCACAGCTCAAAAAACTGTTTGTGCAGGAACTCTCATGTGGCCTCATGGTGCAAAAATCTGCTCCTTCTCTCAGCTGGGGTCCCAGCAGGTTCAGATACCTGTCTCCCAACAGCTGCCTTCCTAAAAGCCTGAAGGGAACACACAATCTTGCAAATAGATCATAGAATCGTCATAGAATCGATTGGGTTGGAAAAGAGCTCTGAGATCATCAAGTCCAACCCTTGGTCCAACTCCAAGTTTAACAAGTAATGCTTACTGAATAACCACCCACCATAATTTTCTGAAAAAATTTAGTTGTCCAAATACAATTTCACTTAAAAAGCCAGGTTTTATTCTTGGGTTAGAGGTTACATGATGACATTCAGATTTATCACAATCATTTGGACATATAAAGCCATATTCACTGAGAACTTAAACCCATCAAATATTTCTACTAAAATTCTTCTGATACAAATAAAGCACACACTGAAAAAACACCTGTGATTACTTTACCCATGTAATTCTAGAGCCAAAACAAAGAGTGCTGACCTGGACTCACAAAAAGGGGCACATTTCACCTGGCCTGGCATTGGTGACACCCTGACTACAATTACACAAGTGGGTTCAAATGGTGAAGCAGATTTCCTTTTTACCAACCAAGAAAAAGATGACAGAATTTGAGATGATACATCAACAAATCATTCCCTGGAATCAAATAACCCATCCCAAATTCTCAAACAACAACAACAACAACAAAATCACAACACTATTTGGCTTATAAGCTCTGGAATTCAAACCAGATGTGAGAGTCTGAATCCCCAGTAAAAGCTGCATCTTTTCTCCTAAGGCTTTTTAACAGATTCTCACAGGCAGCACAAACAGTATCTCCAGAACAAAGGGCAGTAACGCTTCCCAGCAGAGTTTAACTGGATCCTGAGGATCACCAGCCTCTGTGATCTGCTTTTCTATTGTCCTCGCAGGGATTTTACCAGACATAAATCACATGCACTGAAGAGATAAGGAGCTGGGGCCAAAAAAAAACCCACAAAAAAACCCAGAAGAAAACAAAATAATGAAGTTGCAAGACTTGCTTGCAGCCTTTGGTTTGCACTTGTCCAGGTGGCAGGTTGTCAGCGATGGGCTCCCTTCCCCGGGGATGAATCTGCACGAGCAAATCAACAGGATTTAGTTTGAGATGGAGAAAAACAACTCACTTTATGATTAATTTCCCTCCATTTTGCAACACTTTCACACTCAGAGACCCCAAAGTCAATACTGTACATCATTGGAAGACTGTAATCAATCCCCTACAAGGGGAGTGAAGAAGCAAGAGTAGAAATATCAGAGTACACTAATAGTGTGTCTCACAGTTTTCATCTAGTCATGATGGTTAAGACAGAACAACCAGGAGAGTCTAACGATCTAAAACCTCAAGTAAAACCTTTCTAGACTTCCAAACAGCTCAGCTGACATTCAGCAGAGCTCACAGGTTTGTCCATGTGCACCCAGGAGAGTAGGTAAACATGACAGAGGGAACAGCCAGGTAGCAGTACCTTTGGCTAAGCAGGTGTCTGTGGTTCAAAAGCGTGTTTGACAGCAACTCACTCAAACTGGGAAATCAAAACAAAACTGAAGAAAGGAAATATGTATTGCTGGTGTAACACATACTCCTGGAGTTTCAAAAGGTTTTGGAAATGCTGTAGCACACCTCTAGTAACACACATGCGAGTGCAGGCAGTATTTCATTTTCAAGAGAAACATTAGGAGTGAAATATTTGCAGTGGGGTTTGGAGTGGCCTCGGAGAGCTGCTCTGCAGCTGCTGCACAGAAACCCCATCACTCACTGCAAACCCACAGGGCTGAGCACATCCAAAGGCACAGGAAAGAAAAAGTGGTCCAAAAGGGCCACATTTGCAGAGGCTGTCCTGTGAATCCCTGGGTTTGCTGACACCTTTTCCTTGCAGGTTGTTTCGGAGCCAAAATTCACAGGATTTGTTCTCAGGAGCCGGAAGAGCAACAATTAGCAGATGCTGCTTTGTGCAAGGGAGATGAAGTTGACTTTTAAAAGCCATGCATTTCCAAAACAGGCAGCCTGGCGTGTTCTGGAGTTAGAAATCCCAGGTGTGCTAATGGCCTTTCTGTTACACTTCAGTAGCAGAAATCAAGTTGCATCAGTAAAAATCCTGAAAATAATCACATTTTCCTTCCCAATGGGAATGGCAAGCTGCTAATTAAATCTGCCTTGACTACTTGGGAGCACTGATAATTTCTCATGCAATGTAGGCACTAAGACCAGGCTAATACCAAAAATATTTAGTGTCTGGGATTTTTTCCAGGAAAATTAAGATGTCAATTAATTGACTTCCCCCCCCCAATCTGGTTTTTATTGAAGACCTCCACAAATCCATTTTTCAGTTTTTCATTTTTTCCCCTCTCCCTACAGATGTCATTATTTTCAGTGGAAAAAACCCACACTTCTTCCAATTAGCTGTAATTATAACAACATTAGCAGCAAATTAGGTACCTTGAGGGCAAAAATCTGGAAAGCAGTAGAGTGTGGAAAGGGAAGAGGAGATGAGATTATAATGAAAGTAAGTGGGCACATCCTGCTGCTTCATGTGCTCATCTGGGCATCCTTAGGGCTTTGCTGGTTGATTTCTGCTTTCCCTAAGTGTGCCAAGACATTTTGGCTTCTCCCTGTGCCTGGAATAACTGGATCCAACATAGAAACACACAGCTCAGGTCACAGAAATCCAGTGGTTCTATCTGATGTTCTGACTGGGTCAGTCACCCCAGGGGTGACTGGGGTCCTTAAGTACATGAGCTGAGAATCTTTCTGTCAAGAAAATAAATGCAGTAAGGTCCATTTTGAGAGTGAAAAAGGCAATAAATGCCAGCAGTTGTGGTGTGCAAAAGAGTTCCTCCTCTGAGTAGGCTTCGGAGCAATAAACCTCTTTTCCAGAGAATTTTGCATTAAAAAACTGGGCTCAGGGAAAATCTCCAAACCCAAGCTTTTTCCCCAAGTGTCTTTTCAATTTTGCACAGTTGGATAAGGAAGGAATTCAACACTCTTGCCAAATAAAGTGACATTAAGCACATTTGCTGGGCATCTTTCTGCCTTGCTCCTTAAAAATTAAACTCAAGTCACCCACAAAACCCAAACAGAATCACACAACCAAGAACGGAAAGATGAGAAACCAGTTCCAGGAGCTCTGAGTGAGCACAGGGAGGGTTGGGAGCTGATGTCCCTCCACAGGCAGCACTGCTGGTTGAACAAGGCTGAGCTGGAAGAATTTAAGCACAGTTTAGGACTAGGCTTCCTGCACAGCAAAGTACCTGGGAAGGGACCAGCCAACAGGTGGGAAAGAAGAGTTACTCTATTGGAAATACACTGCCAGTAAGAAAATGTCTAAGAATCTTGTTTCTTAATCTCTTTGTGTCTTCTATCACTTGCCTGTCCCTCTTTATTGCTACCTTCAAGGAAACTCCTTTGCTTTTTTGGGATCATTTCCCCAAATCGTGCTTTGCAGACAGGGGCTTGCTCTGTGAGGACTCTCTGAGTGGTCTTTACCTGGCAGCCTGAAGCAGCACAGCTATGGAGCATGGCTGAACACAAAATTCTCCTGTCTCTCTTTTTGGGAAGACACAGAGAAGAAATATTTATGTTCACAGACAAGCTGAACTCTGGTATGAGTTATCTTGAGGTTTTAAGCAGTTTTTTGAGGGCTGTACTTCTTTCTTCTTTCACCTTATTCCTCTCACCCTTCCTGTATTCTGATGGTTATTTCCAGCTAACTAGAAAGGGCCCAAATCAAAAAGTGCCAGATCCAAACCCCCACATCACTGTGGGAATTCGGTGCTGGACACAACATTGCTCCTCAGGCAACTACAAAAACACACCTCTGGGCAAAATAACAACAAGCTTTAGGAAATTGAGTCAAATGGCATTCATCCTGTTTCTAGAGATACAAAATAGAAAGACAAACTGGGCTTCCCAGAGGCAGCAGTCCTTTGAGATGGCCTCCCTGGAACATGGGAACAGCCAAAGGAAGTGGTGCCAGTCAGGAGAAATAGGGTTACACAAGAAGCAGAAAACATGAGATTACAGCTGGTTACAGAAGGACCTGGAAAGCCCAAGTACCTTAATACCTTCCTCCCTGACAAGGGGGGGAGAGAGGGAGCAAAACACAATCTAGGTACATCTGTACAAAGCTGCAGGAAACACTGGTAAGTCCTCCTTAGCAACATAAGCCTTTGCAGTCCCAACGACCTTACAGCAAACTAGTGAGAAGCAGAGACTCTCACAGATTTCACACATCTTTAAACCAGGCTTTTTGGATGGAAAATTATAAAAAAGATCAGTTTCACAATTCATTTCACTTCTGTTCAGCTCTAAAGTTACAACCTGTGATCTTTATTTTATAATTATTACTTAAGAAAAAATGCCCAGTGTCAAAGGAAAATTTGTTAAGGAAAACTTAAGGGTTTTCCTTAGAACCATCAATCTCCTGAAATAGCATTCCTAAAGGAAACTGCCTCATGCCTGAAAGTTGCTGCACTGCTGATTTGTTTTTCTATAATGAAGTCCTAGCTCAGCAGAGATGAAATTTATTGGTCAGTTTATCATCTAATGAGAAAATGAAGGATGAGAGAATTGGGAATGTTGCTGCACATACTTACTCATTTAAATCCACCACTGTAATTAGCACTTGCACAAAATAGAAACTGGAACATTGGAATACTTTATCATCACAGATTCTTGGGGTTTCTATCTTTGAAATCTTTCTCAAAATACTTAAATACAGATTTAATACAGACCACTATATATAATACATAAACCCAGACTAGTGACTTTCAACTGATAGAAGTTGGAGTTCTGAGTGATAAAGCTAATCACTCAGTTGGAGTTCTGAGCTAATAAAACCATCTTTGTGTTATCAGCCAAGATAAAAGAGTCCTAAAGACGTTCAAGCAGACATCCTGCACAGTGCTGTGGCAGGACTCATTAAGAAATCCTCTTCATGAGGAATAAAGAAAAAAGGGGAATGGAAAAGTCTCCAGGTGTCCTGCCCACTGTCCCACTGAAAAGGAGGTATTTGGATGTTCTGGGCAAGAACAGTAATAGGAAGACAGAGCATGGATTTTTCAAAGGGGTTCTTTTCAGGGAGCCACAAGTCAAGTCACGCAGTCAAGCAGGGTGGGAGAAGAACTGGCTTTGCTCAGATCCCTCAGTGCTCTGCCCTGGCCCACAGCTGCAGCTGGTGGCTGGACTGGTTGCATCCCTGCTACAAACACCCTCCCTGTACCCTCTGCTGCAGTAAATCACTGTGAGCCCAAGTGGGAGAAAGAGCAAAATGAATCTCCTGTTCTCTCATGCAGTCACAGCACTACGTTCCCTGTGACCACATCAGAACCTCCACACAGTTGCCAGGTCATTATGGGAAGCTCATCAGCACTACCCTCTCGTCTGGGCAAATGTGGACAACAATAAAGAACAGAATAGTTGCTCTGTAGCCATCGTCATCTTCTAGATGTTCCAAAACAGCTTCTGGACTCATCAGTCTCTACCACCCCAGATGGTACCTACTCGCTCCATGGAACAGCAGATTCCCACCCAGGAGAGATTCCTTGTTCTCCCTGGCATCCATCTTTTGAGTGGTCTGAAGCAAGTACTTCCAAACAACCAGGAATGGTTTCAAATCCAGGTACAAATATTAAATAACTTCCGTGTTTTGGGTTTTTTTTAAATAGTTTGTACTGACACTTTGGCAACTAATTAACTCTGTTCACTTACATGGCTTCACTTTCAGACCTGGCACCCTGAGTACTGATCAAGATCAGCAATGGGTATTTTGCCCTTAAAGTGAAACAACATCCTAAAGCCTGTACTTTGTTACCAAGCACTTCTAAACCTACCCCATGTTGGCACATCATCAAATTTGGTTTCAGCTGGAGCAACAGAAGCTGTAAGGAGAATTCTGAGAATCTCTTTTCTTTAGGACTATTACTAGGTGTTTAATGAGGCAAATGTGTGATCCTATAATGTGCCGCAGAGACATTTTATGAATTGCAGCCAAGCTGAAAGCTGTAGTGTGGGTGGTGTTTGCTTCACCTGTGTTGCACGTACACCAACCTTGACTCTCCAAGGCAAAGCTGTCACATAAGCACTCAGTGGATAGACAGGAGAGTTTACTCTGCATCCCTCAAAGGCCTCCATTAAAATAAAAGTACATTTAATATATGCCTTGCACAGCTGTTGTCTTACCATTTGCCTTGTGCTGCACATCTGGCGGAAACTGGTCAGGAACACACCACTGATAGTCTGGCTGCACAGAACAATAAAACATTATTGCAGCAATATGGGCTTCGTAGACACTTCAAACACAAGAATGGTGACATGATAAAAACATAATTGCGCTGTGGAGCTTTTTATTAGTCATACAAAAGTAGTTCACAAAAAATCCCATGTTTAGCTTTATATTTCCAATGATCCGAGTCTTTCAGCTTGCTCCCTTTCCTATGGTGTGTGGTTTGGATGCTGCACCCATCAGGAATGCTAGAAAGAGCAAGGTGCAAACCTTTCTAGATCCTAAAACTCAAAAGAAACATTTACAGAACCAAATCAGACTTTAAAAGAGCTAAGGAATAAAGTGCAGAAGGTACCAGCAGGCATCTCTGTCCTAAAAAACCCCCCAGAGAAACCTGGAACACCTGACAGCTCAGTTGGTTAAAACTTGGTTGTAACAATGCCAATGGGTTCAATCCCCTGTATGGGTCATTGACTTAAGAGTTGGACTTGATGATCCCTGTGGGTCCCTTCCAACTCAGAAGAGTCTGTGATTCTGTGACAGGTGAAGCTGCTCCAGTTTCAAGACATCTGCAACACCCTTCAGTGGGACAGGAATTAACCTTGGAATAAAGTTCCCTCGCCTCACAGGTGAGCATTCCTGTTACCACAGCATTAGCTGTTATCAAGTAATTTATTGAAAACACTGTGAGGTAGAAAAATTCCCATCTTTCTTACAAGAGAAAGTATTGGGAAGGTCATGTCCATGAAAATCTAGTTTTGTCCAGGGAAATCCTGCATTATAGTTTGTACCACACACCGTGGTACATGAGTAGTAAACTACCACTAGACAAAAAGAACTTTGGGACCAGACATCTCAGCTGGAGCTGCATTAGACTGTCTGTCTGGTGTAAGTAGTACATGCAAGCCTGTCAAAGTCCTGGCAATTACTGCTTTAAATTAGTTAAACTGCAAAAATAATTCTGGTTTTGCAGAAATTACTCTGACAAAATCCTGAGTCGTCCCAAGGGGAGTCTTACAAACAAGTTTCACAGACTTCCAAAGAAGTTTTGCCTAAATTAAGGTGGCAGGACAAGGCTGTGGATACAGAAAACAGATTTCACTTTTCTGGTTTGCTGTCATTGGTACTTACAGAGCAGTAATCATTCTCCTGCACTGACAGGAAAGAAGGAGCTATTGTATTTTCACTTCAGTTGTACCATTCACAAGAGTTGTTAACTAATTCTGTGCCTGTGGGCAAACAAAGTAGGCTTTGACACACAGCAAGCCTGCACTGCTTTAAGCACAGGTAGTTTTCCCACCAATGCCTCAAATTACATTTATTTGCATTGCTTTTTTTTTTGTGTTTCTGGTGAATTTTCTGTTCTCCTCTTTCATACCTACTGGCACCACATAAATGTGAATGAATAACAGAAACAAGGCAAAACAAAATGTTTCTACTAGCAAAGTAAAGAGGAAAGAAAAGGTGCAAGATACGAAAAGACTGAAAAGGCAAAAGCACAGACTAAACACACAGGATTAGGTATCAGGACACTCATTAAATTCTAACACCTTCCTTCATTGCTAACAAATTGCTCAGGGAGGCTCCCAGGGCTCAGAGCAGCCAGGCAGAGGATTTAAACCAGGGTCAGAGTGGGACTGGAGTCCCAGAGCCAGCAGGCAGAGTGACCCCGGCACTCCGGCAGGGCTGTAAACCCAGCGATCCCACACAGAATGACAAACCCAGATGATGGAAGTGCAGCGAGAAGAGCCAAAATAAGCTGGGCCAGTGTCCAAATTGCAGGAAAAAACATTCTGCAATATTTCCAGTTCTGATAAATAGGCAGATAAGCACACTCCTGAAGCACAGCAATTACTTGTCCGACCACAGCTTTTCCACTGGGTTTCTGCAGCCTGAAAGCCTTTTGTGCGTTTTGCAAACAGCAAATTTCCCAAATAATGAGCATCTTTCCATATGTGACAGCTTGAGAGCCAGAAACAGATAATGAGTATTTAAAATTGAGTATTTTATGATGAAGGTTCAGAACTGGGCTCTGGAGAGCAGATCCATATTTCTGAATGTGGGTAGCTATACAGCTAGAAGGGGCTCTGAAGGTGGGACATGGATGTAAATTAATCTAAGAAAAAAGTAAGACTCCAGTCAAACAACCTTGGGTTTTTTTAATTAGGGGACAAATGTTCCTTACAGCAAAAGAACCCTCTTTTTATTTGGTATTACAGATACCAAAGCAAATTTGATATTGGTCTGAAACTAACACCAAACCAGGAAATCACAGATTCAGCTGCTGATGGCACTGTAATAGCACCCGTTATTCTCCTGGGAGGAAATCAGTGTCCTTGTGACATGGGAAACAGCGGGACTCTTACCAAGTGCTGCTGCTGCTGGTGTGCCCTGCAAGGTGCTGGATGTGCTCGAGGATCTTGATAGTGAAGAACCATCCCACACCTCCCGTAATTCACACAGGGTGAGAGGAAGAGTGGGGGTGGGTAACTGGGCCTCTCAGGCTGTGCTGGGGGGTCTTTTGACTGTCACAAAAAGCAGAAGAAACGCATCAGCAACAGGGTACAATGACCAACAGAATATTCAGATACAAATTAATCAGTGAAAAGCAACGGGGAGGAAACCCTCTTCTCTCAGCATGGGTCACAATGCTGCCTGTTTAGCCCCTGCAGGCTGCTTATTGTTTAAAAATCATTTAAGAAAGCTGATCTGTGCCACACCAGTGTCCTGACAATTTTTATGTGAGCAAAGTATTGGTTTCAAAACATGACAAGTGCATTCCTGGGTGTCTTCTATATTCAAGCATTCTTTATCTTCACTACACACAGTAGCTTCCACTAATTTGAAGCAGAACTACATGGGCAGTTACTTGTATGACAAGAAAAATAAATAATTTGGTTATAGGCCCAAAGTCAGTTGCCTCAAGATTTAGGTCTGCCTTTTCTTCAGGCCCTCTGCATCCCAGTAGAATCAACAGGAATTTGCCTAAGGACAGAGCATGGAGGGGTAAAAGATGATTAACATCCTGGGATTCTCTGAGTCACAACTAAATAACTTCGGCTTAAGAAAAACTAATAAATATTTTATATGGTTTCTCTCATCTTTAAAATCCTTCCCAAGCCCTGTTTAATCCAATCCTAAGGCAGGAAGAGACAAACAAGATCTCTGGTGTGAACTGTTGGTGCCCTGCAGGGACAGTCAAGTTGTAGAACACACTGCAGAGCACCTGTACAGCCCTTCAGGTGAGTTGTGCACGTGCAGTGCTGTTGGAATTTCTCCTGGTCCTTCTGGGGAGCAGTGGGAAAGGCCTTTTGGCCCTATTTTTAGACCCCCCTCTAGCCACTGCCCCTGATACCAAAGCAAGACCTTACTGGTATTAATGCCTGGGCTAGTTGAGAATAAGTCAATACTGAAGTTTCTGTTTCACAACAATGTTGGGGAGGACAATAAATCATCACAGAATATTTTGTTAACTGGCCATTCTTTTAAAACATTGCACAATTTTGTCAAGACAGGAAACCTCGAAATTTCGTCATTTTTTAATGGGGATTGAGAAAGCTCAGAGTTTTGTCTGCCATGATTTTACCATGGCTTCCTACTGACACTACTTTGAAGAGATAAAAAGGATGTTGCAAGAAAAGAATTCTTGTGGCGGCTGCTCAGCTAATTTGTATGGAGACCGTTTTTTTCCTCAGTGATATTACCATCACTCTGTAGTTCAGTTCCAGAGGTCAGGGTTAGCTACAGAAGCTTTTTATTTCAGACGTTGGTTTGATGTTAAAACTCTTATATCAAGTGCCAGTGAAACAATCAAAGTCCTCCGGACTTGTTTTTGGTTATCCCCTCCCGCTTCCATTCTAAGATATGTTTGAAAAGATTTTCCCATAAACACTCCCTTCATCTAGTTCTTTTGGAAGTCTTCTCTAATCGTTTCTCATCTTACTGCATTACTTCAGAATGATTTCATCCCAGGTGGTGACCTCATATAAAACCCAATGTCATTTACTGGAAGCCAGAAAGAGTTGTGTAGAAAGTGAGAAAATAAAAATAAAATGCACATGTGCTGGCAATGGGCGCTTTCTTTCGACTCATACCTGAGAGTTCAGTTTACTCAGTTGAGACTGCAACCTCTCGTTAACTTTCTGCAGGGCTTCCTTCTCCTCACTGAGCCTTTCTCTGTCAGATCTCTCCTTTCTGAAGTCTTCCTCATAGATCTGGACCTGCAATTGTTAATACCAAGGATGTCATTCCAGCAGAGCCACTTCACCCACTTTGCTCTTGGGCAGCCTTTTAGACAGTGCCCAAGCAGTGGGGGGCATTCCAAGGGATCTCTCCTCTGGACAATCCCACAAACGAAAGTTTGCCCTGTCTTTTTTTATGACCAGTACAAAATGACAGGTCATGCCTATTCTCCAATGGCACCTGTCAATCAAAACAGTCCCCAGCTTCAATATTTGTACAACCTTGAAATATAAAAGGCTGACTGGCCAATATCAGTTTTAAGTATCATAAACAAGACAGAAAATACTAAAATTGAGTTTTTTAAGGGATTGACAGTAGGAGGACAAATATTTTACCAGCACTTTTCCCAGTTTTATCTTCCATTAGGAGCACTTGTAGCTCCCTCCTACACCACAGATACAACCAGTCAGTGAACCTCCTTGCCCCAGTGCAGGAGCAGAGGGGAATGCAATGTACACAATTCAAAAGGCAAATACAGATGCATGACCTGGTTCCTAGAAGATAAGCTGCCTCTCAAATGCTGAGGGATGCAATGGCTTAGCTCTTTTTATGTCACCAGGACTCATGGTGCTTCCTGTCATGACCCCCCAGGCTCAGGCAGTGAGTGTGGGGATTCAGAAGCAGAACACAAATCTGTAAATTCTTTGGTGTGAAGCTGACTGGCTTCATTCTCCAGCTAATGGGCAGGAATGCACCTGGTGAGGAGATGGAGGTTGGTGTCGCTTCTGCTGACAAACAACAGCACAGGCATGTTTGGGTGGGAACCACCAGCAGAACTTTCAGAAGCCCTTTCATGTGCTCTTGGTGTCTCACTAGAGCCTGCTGACAGTCTGTTCCAGAGGACTTGCTTGCTGTGGCTCATGCCCTGCCCATCAGACAGATCCAGTTTTCTTTTCACTGGCAGCAGCACTATGAGTTCACAGAAGGACTAAAGAAATGTTGGTACCTCAGGGGAAGAAAAAACTCAGCACAGGGCTCTATTAATTATTTTCACAGCCTGCCTGTCACAGCCAATGTTTGCAAGGGTTTTTTTGGCCCCAGTGGTGCCCCAGTAGATAGAACCCTTTCCTGAACACCACTGTCAAAGAACAAAGGCTTTCTGTGTGGCCAGGGGTGGAGGAGTCTGCACAGCCCTGACCCTCTGAGCCAGAGGCAAAGCTGGCCCTTGCAGGAACCCCTGGATCCCTTGTCCATCTACACACTCCTCTCCTCAGTATTTCCTCATTTCTTCTCTCCCAGTCCTGTCCCACCTCTCTCCCTCTCACTCCCCAGCTGTTCAATCTGCAAGAGAACCCCTTTGGCACAGTTCTGCCGTGTATTCTGTGCCCTGAGGAAGAGTGGGACACCTCCCAAGGAAGGAATGCCTTCATCTCTCCTGTCATGACCAGGGATGGGCTGGTGACAGCCAGGCTCTGGTGAGACCCTGCCACGTCCCTGTTTGTCTCAAGAGTCCCTCCTCCCTACAGTTACAGCCTCCTGCTCCACTTTGTGTAGAAGAAAGTCTGGACTCACTGTATTGATTTATATAACTAGAGAAATACATTCATAAATGGATACCCCATGAGAATTCTGGAAAAAAATTGGTTTACTCCATTTTTATTGTGTAGAATGAAATAAGTCATTACTGCACAATCAAGTGCAGGATTTTCTTCTCCAGCATGTGGCAAGCATTACATTAGAGAGCAAAATCTGGCTCTGCTGTCAAACGTGACAGAAACAAGTATTTTTATTCCCATTGAATAAAATTCCCATTCTGATCACATCCATTTGTGTGTCAATAACATTAACCCTAATGCTGTCCAGGACCACAGAACCCAAAATGTAAAATCATCAGACAACTGTAATGTTTTTTAACAGATTCTTAAATGTTTTGCCTCACACTGACAAAGGGCAATGCCAAAGCTTTTCCAAGGCTTCCTTTCAAAAGCTCTGCTCACCACATCTACCAGGCACAATTCTGAGGAGAGAAGGCAACATTTTGCTGTATAAAATTCATTCAGGTTTACTTCCAGCTGCTCTTACCTGCTGCCTCAGCACTTCAAGCTGGGTTCTCATCTCCTCAATGCTGTTCCTGTCACCCTTCTCTGCAGGAGTCCCAACAACAGGCGAGTTCTTCTTCAACACATCCAGAAGGGCCTGGAATGTCAAACAGCAAAAATGTTAAGCAGACATCCATTACAGAAAAAGGAAAAGAAATGTGCTTTTAAATTCTTAGAAAGAGGTTTTCCCTTCACTTGCTTTGATTATATACACTGGATATAAGCCCCATGAATAACATATATCCATGACTAGATCCACATTTTCAAAGATACCACATTACATCCATGAATTTGAATCAGTGTCATTGAGGGGACTGTATTTTTACTCACAACCATGTACAATATTTACCTATGGAAATCACAGCTCCAAATCTCATCCATACACACCATTTCCCTGTGCAAGCTGGAATCTGGGAAAACATACAGGTGTCTAAACTCAGCTGAGGCTAAAAACAGATAAAAAACTCCAAGAACATAAGAGCAATATTTAAAGATGATCTAAAAATGTGACTACAGGGAAGTCTGACAAACATTTTTTGCAATGAAAGGACAGATTTCTTATCTGGATCAGAGCAAACCCTCCTGTTTGAGATGAAGTCGTGTATTCTCCATAGCTTGTCACTAGAGGGAGTCAGGAATACACACAACATTGGTACCGCTCCTGCTGTGCTTTATAGTGAAATTCTGCCACGGTTCTTTGCAGATTTTGGTTATTTTAAACAGCATTACACAGCTCTCCCTTGGACTGGAATCATTTTTAAACCACCCTTACACCTACACCTATCTGCCTACAACCACACTATAATTACATATTATTTTCTTTATTCTAGCACAAACACTGTTAAGTACTTTCCAAAGCCTCTCACGTAAGACACGAATTCAACTAAATTCACCCCTTTTGGAAGTTCAGTTCCTGCTGCTGATCCTCAGCTCTCCCTTGCTGGCCACACTGCATTTGTGCCCCCGTGTAGGAAGGAGGGAAGATAATTTGGAAGTGGAAGAAGCTGAGGGAGAAGTGGCCAAGCAGGAGAATCAGTATCTAAAGTAGCCCAAGCATTAGTATTAATTATTAAAAGGCCAACCAAGAACAAGCATTTTTCATAGATGAGAAAAGGAAGGGTTTTTATCTTATGAGCTACTGACATTGTAAGAATTGTGCAGGAGAGAAATTGGTATAATAGTGGCAAAGATAGTGTTCCATGTCAACACATAAATAAGGCTGAACTTCACCATGGGAGGATGCAGATACAGATACCTGACTGATTAACGCTCCTTTTACCCCTCTGAGCCACTTGTTAACACCTTTTTGAGGTAGTTTGATTTCAGAGAATTTGTATTGATTTCAAGTGTCTGAACCTGCAGTAGCAGGGGACTAGACTTAAAAGGGCACAGAGGGTCCCCTCCAGTCTTATGTGCCTTCATGACATGAGATTTGAAGGATGCAAACACACAAAAAATCAGTAAATTACTGTTGGGTAAGTGTGTTACATGAAATCGATGCTTCATTTAAAACTATGGTCTATTTACCCATCTGTCTTATCCAAGCACATCATAAGACAGAAAATAAAACACTGCAATGAGTTGTTTCACAAACAAGACCTTAAGTGAAAGTTACACTGAAGCTTTCAGCAAGTCCTGCCAATGCATTTCAAAAAGAGCTAGAGATCATATGTTCTGTCAGGGTTTTTATTATGGCAAACATTACGTTTTTTGGCTGGACTTTTGCATATCCCTTTAGCTTGTCAAAGCAGTTAAAGTTATACAGCAATGGGTACTGCAGTGCATTTCCTCAGGAAGTGTTTGTGGTTCACCATGAAATACAAAATTGTTAGAAAACACCCACTGCTTTATGTGATCTTTTGATTAAACAAAATTACATTTATTACTTTCCCTCAATTAAACAAAAGAAAATCCCATTTAGCTATTTAATGACCATTTCCTCAGTGAGACATAAATACACATATGTATGAATACATGTATAGATGGGTATGAACAGTAGGAGAGGATTGTGTCTCGTGAAGAGAAACCATTGTTCTCAAACACAGAATATAAGTAAAACAGTTTTAAAACTGTGTGACTTTTTTTTAACCACAGTGCATACAAAAGCATCTTTGTGCCATTTCCCTTTTGTTCTAAAGGGGGAGGACGTGGAAAGAGCTTAGACTTGACATGTAGGGAGGCTTCACAGCAGAAGACAAAGGCTCTCCTAACTTTCCTCTTCACAATGCAACCCTCCTAGCAGCCAGGAACAACAGGCACAGGTACTGGCTGAAGTGAAGTCTTGCTTGTTTCCCCAGTTCCCCAAAGGTGACCCTGATCTGCTGCCTTGAACAGGCTGTTCTCCCAGGATGGAAAAGGTGGGCATATGGCAGTGTCACTGCCTGACAAGAGGGACCCTGGAACTGAAGGAGTGGCTGCTGGGCAGTGGCTCACTGCTGCTCTCACCTTATTGAGGCGGCTGATCTCCCCCTCATAGTGTTCTTTCTTTCTGACCATTGAGGCATTCTTCTGCTTCAGGAGCTTGTTCTCTTCCCTCACCTCATGCAGAGCTTCACTGAGGGCCTTTGTTTCTTTCTGGGATGCACAAACACAGAGAGATGCTGCTGAAATGCAGATGGAAACATTTTTCAAGAACAATTTTCATGGTATCTTCTGCATGACAGATGCGCTGTATTTTTGTTGTCTCAACCCCAGCTGGGAAGGGGAGGCAACAGGAAGGCAGATCATCAGTGAACCCAGATATGATAAAAATTGTTTTGACCACTTACCACATGATCAGACAGAGACAACAAACCAGACCAAATCCCCGCTCTCTGCAGTCACACAAAGGCATGAGGAAGCAGGCAGGCCAAGCAGAACAGAACCATATGGACAATTATCCCAGACTGCATTTCTCTTATGTACTCGCAGTGTAAGGCCAGGGCTAAATGCTGGAGCAGTCCCAGCCACTCCCAGTGCCATACAAGGCTAAAGACAAAACCAGATCTCAGTGCCACAGTCTTAGGGTTTTATCCACCACAGAAGAGACTGAGACAGGCCTCAGCCTGCTCTAGAATTACCAAACAACCAATCAAGGCTTAAAAATCTGCCTTTTTTTGACCCCATCACAGTTGTTGATTTCAACCTGATCATTCCTAGTCCATATGCCCCACACTGTTGCCTTCCCAGCAAATTACCAGGAAGATGTGCCTACTTCCAACAGGATTCACACATGAGATGGTTCTGTAAGAATTATTAAGGCAGATTTGCCAAACTGTAAGCTTGGCTCTCTTATTCTGTGGCTTTCAGCGTGGCTGTTTGTAATGTAGAGTGAATGTAGATCCAAATCAGACCCTGAAGCAAACGGCATTCCATAAGCTTCCCTTGCAGGGTAATGCATTCCTCACTAGCCCACTTTTGCCAGACTGGTCTTGGAAAAAAGCTCTTTGGACATATGAAACAGAACAGCTTTTGAAGGGAAAAAAAAAAAAAAAAAAAGAAAGCATTTAAAGTATTCTTCTGCAGCTGCTCCATGTGAATGAGAAAAAAGGAGATCACACGCACAGGACATCACATGAATGGTATCTTTTCCTAACTCCCAGCAGACATCCTGCTTTTCAAGGACTGGCACCTCCAGGAATATGGATGTTCACCACTAAGTATTTCCAGTTTGTTCAGGTCTTTGAACCATCTGAATTCTTACATCTTATTGATTCTTATTCCACACTGAATCTTAGGTGTTACGACACTGAGACTTCCCAGTGATTAGGTTGGTCTTTGCTTCCTGTCTCTGGGTACACAGACACGCCCAGGGGGAACAAAAACAAAAATCCCATCTCCAAACCAGTCAGTTTTCCTTTGTAGGCCATGGAGGGCATAGGGACAGATCAAGTTCACAATATTATCCTTGTGTGAGAGCCATGCCTGCAGGTGCATTAAAAATGAAGATATCTCTGGGAGGACAGCAGCAGCAGGTCACCTGTCTCAGAACACCCTGAGAACAGCCACTCTGAGTGAACAAATGTAAAAGGTACTCCTCAAACAAAAATCTCTACTTTCAGCAGCTGCTTTTACAAAGGTGTAGATGATCTGCACCCCTGCATGACAACCAAAACAGCACAGAAATTCAGAGCAAACAGAAGTTACTGGCTGAGTGTAGAGCTTCTAAAGAAAGTGCTGACCTAAGACTGAAGTTCCATGTAGGCTAACCTGCCCTCATAAGAAATTTTTGGATTACATTTTCATTTATTTCATTATTGTATGTAATAAAAAATTTGGAGAGTACTCTCATCCTTACCTTTATAAAATATCTGGGGCTATTTTTCCCAGATATCATATATTAAAACTCAGGCAGTAATATGAAGAGGAAGGTGTCTCACATTGAGTCCACACTCAGAGCAAATACAAGTGATTCAGCAAGAACATAATGACTTAGTTTGCTTTAAAACACAGAGTCCCTTTAGTTGAAAATCAAGTATATGCTTAGCTAGCACTAATTGATAAGCAAGTAAGAGGAGTGCTGTGCTTATGCAGATAAAAGATAAGGGCTTTGCATTCTTTTCCTGCAGCAGCCACCTCACATCTTATTATCTGAGTCTGGAAATGATGCAACCGCCACTCATTTGCAGGTTTGCTTCAAGTTACCAACAGAGAAGCCCAACTTCAGCCATCAGATCCCCATCCAGAACCTCTCAGGAGAGGTCACCAAGTGTGTGATACCACAGAGCAGAATGAGAACAGGAAGCACCACTCTGTGGGGCTCATAAAGTGGAGCACAAAGTTTTGTGTATTTGTCAGGCACATACATGCTGCTCCCTCAGGCTGGTGGTTCTACTGAGGTGGGGATTCAGCCTAGGGACCTAACTCTGGTGCCCAAGGAGTCCTGAGGGAGGAGACCAACCCCTCTGGGGGTGAGGTGAGCACCACCCCAGAGCAGCTGACCAGGACTAGTAACTGCACTGACTGTGTCACAAACATTTGCAGGGAGCTGAAACAGCCAGCACATGTGTAGAAGCCTCTATGGTCAATACCAAAATCTAAATGTATGGAGCTGAATTCATTCCTTCGAGTATTTATTGCCAAGCACTTTGTGTAACACCTGCAATGATGCTGCTATTCCATTTGAAATAGCTGTAGCATTTTTGTTCACAAAGCAGTTCACCCTGAGCAGGGAGGAGGGAAATCTCTGCAGTGTTCATATCAATCTGCTCTTTACTCCCACACACACACACACACACACTCCTGCTGTGCTGTGTGCCAGTTTCTATTGAGATGACTGTCTCTTCACACGCTGCAGATGTGCCTCTGATGAGGCAGGCCATCCCCACTGCCTTGGTATGATACTGAGGAGCACTCAACCCCACGGTTTCATCTCATGCCAGCCCACGCTCTGCCTCGCAGGAGTGATGAAAGGCAGGAGAGAGCAGAACACGGAGCACAAGGGAGGTGACAGAGTGCACCCTCCTACCTTTTCCTGCAAGGGCCTCTCTCTGCTCAGCACTGCCAGCCTCTCGTCCCCTGGGTGCTGCCGATGCCCCTCCTGCTCCAGCTCGCTCACTCTCCTCTCTGACACGTCCAGCCTTACTTTCATCTCTGCCAGCTGAAAGGCAAGTGACAGACCATGGTGGGCTGACTGGGCATTCCCAAAGGCACCGCACTCCAAGGTGTCTACCCAGAGGCATAAAACAGCTCCATATTAAATGAGGACGTGCATTTGAAATCCTCTTCTCTTTGGGGAAAGGAAAAAGGAAAATAAATTATCTTGTTGGAAATTATTGGAGAGAAAATTTTCCTGATAAGCACATGAGGTCATTCTGTAAACTTCCTTTTCACTGCAGGAAGCAGCAGATGAGAAGTGTCAGTCAGTGAACCAGCGTGGGTTTGGGAATACCAGGCAAAGCTGTGAGCAGTCAGCTTACTGATAATGGCTGCAGCAATGATGCCACACTGCCATGAGCAGGGAACAAAAGCTACATCAGTTGGGATCCGGGGGGGGAAAAAAGGAAATAAAAAGTATTTGTTTACAATTCATTTTGAAAGTCCCTGCTTAGAGAGGGCAACATTCATGGAGAATTAACCTGAGAGCTTCCTCAGGGAGCTTCCAGGCACAAGAGATGGGACAAGAACCAAGAGATATGTGATGGTGGGGAGCAGGGGCTGGGCACACCAGGCACTGCAGGCTGATTTTGCCATGGCTATGGCTGGGTGGTATTTAAACCCAGACTTAGCTGTCAGCAGGTCGCATACATATTCCAATAGCAGTCACCAACAGTGTTACCTGCTTTTCATAAAGCTGTTTCATGCTTCTAAATTGATGATCCCATTGCTTGTTCACCTCCAGAAGCTGTAATCATTAGGAAGTCACAGTTAATAACCCTTATTTCAACATTGCCAATAAATCAAAAATAGACTGGCATTCTAATCCTCCAGCTATGACTGTTCACAACCTCCTCATCATCTGGCCAGTTCATTCCAGAAAAAGCAAGTTTAAGGTTTGGCAAGCCTTCCAGCCCATCTGCCAGTGCTTTGATATTTCAGTTAACACTCAGGAAACATGCAAATACACCATCAGCTACAGGTGAACCACTGGCAATGCTACACCAGTCCCAAGCTGCAACTCCTAAATGGCCAAGGACTTCCCTGCCAGTTTGCTTTAAGTTCCACAAACAGATTTCCAACTAGAACTTGTTTGACTCCAAACAAATGAATTGAAAGATACAGGGTCACTCTTTAGGATGCTCAGCGAAAGACCAGCTCCCAGTTTGCTGCTACCTGTGACCAACACACCACTGGCTGCTGCTCACAGTTGTTCCTTGGCCTTTACAACAGTGACAATTAATAACACTTGTCCTTTGTACCACATAAATGTCTGCTCTTCTACATTCATAGTCACAGTACAGTAAGTCATCTCTTTTTTTAGGAACAGTTCTCCAAATATAACTCTGCCCAGCTTGGTACAGAGAAGTAGGACTACAGGAACCAGGAATTGGAAGTGCTTGGACACTTCAAGCTGTGAAGAAATACAAAGCAGAAAGTATCCCCAAAGAAATTGTCTGCCAAGAGCACAGGATGAGAACCTACAGGAAAAACAGAGGCCTTGCTGGAGTGATGGGTAAAACAAACTGCAGCATGAATATGGTGTAATTAACAGTGCTAACACATTCAGTGATTTCCTGCTTTCACTACTGATACTGTAGTGGTTGTCTTAGAGGTTATATCTGTAAAGGTTAAGGATATATTTAGCATTACCTCTCTTCTCTGTCTTTCCAGTGAGAGGATCTGTTGTTCCAGAGAACTGGGTGATGAAGTCCTCTTTTTGGTCAGTAATGTGTGCCTTGACTGGAGAAAAGAAATGTTCAAAAATTAATGCTTTTGGCATGCTCTCTTCAAGTCAAGGTTATCACATAAAGCTGCATCCACCCTGGCAGGTGCATGGAAAGGAACTGAAACAGAAACTTTTTTGTGCATTGCATTTGTATTTCAGTCCCTTAACACCTGCTGACTGAAGGGGACATCTGCTTTAACCTTGCTTAGCCTGTGTTTTAATTGAAGCATCATGCAAACAGCCCCTGAAATAAACAAAATCACATCCATTTGTACCATCTGAGACACAGGACACAAACCAGGATTTTAATTGTCTTAGAGATGGCAATTTAAACAATTAATACAAACCACAGAAGTTGAGCACAACTTGAAATGGGTGTAAGTAATTCCCTTCATTTACAACAACTAGAATAATTAGTAGTATTGCCCCTGGTAAGTGCTTGAAGGCCCAAGGTAATAAACTTCAGCACAATGGGCCCTAAACAAGCAACACAGAAAACAAACAGGCCATTTGGAGAAATTAGGAAATCAGTCTGCAATTGTTTTTTAAAGCATGGAGTTGTGCCCATGCAGGACAACAGCAGCTAAACCCTCATTTTTATAATGGCAGTGTCACAGTTCAGAATTTCCAAGAAGTTTCTATGGATTGTCATGAAAACAAACATGTGATCTATTAGAGAGAGAACTGCACTGGAAAAAAGAGACATGCTCATAAAAATAGAACATACTACGTTCAGATACCTGCTCAGGGAGTTCTGTTTCCCTCCCTAAATTCGCAACTGACACACGAAAAACCAGAACAAAACTGTGAGCACTTCTGAAGCCTTGAATCTCCTGAAATAAATGTTCTTCAGCTAGATAATTTAATGCAAAATACCAAGTAAGATCAAAGAAGAGCTTAAGAGTTTTGTTGTGTCTTTTCACAGGCAAAAATCCCGACCACATATTTGCTCCGTGGCCAGTCCTGCTGAGCTCAAATGTGAACCCTTGACTTCCAAGCCAGAAAATACTTAATCCCTCCTCTTGTAGTTCACAGAGATGTTTAACTTACAGTATCTGAAGTGATACCTGGCAGCCAGTGGAATTATTCAGATGCTGAATTGCATTTATTGAAGTGCATATTTAATATTACTATTGATGTGAATAAGACAACTCACAGATCTCACAACTATATATACACTTGGCACCAACCAGCCTGGATATTACTCACAGAAGATTTTGGATCACTAAAACAAACCACTTTGTACCCTCTGTGTAACAACAAATTAAAATGACCAGATACTTCTGTAGGGGAAAAAAAAAAAGCCAACTAGGAAAGGTTTTCTTTCTAAGAATGCCATATCCAAAAATATTTCTAACGTTTTTTTCTGGTCTTACACAGTGTAATCACTCAGAAGAATCCATTGGAACAAAAAAGTGAATCCACAATTGTCAATATACAAAGCGACACCCCAGTGCACCAGCTCAAGGTGTTGCTGTTTTCCTCAGAAAACACTTCAGAGAAGAGCCAGAAGAGTCACTTACTTCCAGTGGGTCTGCTGGGGCTTCCATGTCACTCCCACCTGCCCAGGTGCATCCAGGGTGGCCTTGAGGGGCTGTTCCACTGTGCACCTTTGGAAGGAAGGAACAATGAATCAGGTGTTTTCTGCTGCCTAAGGAGCAGCAGAACGGCTCTAACACCCAGGAGATCGGCGAGTGCTGCCTGTGGGAGCAGCCAAGGCTCAGAAATAAGGGGTGGAATTCTGATTTTAACCTTTTCCTCCTTCCTGGCTGGGGCTTCCCAGAAAGGATGAAGCACCCTGCCTGTGACTAATGTGCCAGGCAAGGCAGCTCTGTCTGTGCTTGGAGTGTGTAAATCACAATGGACTGGCCAGCTCTCCCCACACAGGAAGTTGCATGTGTAGGGGCAGGAAGGGGATTTGCTTTTTCAGTAAATAAGAGCCCAGGCTTTTCTACCCCTGCTTCCACTTGTGAAAAGGGACTTAGGTAAGGATGACAACTGTGAAGTGACAATAGGGCAGAGTGAGTTATCACAAAGAAAAATGAGTCCTGCTCATAAAGGAGCAACAGCCAAGCCTGTCAACAGCACCATGCAACAAACCTTAACATGCTTAGGGGAAAACCATAATTAGAAAATTGAGTTATCTCCCTCAAGAAAAGCTGCCCAAAGATGAAGAATGACAGGGTTTGCTGTTCCTCTCCTAAGGACACCTTATTTGCACTTCTGCTACTTGTCTTTACCTAAGCTGGATCTGGTTTCAAGCCACTCAAGCCTTGAGTACTCAAGGTATCCAACACTCCAAATTTGTGCCTTAGTTTCCCATTTGGAAAAAGAGTTTAACCTTACCAAGTTAAACTTACAGGAAAGATTAACAAAGAAAAGGCTTCCACAGACTTCACAAACAAAGTCAGAATGAAATAGAAAAATGCAAGGTATTGTTGCCTTCTCTCGGAATTCTGAATAATTCTGATTTGAGAAGGAAGCGTGAAAGAAAACTCATACTCCTTGTTGTGGAAAGATTTCTGGGCCTGTGGCTTTTTCAGTGGCAGCAGAGGTTGCTTATGTCATTTCAAGGAATGGAATGAAAGCTACCCTGTGAAACTTGACATAAAATAACATAACTCGGCTTTCAGAAAAGGATTCAGACAAAGTAAAGCAACCCTGTGAAATGCTGGAATTTGACAGGCAGATTCCAGATCTTTGGGTTACAGTATGTGACCAAGCAACCCTTCTTTTGCAAGATACAAACCCCAATTTGGAAGAAAGTTCCTATTTTATGATATTTGCATATGACATATACCCTCCCTACCCTGATGGTCTTTTTATGTTTTCCTGGTTTATGGAGTAGCTGGAAATCTTGTGAGGTTTTTTTAATGAAGACATTTCAGATTCTCCATTCTACTTATCAAAAAATAAATGGATTTTATCTGTGCCTATACCAAAACTTGTCTTTGAGCACATCCCTCCCAGGTAACATTACAGATTATAAATATGCCAACGAGCAGGGAACAAAAGCTCAAGGTCTTCAAGGGTGGGGCTGTTCTTCCAGCAAAAACTGGGGGAGGTTGAAGCAAAATCATTGCCAGTTAAGAGCACTGTAAAGAAACACAAGGAGATGACAACATTCCTTTTTGTTGGTACTGCAGAGATAAAGACACTACATTTATGTCTACAGCAAAAGCATTAGGAATAACTCAGCTGTACAAAAGCACCTCAGAACCCTGAGATACACAGGAATCCTTGAGAGAGGGGCGCTCTGACAACCATCAGACTTCAGAAGTCAAAAAGGCAAAAATATTCTAAGGCATTTATACTTGGTTTGAAGCTATTGAACCAAATTCAGTTTTACACTCCTTGGAGAACTCCAGCTGACCCCCAGACTGTAAATGCAGTCATAAACCCAAAAATCTGCCAGGTGTGGAAAAAGCTTCCCAGGAAGCAATGGGACCAGGTAGGACTTGCTGCCCCTCTGACCCTCCCTGAGTTAACTTCCAAGTGGCAGCAAAAACTCTGCCCCCAAGGGCAAAGGGAGACCAACTGATTAGAAGCCTCTCACTAATTTCTGTTCTATTTCTATGATGTTCTGTAATTTCTATTAGTAGCAGTTTTCAGATTGGGGTTTGTTAAACACCCTGTTTAAAAATGAGAAATATTTTAGTTTGTATTCTAGGAAGACCTAAGCTCTCTGAGTGTAAAAGCCTTTTGGCCATCTTTGGGAAGCTTCCAATGGGAATAAAATCAAAGCCTTGGAGCTGTAGCCAACACTGAGTCCTCTCACAAGCTTCGGCACCACAAGAAGATAAAAGCTCTCATTTTCAGAGTGCTGGATCTTAGTTCTGGAATGCCTTCTGTTACAGGATTACAAAATATCACTCATAAATTAAGGTAATGAAAGCCATTTGTCACTTCTGAAAATTATGTCTGTTCAGTGCAGTGAAACCAAGACCCATTAAAAGGCTTGATGTGAGCAAATGTGAACCTTTCCTTGATGATGACAAAATGCTGAAGTTACCCATTTCTGTTTTCTTTCCTAGCTGGTTATGTTTCTGCTGCGAGGTTTCTTGGGCATTTTCTTTTCATTTTTTACTTGTACTGTTCAGCTGCAGAATTGTAGAAGTTAGATCAACTCTGAGACTACCTGGGTTAAAATTTGGTGGCTTCTGGAGAACCTTGTTTGCTTTTTTGCTGGTTCAGCTTTGGTTTTGGATTCATCCCTGAAGCAGTGCTTGTCACAAACCCTTTCTCCCATTCCAGTGCTTGAGGTGAAATGAGAGATTTTAATGAAGAATAAAATTAGCTCTTAAACCAGAAGAAGAATCTACCTCTTCCTGTCCCAGCTGGTCCACGTGCTTCACCCCAGAAGTGCTGGGAAGGGATTTTCCCTTCAGGGAGTGTGTCAGCCTCAGCCTTTTGTGCTGCTCAGTTACATGCTGGTTCTGACAAAAAACTTGCAGATGCAAATGTGTGTCTTAATACATGGGAAGCAGATCCAGTTAGAGCAAGATGTGGTTTCAGAGTAAAACAGCACAGGCTCCTGCTCCAGCATTTCCTATACCCCCTGTTTCCCACTAGTGCCAATGAGATCAACCAGAAGGGCATGGCCACTCCAGTACCCAGCATTAGCAGGCTCAGGCCTGATGAGGAAAATCCCAGTTGAATGGAGCAATAACTGGATGATAATTTGTAACTCAGGCAAACAGGTTATTTTGTGGTTTATAACATAGTGGTTGCAAGTACAGATAGCCCTTAAATGCATTTCTTTTTTCTCTCACTTCACACCCAAAGTTTATCAAGGCCCTTTTTCTTATTACCATGAAATGTCATATCTCTCCCTCCTGTGTTCAAAATCTTGATCAGGTCCCATATACTCAATACATTCTGCATTAGTACTTTTGGTAATATCTGTCTTCTGATGCAAACCTTTTCCCTCTCTGAGTGGAGGATGCAGCACCATGACAAGCTGCAATTCAGGTAGTACAGATGAGGGAATCATAGGCTGAAGGGTTTGTTCTGCAGACCTACATCTTCTCTCTCTCTAATATTTGCATTTAAAGCCACACTAATATAATAAATTCCTACAGAAAAAGTCCTAGTGAGAAGGGGAATTTGTTTACAGATTTGTTTACAGGCATTTTCAGATAAGTCTTGGAAGTGATTTAAGCTCAGACAGAAAAGCCCTTTTGCAGAGTGCAATTTATACTCTTCACCCCAGAAAAATTTACAGAATGAAAATGACTTGCTGGCTCTGCCAAATAACTTCCTGATGAATGACCAACACTACTGGGAAGGCTACACCTTTGTTTCATTAAATACATTGTTTCCCCCTCATTTTAAGTCTAAATCAGCACCTAATTTCACAAACTGACATTGTCTGGTGTGTAGTTTTATTTAAATACTATTTCATAACTGAAAGTCTACTAAGTGTTATAAATATGACCCCCTTTTCCAAACCACACAGTCTGAGACATGTGCTCCTGGCATCTTATATTGAGGCTGTTGAAGCTCATCCCAACAGTCAAGCTGTCACTCACTTAAAGTCCAGCTCAACAACCAGCCAAGTGAAATGTTGTTTGACTTAGAAATATAAATAAAAACCAGCCAGCACGTTTCTAGTGCAGAAATATCATAAACTTTTCTTTCTTTAAGCACTGAAAATCACCCATCTTTCACAGGCAAAAAAGGTGCCACAGATGTAAAGAGAAAAGCACGACAGATTAAACACAGCCACGGTGTTCTGGGTGAAGGACTGAGGCACCCACAGAGGCAGTGGAGGTAAGCCCGTTCTTTCTTTTTCCTGCCCAAATCCTTTCCTGTGTCTCCTTCTGCTGGAGGGAGGCTAACATGGGCAGCCAGGTGTTCCACAGGTCGCTTGTGGCTTGTAATCCCAGAGCTCGATGCTCCTCGATGCTGTGCTGACTCTGCTTCCCCACGCCACGCTCCTTCCTGCCCTGCCCCGGGAATCCCCACCCTGCCTGTGGCTTCCCTCTCACTGTTTCTAATCCCACTGGTCTGACCCTGGGCTGTCTCCTTAGGCTCGGCTCAGCTCCGTGCCCCGAGGTCATGACTCATTTTGGAGATGGCGGTTTACATGTGAAAGGAGCGATGCGTAATTTCGGATTTCATAGAAGGGAGTCATCTCTCTTTTAGCTCCCCACCGACTTCCTGCATCGTGCCTTGGGGCACAGCCTTCAGGGGTTTCCTCCCCCCGCCCCGTGGGGGTGGCACAGGCAGGTAAGTGTGTCACCCCTTGCAGGTGGATGGCACTCAGGGCTTAATCACTCCCTCCTCCTGCTCCCAGTTCGCAGAAAACAGCGAAATTCCTTTCATCCTTCTACCACATTCACTGTTTCAGGGCAGAGGAGTGAAACCGAGAGGGAAACCTAAGAACAAGTTTCTGTCATTCTTGTTAACCGCTGTTTCACTGAAGGCAAAGACAAGTGCCTTGGCAGGTGGCTCAGGATTTTCTGTTCATAATACCACAGCAGTGTGGGGTTGAATCATCAGCATTTTCCTTCTTCTCCCCTCCTATTCATCCAAAAGCCTTTCTGGCACTCCCAAAGATCTCAGCCTCCCAACACGTCCCAGTTAAATCAGAACTACCAAATGCAACAACTTAAAGAAGTAACAGTGCTTCGGGGGTTATATATTTTCAGGGATCTGTGCTCTCCAAAAGGCACAGGTGGCTACAGAGTGGACAGTCAGTGGGTTTAGCTGACCTTCTAAAGCACTACAGAACATAACTTCTCAGTCCATCTTCCTCACAACAGAAAATAGCTATATCAGGAAAAAAAATGTGTAGCAAGTTCATTGCATCATTTCAGAAATCCAAGAGTTTCATGCATAACCAAGTCACACAGGGAACATCCCCTGAGTGTCCTTTCCTGGCAGTTAAACATTGCAAAAGCACACTGTGATTACCTTAAGGGAACACGAAGTTCTCTGAGGGTTTGGACTCTCTTGTGCAATAGGTTTGGGGTCCTCACACGACTGGGAAGTGGGACTCTTCCCTATCAGGTTCCTTATTTCAGCATCGAGCTCTTTACTTTCACACCTGCTTAGAAAGAAAAATCAACGTTAAACCTGACACCACAACCTGGAGCAAAGGGAAGGTAAATTTGCCAGCTCCCTCCTGAATGTGAGAACACAGCAGAGCTGTCTTGCACTGAGATCCTGACCCCTCCTTCCCGGCAGGCAAGCAGAGAGCACTAAAACAGTGTCACACAGGCAGTGCCTTAGTGCTTTGGGGCAGAAATTAATTTAAAATAGTTACACGAGCTGCCTTTGTGAATTTTACTACATTGCACCCACAAAATCCTAAGTGACCCTACTGGGGATTACACGAAGACTGCCATGTGCCCTCAACCCCACCCACTCACATGCAGTCTGAAGAATTTTAAATTAAACTTCAAATAAAATGCAATCAGAACGGTTAAATTGGTTTGGAAATTAAAAACTTGGTGCTCAGTTCATAAAGTCTTTTGATGGCACGTTTTGTTTCCTGTAACACTTTGTAATAGATGCCTGACATGCATTTTCAAGTTTTTTATTTTCCTTATAGGTTCCTTTTAGGAAACGTTCACCTCTTGTAGAAATTGGTCTGTTGTGAACATTTAAAATCATAATTGTTTGGTAGAAAAATCCTTTGCTTTCAGTCTCTCTGCTAAGGACAAACAGGACTCCGGTGCATGTAAAGGCTTCAATGCCTCAGAACTAACCACCAGCCAGGGCTAATTCACCTGATACACTGGAATGGTGGAATGTGACTTTCAGGGAACGGACTGAGGCAGAGTTAAAAGGAACCCCCAAATGTCCCAGATCGACCCAAGTTATCAAGAAACATTCAGCTCATTTGCAAGCTCAGACCTTCGTTTCCTGATCAGCTTAAACCAACTCTACATGTAAGTGAAGCACGACCGGAAAGCAAACGGCAAGGCTCAAAATTATCACCAACTTGTCAGAGCAAGACTGCTCCTTGATTTAGGCAGAAAATACTTAATTCTTCATTTGAACTACCAGAAAAACTGAAAGCAATAGGAATTTCTCAGTTATGCTTCTTGCAGTTTTAACAGGCAATCCACAGGGATTGCACTGCAAGTTCTGAGGAAACACTTGAAGCAAAATTGATAAAATTACCCAGTAAAGAAACCCATCTATTCTAATTATACCAGTCAATAAGGGTGGTGAATTTCATGCTGGTAGCATAGAATGGTTCATTTTATTCTCAATATTTAAAGCATAGAGACTACATCACAAATGTATCTTCATTAAGCATGGATGCAAAAATCACTTTCAGAGGAACTACAATGAAACCCAACAGCAGCAAATAAGGACTGGTAAAACTCAAAAGCTGTTTTTTTTGTGACTTGCCACCTAATAGTTAGACAAGCTGGAATTTCACGGCCACAGCTCCCTTTCAAAGCCATGAGGATGAAGAGAAATGCACATTTTCATGGACTCCATGGTGGTGCAGCTGCTGTGGAGGGTCTGGCAGCTTCTGAAGCCCCAGCTGTGCATGGGTGGCAGGTGAGCCCCAGCAGCAGCACTGGCAGGGGAGAAAACTACAGAGGGAGAACAACAAACCTTGTGAGAGAAATCCAGCCCTTCTGTGTCTCACTAAATATTGCAGATTCCAGGATAAGCCACGGCAAGTGGCACTTTTCCTTTTTTTAAGCAGCTCTGGCTGAGGTTCCCAAGACCAAGCACTCCAGTGCACTTCCCTGGAAAACAGCATCTCCAACCCATTGGGAGATGTGGAGCAGCATTGGATACACACTGTGCAGAGCCCTCGGGGCTTGTGAGGCTGCTCTGAAGCACTGAAAAGCCACAGCAGGAAGCAGCGCCTCTACTGCAGTTCACCATCCCCAGCTGCCAGCACAGCCCTCTCACCTGGCTTGGTCAAAGGAGCCGGTGTTTCTTGAACTCTTTAAAGTCAAATAGAGCAGCTTAGCCTAAAAAAGATTCTCGAAATAAAGGAGCAATACTGAGGAAAAGACAGTGAAGGATGGGCAGCAATCTGGCAGGACTGCAGCAGCAAGTGTTTAGCTGGGCTGCACTCCCCTCTGCTGCTGGCTGAGCCACAGTGAGCAGAGATGGGTGACCACAACCTCCTGAGATCAGAGCATGAATCAGGCTGAGAAATACCCCACAAAGATGGGGGGCTGGCTCAAAGCATTTCTTCTCAGCCAGGAAGAGTTCATTCCTCTGCTCTGCTCCCCACCGTGTGATGTTGGGGCTGTAAATGACATTCACCTCTGGCTGCTCCCAGCCTGTCTGCATTCTCCCTTCTGCTCTTAGAAGGACCTGGGTGAGAGCAGGGCCCAGCTGTGCCTGGGTAAAAGAAGGGGAGCTGCAAAGGGCTCAAATCCCTACAAACCAACTGCTGCTCTGTAGTAGCCATGGGTTTCATCACTGAAGTCACAAAGCGCCTTCACTGACTGGATTTATTGGTGCATTTGGTTTCCCCTCAGTTTTTAGACTGAGAAAATTGTTACTCCATTTTTCTGCACTTTACTACTAGCTACTTGGATAGCTGGAAGGATATTTATTTATTGTTAATAAATAATATTGTTGATCATATCTGATCCAACCTAGAATCTCCACTTTCAGAGCACACAGGTGCTCGGAGTGCTGGAACACACCCTCAAGAGACTCGTGAGTAGGAGCTACCCCAGGCCCAGACAGTTCCTGCTGATTACCAAGAGCTTCCCCCACTGAGCTCTAGAGGGCACACAGCATTTACCTTCTGCAGAAAACTATTTCCAAAGCTACTTTTGGTTTTGTGAAGTTCACTGGTGCACCCTGTACCATTAAACCTTCACTGTTCTATGCTGTTCCCAGCATTTTCTAATACGGGGCATTTTGGGGTTTAATAATTAAATTATGCAAATAGGCAATGTCAGGAGGAAACAAAAAGCAAAGAGAAAATTGAATAATTTCAAATTGGGAGGTATATTTTTTTTTATGTTTTGTAAAATGAACCATCAGAGAACATTAAAAGGATTTTCATGTGGTCATATAGGACAAATGATCCGACAAATGACCCTTCTATATGCAAAAGCTTCCTGAAGTATACAAAAATATAAAAACTACACCACTCATCCTATCTCCATAG
>JAWWEV010000134.1:3496655-3512625 GCA_035583235.1 Hafferia zeledoni
AATGACCCTTCTATATGCAAAAGCTTCCTGAAGTATACAAAAATATAAAAACTACACCACTCATCCTATCTCCATAGCGTGCTGTGATTAATGCAGGAGACAATAAAACATTAGAGTACTAACTCCTCTTTGTAACCTGTGAGTTAGTTGCTCAATTTCCTTTTTTGGGGAAAATTAGGACATTTTACATGGCAGCAGAATTTACAGGTGTATTTGTGGTCTCCCAGCATAAGTTTTAGCAGCTTGCAGGAAAAGGGGAAAGAGCCCAACCTGACTCACGATTTCCATGTCCTATCTGAAAAGGAGCAGCCAATATCCTTCCACTCATGTCCTCCAAGGGTAAGACATTCCCTTTGGTTTGCCAGTTGCCATATCCATGCAGAAATTCACTGTGCACCTCCCCATTACAGGTGTTTTCATTTCTCCCATATGTTTACCCAGCTGCCTTTGAAATAGTTCTCATTTTTTTCTCTATAGGACATCTTTGTGCCACTTCAATTTCTAGGCTCCACTGGCATATTTATAATTATTTTTATTATTTATAACATTATAGAATGTATAATGCCCTAAATAATGATAATTATTTATAAATGCTTGCATACCTTTTTACAGCAGTTTCATTTTTAAGCTGAGAGCCAGAACACGATGAGCCACATACTTTGGGCTTGTAGCAGCACAGACTGAAGGCTGAGAAATACCAGTTTATCAAATAACCAGGTCCAAGCCCCATAAGAGTCCCAGCTTTGCAGCTGGTACCATCTGGGAGCTCCTGGCTCCGTCTGGTTTCCACTGGAAATTGGCATCATTCCTTAGAGCAGTCATGTGGCAACATTGGACACACCTACAATAAGTCCCGAGGCATTTATTGCACAACATTAATACCCAGGGCATGCAGTTCTATTTGAAATAACAATTTCAAGGCTGGTGTGCCCAGGCCATCCTCTTGTGATTGGTGAAAGCACAAATACACACCACCAACAACTGTGAAAAAGGGGTTTCAGCCAGGATTTACAGCCAGACAGCCACACCATGGAGTTATATTTTGACGGGAAATGAATTCCAGAGCCCAAGGGTTAAACACGTGCTTCATCCCCTTGGGTGGGCATTTGGGATATGGGATCCCTGCCTGGCTAAGCCCAAGGAGCAGATCCATGGAAAGAAATAAATTTCTGCATTTGAATTATGGAGGATGAACTGATGCGGATAAATTAAAAAATGTGGCAAATACCAAGACAAGCCATTTCAGCAAATACTTCCCCTATTTTTGATAATACGCTCCAGGTCAGAAGGAGGCCAGCAGAATATGGGGGAAAATGAGAATGAACTGCAGAGTATATTTAATGTAACTTGTACTAGAAATAGACTTAAAATAGGAACAAAATTAGGGATACAATTCTTATTCTCTTATGTTCCATGTGATTTGACAGGATTTTTGCTGTCTCTGAATTCAAATTCATGGAATTCTTAAGATCTTTTTCATGTAAATACATTAGGATTTTTATATTAAAATCTTATCCAGTTAAGACAAATAACAAAGAATTCCCAGTCCAACAAGCAACGAGAAGAACAAAATTTTGCCAAGAAAACAAAACCAAAATTTTGCCAAGAAAACAAAAAGACTTTTGTTACAGGAAAAAATTACAGCCTTGTAAGGTCTTAGAGTTTAGCAGATTCTGAGCTGGCAGAGGATAGTTACAAAGTGGTGCAGCTCCCTGAGGATCAGTGGTGTTATTCCAGCACTCAACACCCAGCAAGAGGACCTCCACTCAAAGGTTAGGCTTGGGAACTTGAACCAGAACTCTTGAAACTGAGCCCCACTAGTTCTATGTTCCACCCCACATGTACCACTATAAACAATAGTTTACTGGGCATAAAGCATACTGTGCTGGTATAAACACAAAAAGAACATCTGCCCTTGAGGATTATGAGCATATACTTAAAGTTCAGGGGAAAACCAGAAAGGTAATACATTATTTCACAATAATTTCCAACTTAATTTTTAACCTAGGTTTCACCCCCAAAAATTTACCCATGATTTCAAGGGTAACAGCAGCAGCTGAGATCCACCTGGCAGAGCTGCACTGTCTTCAGAGGGAGATGTCCCAGATGTTGCACTGTTGCTTGGGAGGTAAGTGTGAGGTTATTCCTAATCTCACTCCAGCCCCACGAAGAGACATCCAGGAGACAAGGTGTGTGATAGGGGTTAAAACATGTGACTATAGCAGAGAAACCACTTAAACTTTCGCTCAAGTCTGATGTAGCCAAAACATCTGCCTATCACCCCATAAACGTCCCTACACTTCTGTTCCCTTTATGACAAAGGAATGGGGCTTTTAAGGCACATTTAATGGCCAGCAGCTGTTTGGCTGTCAAATACCACATCTGGAGAAGCTGTGTGCTGTTAATGCGAACAGAAACAATTATTCTTTAAGAGTTTTGCTTAATTTTAAGAATTACACAAATGACAACCAAAGAGGTGCATGTTCTTAATGGAAACACATCTGGTTTCTCTGAAAATAAGCCAAAGAAAAGGGCCAGTGATTAAGTGAAGCTGCACCTATAATCCATCCTGACTCGGTGAAGAGAGAAGGAAAGCTACTGATATACAAGCACTCGGTGTGTCTCAGTGTTTGATGACCCCCCTCAGCAAATCTGCAACATGCAAGAAGACCATGAGCAGTTGGTGTGCATTAAATGCCCTGTTCCTTATCACAGGACACTGCTCCCCTCTGTGCCTGGAGGTTCCTGTCCCTCGGGCCTGCGTTTCCACACTGCTGCCTCCCTTCTGCACCCTGCACAGCTTGTACGTCAGGAAAACAGCATCATTCCCTTCTCACTTGGATCTTCTGCCTAATTATCCTACCAAGCCTGAATGTCTTCCTGATGGACAGGGTTTGGGCTGAGTTCAGACCTCAGGAAAGCCAATTAAATGATTTCCCCCAGCTTTGTGAGGCTGTAAAGGAACTGTGAGCGAGCCGCAGATGGCTCTGTCCCTGGGAGCGCTGCCACCCAGCCTCGTCACCCAGGGCTCACCGAGCTGCGTGAGGATCACGGGGGGGAACGGGAAGTTCTGCCATGAAAATCCATCATGGAAAGCTCAGCCAGGCAGGGCCACCAAGCAGCGCGTGCTTTCTGAGCCAATGAGTTCCCCACCGAACACCACACACACACAGAAAGCTGGGAGAAGGTGGCAGGAGAGCATGGAAAGAACTGAAAACTAAAAGTTAAAAGACCAAGAAGGGGGACAGATCTGGATGTTTTCAAGTCTCACTCTTTTTCTGTGAAGATCAGTAACTAGAGAAGGGCTTGCACCCCTTTCAGGACACTTTGCTATCCTCAGGATGCTCCTTTTTGCAATGATCTCCCTCTCACAGCCCTTTCTTGCTCTACAGACACAGCTTAAGCACCACAGGTCTATTCATGTCTTACAGTACTTGTTGCTGTGGAAAACTGCGATTCTGATGCAATGCAGTGCCATGGCTGACACTTTTAACTGGTACTTTACATCACTATTCTTTCTTTTCGAATCAGGCATCACCACAAACAGCCTCCCACTTCAGCCTTGGCCAGGATGTGGATGGGTCACCAACACCTCACTGACCTGGGCTCTCAGCTGGGCTGAACCTTTGCAGGAAAACAAGTCCCTGATTCATTTTGGGTCTGTGTCTCCCACACAGACCTGAGATATCTTCAGTGATCTACTGACAGCACAAGCAGAATAAACAGATGAAAACCGTTTGGAAATGCAGCCAGGAAATTTCACATACAGTAGGAGGACAAGCAGCTCTGTTAAGTCAGGCCAACTCCAGGGATTTTATCAACAGGCAGGAACCTGGTGCCTCCCTCCCTTCACAGAGACAGGGTGGAGGCAAATTACAATGTCTTGGATAAATGGGAAACCCAAGGGATTCCTAACCCAGTTATTTCACAATAAACTCACCTGAGACAAGATGTTTATTTACAGGAAGAAAGTAGGGTAGGATTTTATTTCTTCCCCAAACAACCTGTAGTTACCTTAAGAGTAATTTTTCTTTCTCTCTCTCTCTCAAATCCACACACTGTACTTCATGCTATCAGTATTCTCAGTATAACTAATATTACTTTGTGAGGCAGCAGGTGCCCAAAGAGGTGGTGAAATCTCCAGATACCTGGAGATATTTGAAATGCACCCAGGCAGGCCCTAAGCAGCCTGACCCAACCACCCCTTCTGTGAGCAGGTCAGTCCAGATGGTCCCTGCCAGCCTACACTATTCCCTATTATTTTGATCTTCCAAGTACAGAAAATTTCCATATTTCACTCGTTTAAACAGATCTCCACAATACAGAATAAAGAAGGAAAAAAAGTATTAACCTGTGTCTCTGGAAGATAAACGGACACACAGGGAACACTCAGCTATAGATTTCCAATAACATAATGTAAATTGCCTTGTAAAAAACAAAAATTAAACAAGTCTCTCCAGGTAACATCAAGATAGTTAATACCTTTCCATCTCAACACACTGATGTAGGCACAACTCCAGAGGATCCTCTGCATCCTTATTCTTCCTTTTGAGCTGCTCACAGCAAATCTATTAGAAAAAAGCAGACTTTAAGGGAGAAGTAAATACATTAACAAACTAAGAAGAAAAAGTTAAGTATCCAAGCTACAGTGAGAAGATATAATGGTGTTTTGTCTGTATTGCTATTTTCTTCTTCATTCATAAATGGTGGACAAAGAAGTCAGGAATCTTCTTCCTTCCCAGCACCATCCTCTCTTCCATCCACCACTGTGTCAGGGACAGTTCTGCCAGGGCAGGAGCAACAACAGTCTCTGTGGTGGCAAAAATCTACCCAAGGAACAAACTGTCAGCAGTGGCAGGAACATTGGGAGCATTGCAAAAAAGAGCTTTTATTATTCATCCTAAAACAATCCATTATCTTAAATACTTCAGAGTTCAAGCACGTCCTCAAAATTGTCCAGAAAATTCATATGCTCCATGGAAGCATCCAGTAAAACTACTCCTCCAAAATTAAGAGTTTTTGAGCAATGACTCTGATCTAAATCACTTGGAGAGGAGAAAAAAGGAGCCATGTGTAAGTTATTGAGCACAAGGGTGTTGTTCAAGCATTCTACAAGCTCCTAACAAGCTTCCCTCCAGTCAGGGCCAGTTACTGCCCAGCACTGAATTTCCAAAGCAGAGAAGGAAAACAAATCCAAATAGTCCACATTAAGATAATCCCTTAAAACTGGAGGTTTTGGATTAAAACTCCAAGCATGCAAAAAGCAAGCACCACCTCTCCACCACAAGTGGGAGAACAGATGGTCCAAGGAGTGAACCAACACCCCCTCACCCAGAGGAGCCATCCTGCTCCTGTGCTGGTTGGGGACAGCCCTGGGTATGTTTCCTTAGGCTATGTGGGACACCTCTGGTTCATCAGAAAAGGAGCCCATGAGCCTTATTGTTCTCTTTAGATTCATGTGACAAACAACATCAGTATGACAGTTGCTAGAATTAGAAAACTGACCTATGTTAAAGACAGCAACGTGACCACTGAAATAAACTGGGGAGCCATCAAGAGCTAAACCTGCTAGTTATAAGCAAATAAGTTTTCAATTACAAGTCACTCTTTATTGGTAACATCAACTTAATGTGAAACCATAGCTGAACCTTTTATAGAACCCATGCTGCTTCATCTATGTGCAGAGCAGAAATTTAAAATGAGAGGTTGCCAGCAGAAGATCTGAGGTGTTTGGCATCCCTCCCCCACTCTTAGTTCCAATTCCTGCAGGCATTTCACACATTTGAAATGCATCTGGTAATCACTAATTACAAGGATCCTATTAAGGGAAAAAAAATGTCAGTTCAGTTTCATGTGAAATTTGATTCCAGCTTGTCCAAGTTTTATGAGTGTGTGTTTGATCATAAAGTCACGTTGAAGTGGGGAAAGCTGTATTCCATTGAAATCAGCGGGAGCTGCAGACTCTGGGGACCAACGAGGATTAAGCCTTATTGTGGAGTGCTTAAACTTGGCTTTCAGGTGTCCAGCTTAAAAATATTAAATTTGAAAACTGCTGACCTAGAATGAATGCTCTCTACCACCACTGAAATAACAACAACAAAAAGAAAACTATAAAGGAAAACTGATCACAATTTTCTGAATTAAAAACAAACAAACAAAAACCCTCCAAACACCCCAGAACTCAGATTCTTCTCCAGCCCTAATGCATCCCACTGAGCTGTGACATGTGAGCAGTTTCAGGTGTATTTGCTGGGCTGGGCACAGCACTGCAGCCTCCGTGTTGAAACACAGGCCACATGAAAGGGATGCAGGTTGGATGGCACCGAAAGGATGACACCGATGGTGGTCAAGAGTCATGTAAGAAGAAAACGGTGCTCTGAAAAACTGAAAGGAAAAGAAAGCGGTGAAGAACACAGAAAAAAAGATGTCTCAGACATGTCCCTTGCTGGTCCTGCAGTGCCAGGATGGAGAGGCAGTTCCAGGGGCTCTCTCAGGACCCGCACAGCGCGCGCTCCGGGTTTTCCAGGGCCCTGCTCTGCCGAGCCCGGGAGGAGCAGGGAGAGGCGCTGCGGAGTCCGTGGCCCAGCTGCACACCCAGGCAGTGTGAAGCAGCAGCTCCGAAGAAGCCCTGCTGGGGTGGGGGATGTTGGACATGTCTCCTGACTCTTAGTCATATGCAGATTTGGCAGCGACATCCAACCCTCTGCCCGTGGACCCGAACGAAAGAGATGCAACTCTGCCACGGTGCCACGTGCAAGTGTTTGCCATTAGCACAGCCATAAGATTTTACAACTATAATATGCAATATAATGCTGTAGGGTTTTATTAGATTGGGCAGATTGAAGCCAAGATGGATAAAATTCAGCTACTTCAAAGAATTAAGAGGGGGTTGTAATGGTCATGTTAAGGACTGCTCAGAATTACATAAATTTTCTGCTTTCTGTCAAGGCTTTTAAGAACAGGAACACCCTGAAGTAAAACAGATTCAGTTCTGGTCACAGATTTATGGGGTTTTGCAATAATTGAATATGTTTGCTAAAAAGTGTGTAAAATTTCCTTGGTGCTCACCCACCAAATTTATCAGGGCTCTAAGTCCTAATTACTCCCCAGATATACCCAAACAGGCAAAACCCCCCCACCTTTTGGTTGGAGTATTAATTTACATTAAAAACCAATTTTCCACAACAGAAAAAACACATTTGGAGAGAAACAAAAAACACATCACTCAGGAAAGACAGCAAGACTCACTAACTCTAATTAAATCTTAATTGCAAAAACAATCACAGCCAGACAGGCCCTCAGCACGCTGGTGTTTCAAAATGTTATGCAAAATGCATTTCACAAACGTCTGTGTTGTAAATGTTAAATCCTGCACCACTCTTGCCCCATTCTCCTTTTCTTTCTCCAAATCTAGTTCCAGCTTAAGAGCTCCTGATATTCCCAAGCCTTTGCTCATTTCCTCCAAACCTGCTCAGTAATTCACTTGTCCTTCAGCTGTACCAAAGCAATGTTTTGTGGGAGTGCAATGAAAAGTGAATGCCATAAATGTGCCAGCCTAAAAGAGGCAGAGAAAGGAAAGGAGATGTTTGGTTTTCCTGCTCAGATCAACTCAATGATTCCATTTTACAGACCACCAACACAACTGTCCCAGTGGAGGGAGCAGAAAGCACAGCATTCCAAATAAATGGAAGCACATGCTAACAAAATACACAGGGAATAAATCCATTAACAGGTTATCTTTCCAGTGATACCAGCTTTGCTTTGTGGAAGACCCAGGACCTGTCACAGCCAGGCTGAGTAAACATCCCTCATTCAGGCATTACCCATATTGCAAAACAGCTCCCAAGCAAAGTGGAACATCCATCACCATCAATGCTGTTGGTAAACAAGTCAAGTCACAAACTGTCTGTGTGTGGCTGCTGTGTAGGAGGAGTGGGCAGGAGAAATGTATAATTACTGTAAATGTGATCAAAATGGAAGAACAACCAGAGAAATAAAAGAGCATTTGATAAAGGAAAGCCTAAGCAACACTCAATAAAACCAATAAAGATTTCAAGGCTTTTTTTGCTCTGAAGAAATCAAACATTTATCATTTCTATGATCTCCTCCTACCTGGCCATGCCCAGGCTTGGTTCTCAGAGCAGCACTGGTGTGCAGTGCCCCCAGTCTTGAACCAGCACTGCACTGCATGTCTGCCTGCTCTCTGCTGAAAATGCAGCTCCACTCAGGCAGAAGCTGCCAAGAGAGAGCCACAAACACAGCAAGACCTGCCAGATCTCTCCCTCTCCTTGCTATTTCCTCATAGAAGTGCTGAAACTTCAATACAAGGCAATTTCTAAGCAAAATCTAAAATCTGAAGCTTGATTTTTGCCAAAAATGGAGTAGTTGCGCTCCTCAGGTCTGCCTTCCCTAATTTGGTTCAGATGAAATGAAACTGGTGCCTGCCCCTGTGTGATGCAGGAAGATTTAATGCCAAATATTTAAAACTGATCCCACCATTAAGTAGAATTCTCCTTGGTGAGGGTAACAGCAGATTCCAAGCATCAATCCTCCCAAAGAATAAATTCACAGCTGCTCTCCCACAGAGCTCTCCCATCCACAACTGCATAAACAGTCCAGTGTATGAGGACATCTGAGTGTGAGAAAGTTATACCTCAATGAGTATTAATTCCTTTTTCAAGTAGAAATCAGTGCCACAAATTTTACCAAAAAGCAACCACAGTCATGTTCAGGCTCGGGTGACAGGCTTAAGAAGTGACCAGAGGAAATCACAAATATCGTCTCATCAAGCCATAAAAATCACACACAGCATAACTCAAAACACCCTCAGTACTCCTCTCACTAAAACCAAAACTCTTTATTTTTAAAGCATTTAGAAGAAAGCTTTTCTTCATGAGAAAATGGTGGGTTCAACTGAAGCCAATCAGTGTACACAGGTCTGGGTGCGAAGTCCATGATCCAATTATTGTGCACAATTTCCATGGAAATAAGTTGTTGCTGACAGAATAGAATTCCAAAAACATATAAAATTTATTGATAAAATAAAGCCCTCAACAAATAATATCTTTGATTTGTTTAAAATTCATTTATCAAGCAATCACAGATCTGTCAAATATGCAGAAATCTGCCAAGTACAAAGATCTACACAAACCAGTTATAACCTAAGTGTATTTCATGGAATAGCATTGCATGAGCATTTCCAATGGTATTTTCTCATTATCCAGCTTTAATTAGCACAACAAATTATTTGCAGATGGACAAGATGGGAAGGAAGTACTTAGATATTTGCTGAATGCCAGTTCTAAATTATGCAGGGAAAAAAAATGGTTCTCTATTATTATTCATTGCCAAAGTAGGGATAGGATAAAATACACGATATAAAATACAGGTGTGAAAAGGAAAAACGCTGCAGGACAAAAGATTAATAACTATGACATTCATTGCCAGTGCCCAAGATGTTTTTGCTCAACAATTTTTAATAGAGATGTCACTACAGGGAACTGTGATAGGGAAGAGAAAGGATGGAACTTTCTTGTACAATCCAAGCCAAGAGATAAAAGTTAGGCTGCATCAACTCCAGTCACTTTGGAATTGGGTCTCCGCAGTGTAACAAGGGAGAACATTGCTCCAAGCACAGGACCCACGTGGCTGAGAAGGAAGCCAGGCTGGGAGAAGAGAATTCAAGACAGGCAAGCCTACCTACAACAATCTGCACGTACAAGAAGGGAAGAAGGGCTGAATTTCATGCTCCCCAGCCAAGCTTCAGAATTCCAGGAACAAAGGAAAAAGAGAAAGAGCCCATAGAAAGGCAGGAAGACTCCAAATAGCCAGTCACAAAAAATCATTGGCTTTGCTTAGCTGGCAGGAACATCAGCTCTAAACAACTTGGCATATACATGGCTGTCCATATGCTCCAGTGCTCCCACACTTCTGGAATCATGGCCCTGCTGCTGCTGGAAATCAGGACTGTGGCAGCAGCAGATCATGGGGCACTGAGGATGCAGAAGCAGATGACCCTTTAAGAAGTCCTCTTTCTCTGGGATTTGCCGGGAGTGTTTTGGAATCCTTACTGGAGAGGGGGGAAGTAGAGCAGTCTGGAGCTCCCAGAGCTGCCCTCACACAACAGGAACGTGCCCTCTGGCAGCAAACAACACCAGTCCCAAAGAAAGGTGATAGCTCTGTGGCTCTGAGCGTTCCTTACTCAAGGCTGGAGTGCAACAAAACTTCTTCTGAGATGCAGCATTAATGCAAATTTGCAGCAACAAGGCAAGCCAAGTGTCACCCAGCCCAGAGACACAGCCCAGCCCCAAATGCTGTGTGCATTATAGAGAACAATTTGTAACCTATGTCCTAATGACAGAACCAGCTAAGGGAATCCTGTGCCTGCTCCAGTAGCACAGGGAATGTCCCAGACTCTGTGGAAGAGGTAAAAATTCCACACGTCTCAGCAGAAACACTATCCAAGAAAGGAATGTGGGTCAAACCCTGTACAGACACATGAAATCTTCGTATCACTAGATTTACCCCAAAATAACTGTTAGACATAGTCTTAGTGCTCTATATGGCAATAATCCTTTACTATTGCTCTACCTTTCATTGCCCAGCTTCCTGCAGAAAAAGTAAGCAAAAGAAAAGTCCTATAGTTATTCTATATAAACAATATGAAGAAATTAAAAAGCTATTCAGGGAAAAAAAAAGCATCCTTAAAGGATCAGGTTTTGGATTTGAGGTCTTCTTGGTAGATAAGCAAGGAAAGGAGGCACATGACTTCATTGTGAGGGTAAGAAGAGACCCACTGACACAAGCTCCAAATGAATGCATAAGTCACTCACCATATTTAGGGAAGGTGTCCGTCTCTGTACTCTTGGTTAGGACATGTTACTCTCAAATAAAGGCTCTCTGAATCAAATGAGAACTAAGTGGTTTGGAGGCAAAAGTATAAGTGTATATATATAGATCTCAAGTTTTAACCTACACCCCAGGCTTAGGGAAACCCCTTTCTTAAAGTCATTCTACCATTGAGAGCACATTCATCTCTCTCAAACAAACACAGCCCACACAGATCTACTTGAAAGCACTGCTGGGGAGAGACCACAGAGGATTCCCTCTCGTTCTTGGGCTCAGCATGGAACAGTGACACAACGTCCCGCCCACGCGCCAGCCCAGCGGCTCGGTGGGAACGGCGGCGCTCGAGTGGAAAAGCTGCATCAACCCAAAGGCACAGAACACAAATATCAATCTAGAAGCAGAATAATTTACTGTAAGGGGCAAATAGGTCAGGGACCCATTTCTAGGAATGCATTTTGATTCGGATTTATTCTAAAGGCTTCCCTTGAAGAACCAGCGCTCTGTTCGACCAGCTGCAGTCCCCTCCTCAGCAGTGACATTCAGTTCTGCCCTGACCAGAAACACTCCACTATCAGATCTGATTTTCCTTCTGATGAAGAGGGCGGAGAGAGGTGAAGCCTGAAGAAACCCCTTCACCCAAACAAGAAATGATGCAGCATTTTCAAGAATATGTTATTCATTTCAGCCTACGGGCCACTGCACACAGGAGTTGATTAATCAGGTTTCACAGATGATAAGAATTAACATTATCATGCTGTCGCCTAAAAGTGAAAGATTCATGACAGGCAAGTTCAGAAAAACGTTCATCTCTCAGCCTGATTCTTGTATTAGTTTCGGTTTTGATGACAACAAAACGTCTGCAGTTCTGCAGCAAGATGTGAAACCATTCTGAGATTTTTAGGAGGTTCCTGTTGCCTTCTGGGTTGGAAATACTAGTGATCCAACTGCCCTGGGAACACTCATCCTCCTGGCAGAAATATCACAGCTGCTCAGCAGAGCAGGGTGGATCTTCTGTCAGAGCATTGACACTCAGCTTCCCACATGCACACTGACAGCAATCAGTTGCAAATTCATGTTCAATTCACTGCAGTCTCGTTAAAACAAAACTATTCTGGAGACATTTGCAATTATAACAGAGGAAACAACAGGCCAGGGTCAGCATGTGGGAGACCAAGGTTCAATCCTTTCCCCTGCCCTTGCCTTTCCCTGAAGGGGTTTAACAGTGTTTGTGCTCCAGGACAAATGTTTTAACTGCTGGAGTTGCAGGGTGAATTCTCCAGTCTTTTGCAACAGCAATCTTCCACTGCATAGGAAGTATTTACTCTTACTTTGTTGGAGAAGATGTTCATGACTCCAGTTTAATGGTTCAGGCTTCTACCAACAGAGTTCAGATTTACTGGCTGACTGGTTAAAATAAATTTTTAAAAATAGCCCCTATGGCACCAACATCCTCCACTCCTCAGAATGGTGTACTATTCACTCAGCTTCACAAGACTCACTTTTTTACCCTGATCTGTAGTTTAATTTTATACAAGCATTTATAAAAGGCAGAACAGCCTCCACAGGGGAAGTTTGAAAGCAACCCACCAGCACAAGCTCAGTAGCAAACTGCTGGACCACTGTCTGGGAGGTGAGTGACACCTGCTCAAATCCTTCCAAGCAGCAAAAGAAATCAAAGCCCAAAGATACACCTCTGAGAAGAAACACTGTTCCCACTGGATGACTGAGTAAGAAGGGAATAGCATTAAATCCTATTCAGCAATGCATTCACACAACAGCACAGCAAATTCAGCTTTCCATGTTTTTGGCTTTCACTGGACTCAAACACAGGTTTTGCCTTTGGACTGACCAACAGGCTAAATTTCTCTGGGACTGGGAATAGTTCAGGGCAGGGTGGTTGTCATTTTGTCATCATCTGTCAGCTCAGCAATGATGGGCTAAATGAAACCTTCCCCTGTGTGCAGTTCCTGGTTTAATACCCATCACCTTTCAACTGAACCACTGTGGTTTCTGCCAGGGAGGCTGGAAATAGGCAGTTTTCTCCTCATGCAGGATGAGTCAAAGCCAGGACTGTAAAGCCTCTAAGGGCAAGTGCCTTTTCTCTGGAAGGCTGGAGGCCATCCCAGGAGTTAAGAGAGGGGATGAAAACGTAGGCTCTCCCCCCTTTTCCTGCTAACAGCAGCTTCACAGCCAGCCTGACTCAAACAATTACAGTGTTTCTTAACTCCTCTAAATATTGGTGATAGAAAGTATTGACATTTTCATCACAGCAAAGCAGGCACAGCAAAATGTTTTGTGGAGGCAGAGAAAAGCAGTCAATGGAAAAAACTGAAGGGGGAATCCCTTCTCCCAACCTCCAGTGGAAAATTGTGGGGGTACAGCAGAAATCACATATGGCCCTTTATACCTGACCTCTCCACTCCCCCCATTCAGAAGAGGAAAACCCCTTTGGCTACACCGCACATGAATGAATAATGAAAATTTCATTGCTTCTTATGCATCCCCAAGCCACTTAGCCAGAGAGAGGCCAAGCTGGATGGCTGCCATTCAAATTATTTTATTGTCCACTGTAGAACTGCTTGTTTAGGGGCTTTCCATTGGGGAAAAATAAGGAAACGAGTTAGAGAAAATTTAATATAACGCAAAGACAGCAGCTTAAAGTGCTGGATCCTTGGTGACTTGTAAGGGGCTTAATTGCCATGTAAGTATTATTCACAAAAGACCACTACAAGGAAGAGAAGTTAAAAAAAAATAAAAGCAGTTTCAAAAGTGCTCAAACCAGTTTGGGACTGCAGCAGTCTGGACAGGAAGATGAAGACAGACTTGCTGTCCAGAAATGATCTGGGATGTGGTTTTAATTTCTGTTTGGACACCTCCCTCAGGGCACAGGGCACTGCCTGCAGTGACAGGCAGCCCAGTGCTGCTCCCTGGCTGTGTGCACTGCCCTCCCCTCTCCTTGCTGCCTGAATGAGAACTGCTCCCACGCACTTGGGTTTTCCTCAAGCTGAAATACCCTCTGCTGCTTCCCTCAGAAATACCTGGGCTGCTCTCCTCTTTTTTTAGTTATGTATTTCTCAAACAGGTTCACATGTGGCAGGTCAGTGAGACTGCCAGGCCCAGCTGTCATGTTTTTGAGGCAAGCTAAACACTCTAAGGTGAGGGTGCCTCTTATCCACACTTCATACAGTATTAAAATATATTTTCATGCTCACAGAAGTGACTTTCTGAGGAAGGAAGATGCTACCACCCAGTTCTACCCTAAATTTCAGTGAACTGCTTTGATTTTAGTTTGGACTTACACAGCTTTTGCCTGAGATGTATTAAAAGTCAAGGCACTTCCCACCCATTTTGTTCCTGCTCCCTGTGTGGTTTTACTGCTTAGCCATGAATCGAAGACCACCCACAACAAATTCTCCCTTCCTTATGGACAAACTGGAAATGCCACAGCTCCTTTATGAGGTCTTAGATGGCAACTCTATGAATTCTTTATTTTTACTTTAATGTGTTCTTATGATCTTTTGCCAGATTTCCCTGAAGATGTTCATGAAGTGGATGCAACAGCAAGTGTGTACAGAGGTTTTACAGCAGCAGGTTCCAGCAGAACCATCACTTCCATCACATCTGCCAATCCCAAAAGCTTTAAGCACACACTTAGTGCCAAGGAAGTGTGACTGTAAACCTATTTTTCTGGGCAATAAGGCCACTTGGTTCCCCAGCTGGTTGCCCAACCCACTGGTTTCTACTACTGCATTTTTGACTGAAATATTGGAATGTTTAAATTCTGGTCCAAACTGGACCCTGATTTTAAGCATTGTCTGAGTCCTCCAAGAGAATGTTTCTGCACTGACTCCAGAAAGATTTCTTTCCTACCCATTCTTATTTTCACCTGCTGGCCAATTAACCAGAAAAGTCACCCCTGAAGTTATACTAAATTTACTACTCTCTACGTCAGTGAAATCTTAGGGCAACATTTAGTGGTTTGACAGAAAAGTGACCTTTACCTCATGGAAACAGGTTATTTTTGGATGAGGCAAAGCATTTCCCCCAGATTCAGGGACTGGCACAAACTGGAAGCTGCAGGCACTTTGCTGCCTTTGCTATTTCTTGGCTGGGCTATAAAAATAAAATCAGACACAGAGCCCAGTAGGACAAGAGGGCAAGGGCTTAAGCTCTGCCAGGGGACATTTAGGTTGGATATCAGGAAGAAGTTCTTTACAGAGAGAGTGGTCAGGCATTGGAATGGCCTGCCCAGGGAGGTGGTGGATTCTCCAACCCTGGAGGTTTTAAGGTGAGACAGGACGTGGCACTGAGTGCCATGATCTGGTAATCAAAGTGGGGTTGGATTAAGGGTTGGGCTTGATGATCTCAGAGGTCTCTTCCAACCCAACTGATTCTATGACTTAGAGAGAATTTCCTCAGCAAGATGATCTACTGAGTTCCTGGTCTCTGATTTTCCTCTCAGCAGCAAGGAGTGCAGTGAGCTGCTGTGTTCCCCTCCACAGGAAGGGACAAGAAGGGAACAAGGTGATACACAACAGTATAAACCACTGTTGTCCAGAACAGCCTCTGCCTTGAACAGTAAAGCTTAGCCAGTACTAGAGATTTTACATCCTCACCTACAGAAGCTACACAAGTCTGGGCTCAAAAGGAAAGGGAAAAGGAAGTAAAGGAATACAAGAAGGAATTCTGCTGAGCTGGTGTTTGCCATCACTACATAGGGCTGAGCAGAGGAAGGTGCCCTCACCTGGGTGTGCAGCTCACCAAGGGCAAACGGGAAGGGAAGGGATCCCACAGAAGGTATCCTGGTTGTTGATGGGCAGGAGAAAAGGCCCTTTGGAGCAGAGGAAGGTGGGGAGAGGTGACATCTGCAACATTTCAGATGAGAATTGTACCCTATGCCAGCTTCTCTGGAGGACCTGTTGGTCTATTCACAGCCACAAGTATCCATCATGACACTGAAGCAGAAGCTGTTCCCCCACCCTCCCCACAAGGCATGTGAACCTAATTTTCCCTTTTTGTGAAATCATAAAATTATAGAATCGATAGGGTTGGAAAAGACCTCCAAGATCATCAAGTCCAACCCTTGGTCCAGCTCCAGTCCCTTTACCAGATCATGGCACTC
>JAWWEV010000134.1:3521063-3537171 GCA_035583235.1 Hafferia zeledoni
GGTTGGACTTGATGATCTCGGAGGTCTTTCTATGATTCTGTTTGTTCTCAGATTGTATGGTCTTTAAGACTCTTCAGCTCTGAACCCACTAACAGCTAAATTGGGTGTTCAACAGATCTACCTATGGAAACCATATGTTAGAGGCAGGAAGCAAAAGAACATTTCTCTTGTCACACACACAAAAGACACTACACAGAGTGTGTTTTACAGACTCCCAGAAGTTACTGGACTTTTTTATAAGCTGTCATCTCTACAATGAAGGCAGACATCTACACTCATTATCTGAAGCAAGAAAAATCAACTCTCCCAGTCCTTTCCTTCTTTCAGTCTGTCTTTCAGTCTCTGTCTTTCTGTCTATCTGTCTTTTCAGTCTCTGTCTTTCTGTCTGTCTTTCTCTTTTTTCTTTCTGTCTTTCTTACCAAAAGCAAGCCAAATGTAACCAGTGCAGTGAGCAAGGGCTTTCCAAGGGTGCCTGGAACAAGGAGTGGAAATGCAGTTCAGTAGATCTGATAGCCAGCCTTGCTGCCATACTCATTCTGAACCCCAGGGCTGCTTCACTTCAGCATCAGAATTCATCGCCTGGTTACTGTAACCTGTAAAAAAGAGATAAAGGCACTGGGAACTCAAGGAGGTGCTTGAGGAAAAGCAATAGGATTAAAAAAAGGACAATGTGAAAAAATGAAACAAACTGAGGAGATGAGAACAAAAATGAAGTGAGGCAAGAGGCAAATGTCAAAGCTTGCCTTTCCACTGAACAAAGTTTTATTTTTTTCCTAAAATAATTAAACTCTCTTCCTCCTCCAGTAGGATGGATGTGGAAGTCAATGCACTTCTGCTTTATTAGTCAGCCAACCATTCATTCTTCAACACTCAAAAATACAGTTTAACTCTGAGTAATTTTTGCTGGAGCAAAGTGTTGAAGCAGAAAATGAAATTAAGATTGCACCTGTGATACTGCTAGAAAATTATGTTTGATGCTGCAACAGTTATAGGTGCATACATTAGAATATTTATCAAGGAGGCATGAATACAAGTAGAAAGGACATCTATTTCAGGTGGGAAAATGAAATGGATTTACAAATCAGCTACAAGTGCACTGAAAAAGCCTGAAATATCTCTCGTGTATTTCCAAACACAAGAGAATTGTGGACACCTTGCATTAAATTTTACATCATTTAATCAAGGCTTTGCTCAGGGGCAGGGGGAAAAGATGGTATAATAAGAGATTGATTTTGAATAAAGATCTAATTTTAAAATGTAGGAAAAATCACCTCAAGTCTGTAAACCAGAGTCTGCAGTTTATAAAGAGGGATGAAAGTACAAGTTTTCAGTCATATATGGTGAATTCTGCACAAGGAGAAAGTTAAGCCTCTGAAGGAGTTTGTATTTTGGCAAACAGAGCAAACATACAGGTGCCAGGCATGGTATTTATTTCATGAGGCACTGTTACAGCTGAAAAGCTGCCCACAATTTGATCAGGCATGTTTGGAAAAGATTAGAGACAGAGGAGAAAAGGACCATGTCCAAGGGAACAGTGAACTTACCTGATGAGAGAGTCCTGAGGAGCCTTGGTGCAATTAATTTAGAAAAAAATGAAATAAAAACTAGGAAGCTTTAAAGAGATTTCAAACAGAAACTTAAAAACAGAGATTCTTTCCTCCAAGAAAGGAGTGCAGATCTAAAAAAATTCTTCAATGCAAACACAGTACTATGTCATTTTAGGACAGGGTGCCTTTCGTAAGCTGACCATATTCCACAGTATGTTTGAGGCTTTGAGAAAAAAACTGGAAAATGTAAGGAAGTCAGAGCTTTTCACAGAAGGCTTTGTATTACTGCACAGCAGCCTGGTCAGCAAAATTCAGTATTTTTCAGGCAGCAGAATCTTTCAAGCCTTGGTTTGAGTTTTAAGCACCCTACAGGGCACAGATGCAATTTCTTGAAGTTTGTATGTAACTCCACTACATTTCTAGATGCCTTTTTCATGTTAGATATAAATATCCTTAAAGCTTCTCCAAACCAACCCTGGCTTGTGGGGCAGCCTTTTTGCAGAAAACAGGTAGTATCTCCACTTGACTGGAAGGACTGTTAGTCTGTATCTACAGGAATAAAAGGAACCTGGTTTTGGCTGACCATGTTTTGCTGTGCTGATGTGCTGGAAAAGTTGGGGGTGTAAAACCCTCTTAATAAAACAGAATGTGACCTTGTTGCTCCAGATGTGCCTATTACAGGGTCACAGAGCAGCTGCCACTTTTGTCCAGACAGAACCAAACCCAGAAATCCCAGAAGAGGAAACAATGTAGGCAGCAGTGACCAAAAGCTGGTGCAGACAGTATCACATGCTGACAGCAGCACTGAAAATAGTAACTGGAATCAGAATTTATTACAGGATCAGAGAAATTCTGCATCATGTTTGAGCAGGACTTCACATCCTGAGAGTTTTGAGAAACTGGAGCCACTTGGAATGAATTACTAACTAAATATTAATAGCATGAGTTAATTTTCATCTCAAATCACCAGAGTTTGTAAAATAACTTCATAATGTATCAGCTTCACTGGAGTTTGGACAGAAGAAGGTAATGATGGCTTGAATTTCCAGCAATACCCCTGAAAGTCACATTTGAGGTGTCAAAGCTGGTCTTGGAATATAGACAGAAATAAAAAGGTTATGTGAATGTTTCTGAAGGCACATATACAATCTAAACCCCCGTGTTTCTGCATTAAATCCACATTTACCTGTCTCCTTCTCAGCCCGACAAAGCTCCTGCTCCGTTCCACTGCTCCCAGCTGGAGAGGCACCAAAAGGGCAGCCTTTACTCTTCCCAGCTTTTTGCCCTGTGCACTGAGATGCTGTTCTGTTCCCAAAACTGTTCTCTAAATAGTTTCTAAACTTTGCCAACTTCTGTAACACTCAGACCATCCCGTATCTATATAAAAACATAGTTTGCCACAATGATTTTCCTATCCCATCTCTCCATGTCAACACTTCTACTAAATCCTCTCATCTACTTACTCCACTTTTTTTTTTCCCTGGGCAATAATAATCTAGATCTCATCTTCAGTGCTTTTGTGTCATTTCTCCCATCTCTCAGGTGTCCCTTCCCCTATTCTAGATCACTTGATTTAACAGCTTCTGCCATACCCAGACACTGCAGGCATCACATACAACAACTGCATATTGGCTAATCATATCACCAGCACATAGACAGGGCCTAATTCATCACCAAGCTGAGAATTTATATACTTACTCCCTTGATGTTGGCACCTCACACATCTCTGCTGGTCTGGCAATCACTGCCTGCCTCCCATTACTCCTTGGAACAGGATGATATTCAATATTTTTAATTGCCATCTTCTAACTCTCTGTCAAAAAAAAAGATCTTTCCCCTAATGCCTCAATTTGGCCTTTTCTCATCTTTATGAGTTGCCATTATTACCTAAAAAACCCCCTGTAACTGTTTTATTAGGTGCTTTACAACATGTACTCTCAGCTCAACAACTTTTCCAGCAAGGCTGAGCAAAGGACTTGGATCTGTTCATCACAACCAAGCCTGGGGCAGCTGAACCCTGGACACTTTACATGTGCTTTGCAACTGCCCATCTCTGCTTTGCTCATGTCACCAGCCTTCAAACATTTGTCCATCTTTCCCTCCAGCATCTTCTGTACATTTAGGGCATGGTCCCTTCTAAATCCTCACCACCACTGCCATTCCCTCCAAACAGATCTTTTCCCATATTCTACCCAAGCAAACTGTGCTACAAACATCTTACATAACCTCATTTTGCTAAGATTAGGCAACAGATGACACCCCTACCCATTACACAGCCAGCTACTGATCACCTCCTCTGCCACTGTTAGCCCTGCTTAGGAAACAACTAAAGCCTACTTGAAAACAGATTCAAACTGAGAAACTTCTAATGGCCAAGCCCCAGCCTGCATCTGACAGAGAGTGGGAATCCTGTAGCAGGTGCACTCCTGGTTACTGAGAGCATTCACTCCCTTTACTCACTGTTGTCCTTGTTAATGCTCTGCTCTCAGCTGAGCAAGCTCCCACATCTGACACTCTTCCCTGGTCCATTCAGATTTCCAGTCTCTGCTCAGCTGTGTCCTCTCAGGCTCCTGGCTTTGCTGCCATGCCAGTTTTTGGCATCACCTCCTTGTAACCTGGAGCCTTAGCCCCTTACAGCTGAGGACAAAAGAAGTTTCTCTTTAATTTTATCAAAGAAATTACAAGTAATTCATAACTAAGATATTTTTTCCTCAAAGAACACAACAGTTTTGATAAATATTCCCATTTTAGGGAAACCAGTGTGGCTATTTTTCTGTGCTCCTGTAAAATCGTCAGCCAGAAATTTCTGTGATCAGATGCACCATTAATTCTGTTACTGCAAGGTGGGAAAAAGCACAGGCAGGCTGGAGGAAGGCAGGGATGTTCTTCCCACAGCAGTGCCAGCTTCCCCTGGCTTGGAGCACTGAGTTACAGCCACACACGTGGTGTAAGGCATTCAAAAGACAGGCTACTGGTCTGGACTAACAACTCACCCAGTTCAACAGAACAATTAATTTTGTTAGTTAATCCAAGGTTAACTCTGACATGTTTTAAAAAAAAAACCAAACAAACCCGTGGTCAAAATCTTGGTTGTGTTAAAGTCAATAATGGATCTTTTATTCCCTGCAGCTGTGATCATCTGGCTCCCTAAAAAACTACTGTGTCAAAAATGCACAAATAATGCAGTTACTATTAGGAACAGTATGAGAACTGCCTTTTGTATTTTGGTTTATATTTAATATAGCCATATAACCATAACTATAACCATGGCCACATATATCTGTGCTGAAACATTTATCACTTCTTCTACCAAGAGACCAGAAGGTTTTTCCCCTTTCTCACCTTATTCTGCAAAGTCCTTTAAATCACAGCTCTCAGGATTACAGTAACATCTGACACCTGTAAGAGGACTGGAATTTAATCACTAAAGAGGCACATAAAAGCTCACATGAATCTTTAAACAAAGAGAAGCTCAAAGAGTGAAGTTTACAGCAGATACTCCCTAGAGCAAAACAGCACCAACAAACCCAAAAAGGAATTTTAATGAAAAAAAATAACACAATACTACAACAGTTACTCATTGACATAACATTATGAGACAATAAAAGAAACAGGTAAGACAAAACAAAAATACCAAATACTTGGAAGTTTTTGTAAAATACTTGTTAAAACCTGGCACTGAAATTAGCAGTGCAAATAAATAAAATTCTTGAAATAAATCTGCTCTCAGTCACAGATTCTGTTTGAGCACACAGTTCTCCCCATCAGTCAGATGTACTCTACATCTGCCCCATTCTCCACAACACAAAAGCTTTTACTAAAAGACTCCCAAAAGAACCTTAAATTGACTGCCAAGGGAGCACCAAGGTCCCATAGGTGAGGCAAGGGATGACAGAAGAGAGCACTGGCATTTCACAGGCTGGATCCAACCTAACCCCAGCTGGAGTGGCAAATTCTGTATTCAAAGCCTCGTTTATGGGATCAGATCCCAGAGTACCATTCTAGACCACACTTTTCCCCAGCCCCACATTTGTAATCGTACTTTCACAGTTTTTCAGTTTGGCCCACTGAGAGCAAAAATGTTTAGACTCTATATGGATTTCAACCCCATAATTTACTGTGAAGCCTAAAAATAACAGAATATTGGCCCTGTTCTCAGACAGAATCAATCCTCTTCAAAGATAATGGAGGCAGAAAAATCTGAGCATGTCTCCAGAGAAGTGTCTGTGCAAAAGGCCACGATATTCAATTGAGAGGCTTTTGTGAAGTCCCAACAGGCTCTGGATCTGGTCCTCTTATCTCTCCAGAAAATGGCAACACCACATTTTCAACCCATAAGCCACATATCCAATGACTGTAAATTAAGCTCAGTGTTTACAGACCACTCCTCCAGCACCTGCACACTTTGTGCAGCACTTCTTCAACTTCCCCATTTTTCAGCAGAACAATGCAGTTTCCAGGGCAGTACACTGGCATTTAAATTTGTACCCAAGAATTAACCTGTGAAAACAGCACATTAATTATGCATGCATTGTTAATTACTAATATGCTTCCTGTTAACAAAATCTGAATATGTATGCAAGGTCTTCAGAGTCAAATTCCGGCTGGCTCTTTCATATCTGTTTTTTTTTATTTTTTCAAAAACTGAATTGCATCTCAGTCTGCATCTTTCCTGAACATACATCTGAAGCTCCTCTGTTCTCAGAGCAGCAGAGAACAGATCTTGCAATTTCAGACCCATGTCAGATTTCCAGGTTGTCCAAAAAAATTGCACACTTCTCCATCTCCTGTCTTCAGGCATCCAGCTGTGTGTGGTCCAGACACCAAACACAGAGCAAGCAGTAGTTGTTTGGCTTACCTAAAGCAAAGGGCAAACAAGCCCTAAGCCTGCTTAGGAAGAAATTACTTATCCCCCAGAGGAAATCACACAGCAATATTGTTTACCAAAGCTTTACTCCTCATCCTTATAGAATAAATATTACATTTTCTCAACCATTATCTCAGCATTGTAACAGTCTGCAAAATATTTCCCCGCTCATTTCAGCATGCAAAGTAGGAAACTGTTTTAAATGGCTTATTGAGAGTTATCACACAGACAGAAGGATTTTTCCATGCTCAAACTCCTGTGACGCTACTGTCCATTTCCATGCACAGCGAGCTCAGAGCTGAAGAGGACAAGGTGCCTTCTCAGATTCCTTTTGGCAGCTGGCTGGTCACAGAACTTCACCTCGATGTTGCCGTCGCTGAACGCCTCCCTCCTGGCTCCCTCCGAGTCCAGGGCATCTCTCTGGGAAACACTTGGCTTCTGCCTCCTCATGGTAATCCCCGAGTTCCCAACCTGCCTGGCTGGAGATGCATTTTCTTTCACAATGCAGAAGCAGATGGCAGACAAAAAGTTCTTCTTGAAGTTCTCGTTCATGAAAGCATAAACAATAGGGTTGCAAATAGAATTGAAGAATCCGATGATCTGGACAATTGCAAAGGTCATTTTGACTGTCACATCATCATATTCCTTCTCAAAATTACCTGGAAGGGAGGAAAGAAATATCCTGTCAGCACAGGATGGCATAAATGCTTACTGCCCATTTATATCCAGTCTGGCATTAGAAGCTTTTGTTTAAAATCAGCAAAAGACCTCGCTGGAAGTTCTTAATATTACCAAAAGGGTTTGATCAACAAGGAAAAAATCAAGATCTATCACACATTTCTGCTTTGTGTGTATGTAATAACAGAATCCATTGAAAGAGGCAATGTGTGAGCCAGAAGACCTGTCCAATGGCCATGCAACATTGAGCCTCCAATTTGCTAAGCACAGGCCTTGTTTATTCCAGCTCTTCTTTTGGCTCCAAGTGTCATGTCCTGTCAAACAATAAGTACTTTAACACTACTCCCTGTCTTGTCACTGACCAAACACAGCTAAAAATGCATCATCTTGGTCTCATCTCTCACTTCTTAATCATTGAGCTCACAGAGGATTCAAAATTTCTTGAATTCAAATACTCAGTGATCAAACTGGATAAACACTGCAAAGGTTTGTATGGCAAGTAAAATAAAGGCCTTGCAGCACCTGAAATAAATTCCTGAAATTAGCAATGAAAAGAGAGCAAACAATTCATGGTGTTATGAACAACCTTAACACTGGACAATCCAATTTTAATAGTCAGAGCTTGTACATGTCTGACTCAGCCCAGACATAAACATCATTTGGTTCAGCTGACTGGCTGAACTACTGATGTATCTGCTACAATCTTATTTGTGATAGAAGACAATGAAACAGCTGCTGCCTTTGGCAAGCAGAGTTCACAACTATGAAAACTTCCTCTTGTTCCTGCACACAGCCTGCTGCACAGTCCCACATGTTAGCCCAGTACCCATGAGGAGATGGGAGATGAACAGAGAACAGGGCAAATAGCAAAAAGCACAGAAAACAAGCACTGAGGGCATTTCTAAGGCAGTTTTCAGTCAAGACCACTGAAAAAGTTCAACTGGATTCATTGGGTATTATCACTATGATGTTTACAATTTATATTTCCATTATGTCTACCTCATTAAAACCAAAGCAAATGAAAGGGTAAATATTTCATCAGCTTAACTCTAAACAGTTACATTAAATTTAAATTAAAGCAGCACTTCAAGAGGTTTTATGCTCAGAAATAACTTTTATCTTCCAGCCAGGTACTTTCAACCCTTTGGCAAATGAGGGTAGCACAGCAGACATGGAAAGAAAAAGAATCTGCAGAAATATGCTCACCACCCCAATAGTCTTGTCTTTTTCTTAAGTCTTGTAAGGCCTAGCAAACCTTCTTTTTCAGAACTGGATTATGTTGTAATTGAATTTGCACAGCACATTCTTTCTAAAGAGCTTACATTCTAAAAGAGTAGATGGAGAGCTTGAGTTCCCTCCCACCACCCTGGATAAAAAGCTCAGTTGTTTTTTTTTTGGGGAGGGGGTTCAATTCAAAGAGGGGGGAAGAAGAAGTGTGACTAAAAAAAGCGTATCTCAGCTGTAAGGTATCTCCCAAACACTACATTAAAGGTCCTTTCCAACCTAAAAGATTCCCTGGTTCAGTAATAATAGGGATTTTGAAATACACTCATTTTCCATGAGGACTGCAGGTATGCCTATCACTCACAGCTTCAGAGTAACTCATCTGTCACTGGCTGTGTAACTATTCCAAGATTCAGGATTTATAAGCACATCAGCCTTTGCTGGCAGAAGCTGTTCTGTAGCTGAATGCTGCAGTAGCACGAGCTTGTCACAACATGGATTTCCATCATAAAAAACAAAAATCAAGAAAGGCAGGTACTCACTGTATTCTATCATCATGTGAATCACGTGGAAAGGGGCCCAACAGACTGCAAAGAGAAACACCACTGTCACCATCATAACAATTGCTCGCTTCTTCTTCCTGAAATTGCACCAAGACATTCCACACTGAATCACTAAGAACTGACTGGCAGTCAGAAGTCTGTCCTCAAGTGACAGCTGTAACTGTGTCCTGATGGGTGCAGATGCAAACAAACCCTCGAACATGCTCAGAAGTGCACAATTCCCTTGGAAACAAAAATGCAACATCACGTAAATCTGGTACATCAATTAACACCTTTCATTTCTCTCTTCTGGGAAAGCACTTTGCAGCTGCAGCAAGACATGACACTACTGTATCTTGCAAGGCATTTTAAACTCTATTCAAGCAGATGCAAATAATTCCAAGAGTAAGAGATGGGAGGGAACATATAGGACAAGGACAATAGGACAAGGGGGCACAGGCTCAAGCTCTGCCAGGGGAAATTGAAGTTGGAGATCAGAAAAAAAATTCTTTCCAGAGAGACTAATCAGGCATTGGAATGGGCTGCCCAGAGAGGGGGTGGATTCACCATCCCTGAAGGTTTTTAAACTGAGATTGGATGTGGCACTGAGTGCCATGATCTGGTAAAGGGACTGGAGTTGACCCAATGGTTGGACTTGATGATCTCAGAGGTCTTTTCCAACCCGATGGATTCTATGATATGAAACTCCCTTAATTGCTCAAAAAATAAGAGTCCCTTCCTAAATCTGGGAGCACTGACCATACCTGCAGCACCTGATCAGAGAATCTGATAGATTGAGCGCTTCCTTAGGCACTTTGTTAGACAAAGACCTCAGGAATAATTTATCCTTAATCTGCTTGTCAGGATTCTCCTTACAGTCAATACTCTGCCCAATGAACAGAACTGCTGGGGGTTTGCAGCACATCACAGGCAAAAGATCAATGTGCCAAATGAAAAGCAAAAACATGAGGCAATATTAAAGGCATCCCATATTTAGTGCTAAATAGCAGAGTTAATAATTATTGATTTTTATAGCTTTCCACATAGAGCACTACCATCTGGGAAGTCTCCCATAAACACATCTGAGAACATGCAAATGCTTTGGAAGCTCTATCCAGTTAAGCTGCTGTTCACAGTCTCAGAATTATATAAGGGACTTTCCACAGAACACATAGAAATAATGTAGCAGCATTTTCCTCAAGTCATCTTCTAACTGATGGCCTCCATCTTTTGAAAAAGCAAGCATTTCACAGAGTACAAATACACTGAGATTTGGTGAAAGGGTTCACTCCCAAGGTGTGGCTACACTAAGGAAAAACCAATCGTTTGAGCTGTCTTAAGCTGGATATCTAAGTGTTAAATAAGTAGCTAGCTTTAAAAATCTGGGTTATGCTATACTCTCCAATGCATAAGGAAATAAATTTTTTTTTTTTTGCAATGCATTTTTAAAAACTGTCAGGGGAAAAAAACCCAACTTTCTAGAAGTCGAAGTTCCAAGTGTATTTTGTTTACAAACCTTGATATTTTGGACATTTCACTCCCGTGAATGGTTTGAAGAACTGAAGCATCTCCCACTCGTTTCTTAATCCAGAGTTCATAGCCAATTTTAGTGTACAAAAAAAGCATCAGCATCAGTGGAAGAAGGAAGAGTATAACAAGAATAAAGGTCGTGTAGATCTTCTGATAGATGGGACTGGCCCATTCTTCCAAGCAACAAACATACACTTTTTCATACAGAAAGTCGTATTTAACCTGTAACAAAAGCAAAGAAGATGAGTCACTGAAGTGTTTACTCAATTTAAAAACCAAGCACATTCAAAGATTCCTTTTTCTTAACAAAACAATCACAATTCAACAGACTTTTCCATAGCAAGTGTTGGGTTGATTCAAGTTGGCAAAGAGAGGTCAGGAGATGCTCTGATTTGCACTTCAAAGGAGACCTTGGTTATGAATTTTGCAAGTAAAGATGAATGTATAAAAACTTCACATATGAACCACTTAAAAACAAAAAGGAAAATTGTTAACATTCAGACTCACAAGCAGCAGACTCTGCCAAGAATTTTTTTAACCTCCAAAATGTACGGTAACTCCATCAACTCTAATGAGCAGCTCAATAATTTTAAACTAAGCTCAGTTCTTCCAGATCTGGGGGAACACTTTGCCACCCTGAAACAGTAACCTAAGTCCTACATTGCTGTGCCAGTGGACCCATAAACCAAAAGGAAGCCACAGTGAAGGCCACAGATATAATTTCATAGGGTAGGTGGAGAGGGTGGACATAACTAGTCCCTGTTGGTATTCCTTCTTCCAGTTCTAATCCCTAGCCCTTCTCATGCTGGCACACAGAACAAAAGCTCCACCTCCCTTATCCCCCTGTAATTCCATTGGAGTTGATTCAATTTCACTGCTAAAGGTACAAAAAGATCCAGCAAGGGCCAGGTTTAACAGGTAAATCCCCATTTCACCCAACATACCTCCAGCCGTTGCACGTGCCACATGGGTGACCCAACAATGAGTGCCAGCAACCAGACTATGCCTGCAAACACACACATCTTTTAATGCTTTGTACAACAAGCAACATCAGTTCTGGTATGAAAAGCCCAACAGCTTCATCTTTGAAAAGTCAGGCAAAATAGATAATTTTAATAAAGAACATTTGTTAACATTCAAAACAACAACTCTTTTGTTCTCTTCTGTTTTTCAAACGACCTTAATTTCTTGGTATTGAAGTGGAAAAGCCACTGAATTTGCTTGAGCAGCACTATGTAAGTTCTCTGCGCAGCAATGGAAGGACCATGTGGCTGTGACATTGCTTTGGCAGTGCTTTTACATTTTGAAACTGTCTTGAAAACATAAAAACAAAAGGCTGCTAAAGGTTTATCAGAGCCTTTGTTAAGTACATTTTTGCCTTTAGATGCCAAGTCTATTGTGAGGGGTTTGGCCAGTTATTACTATACAAATAAGCACTATCTTTGAGCTGTTTTTTTAATGTCACCACTTACTAATTGGTCAAAGCCTTCTGTTCTGTCATGCCCTCCACAGTAAAGATTATTTCTTTACATGCATGATTCCTGGAGATGACTGAAGTCTTACCAAGCATTGTGAAAGCTCTTTTATTGGTGTACTGCCACTTCATTTTCAGTGGATGCACAATTCCCTGGTGTCTCTCCACAGCAATGCAGGTCATTGTAAGAATCTCAGTTACAATAGCAGTGGACTGAACAAACGGCACCATCTTGCAAGCGAAGGCACCTGCAAGAACAGAAAATAAGGTTGCAACTGTTGCACTTCATGTAACAGCTTCTGATACAAAGCTCCAGAACAGACTAAGATTCTCAGATTTATTTTAACATCCAAACTGGTAAATCACCAGTTTAAGCTATTCCCCAAATGCAGCTTTGGACAGTCATTCCTTGCCATACATGCTACATCTGCTAAAACCACGATTTCTAAGGACATTGACTGGCTCTGTATCAGTTGGGCATTTATTCTCATTTCATTTTGACCACATCTTCCATCATCTGTTTTCAAACACGCCAAGTTACAGGGATATCCATTTTTTTTTTATCTTGGCAAATTACTCTCCAGTTCTATGAAGGTCTTGGCATTACCTATTTAAAAGTTTACCTTTTCTGCTGTTGCAAATACATTCCTTATGCTCTTTTAAATAGCACTCTATTTGTACACTTAAACACTCAGTGCATCATCATCCTGCCAAGTGGGATATATAGAGGAGCCCTCTAAGAGGCATAATGTAATGGGAATTATTCAACCTCTTCATCATCCTTCTGTTCTCCCCCTTTCCTGATTAACACATTATGTTAACGACACTGGTGAAATCAAATGCAATTTCCTGCCTGCATTTTCCAAGTTGCACAGGTTCCCATTGTAATTCTGCACCTTCAGGTTTTATTGCTGTACATATTCAATTCTTGACATACTCCTCATCCTCCATTACACATCTTCAAGTCCTTACCATCTTAGAAACCAGTATAAATTATTCTCTCAAAAATCTTATGTTAATACCTTTCCCCATTTGCTTCTCATTTACTCATTTTCTGACCCTGAGATAATTTTTTGTCCACATTCCCACAGCTCCCTCACACTCTTACACCTCAGTATCACTATTCATTTCAGCAACAGTCAGGGTTATTTCCTTACTTGATCCTTACTTACACCTCACACAGACATATTCCATAAACTCCAAATAGCCAGAGGAATACTTGATCCAATTTTAAGTCAAGCTTTAAGATGCTACAGACACCGTAAGCAGTAACAGCATAGAAAACAGAAAGAAAACAAACTATCAAAACCTAATCCTACCCCCCACAAAGGGAACGAGGAACAAGGAAATTTGTGTTTGCTACGCCAGGCTGAAAGTCACTCTACCTTACAAGAAAGAACTGCTTTGCTACTGGTCTTATCAATTCTAGCTGTCCAAAAAAATCACTTTTTCTGTGGCTCCACAAGGGGAACGAGAGGGCAAGGGGAAAAGGATGGTAATCAAGTACCTTTGAAGTACGTGTTCAACACCAGCAACATGATGAATAAGCCCACAGATTTGGCTTAAAAAAGAATAAAAATATATCATGCAGCCCCATTTCAAGCTCCTTGAATGAAACCTTAGCATGGGCAGCAGCGACACTGCATGGAAGTTGATACACTGGGTTGCATCTCTGTTTCCCCCCTAGTATGTATTTTTCCAGGGCAAGACAAAACATCCTCATATCTTGTACCAACTGCAGCTTACACAATAAAATTCTCCCCACTTCTTCCTTGGCTTCAGTGAGCACCAAGTAAACCCTCGTGTAACACAGCCAGCATCTTCCTCACTCTGCACCTCAGCAGTTTCTCACTACACAGTACAGTGTGTGTTACACAGACAGGGATCAGACCCACTCTCTCAAATTCAACCCTTTAGCCTTAACCTTCTGCTGTGAGAAAAAACAAAAAGCAAGCTCAGATTGCACCTTCCTTGCACAAATGGTGAATCAAACCAAAAAGTTGGTTTCAAGTTTTTCCTTTCATAAGTTAGAAGGGACTCCTGATAGAAATAGCCAGCAGAAAAGCAAAGCTTGTAAATTAAATGGTTAAGTTCCTGTTTCACTAAAAAAACTCCAAGTTTGAGTGTTGGAGCCCTGGCAAAACCAAAACCAAACAAATAACACAAAACCAAACCCCCAGACTTTCACCTTATGCTATTTTTTACACTTTGGAAAAGGTCAGACTTAAATAAAGTCCACTTGAGCTACGCTGCACTACAGGGATTTTCCTGGACAAGGAGCAACACCAGCACTTCCAGAAATATTAAACAAAAAGACGTTTTTCATTAGACACAGTTGGCTGAAATATAACTCTTCTTAGCTTTCAAACCTTTCATAATTTTATTTATAAATATGTTTATTTATAATTATATACCAGCCATTCCCAACTGCTTAGATAATTACTAAAGATTTCCTGCAAGTCTTTCAATACTGTCAATTATACAACCCATGTTTTCCAACTACAAACCTCATCAGCTTTTGTACACACAGAAAATGACATTTTTTGTTAAATAAGGTAACTATTTTAGAACAGTGTGTCAAAGGCACACATTAAAAACATGTCAAGCTAATTTTCACATGTTTGTGTTCAGACTTAGCACAGAGTAACAGAAGATTTCAAAGGAATATACTGGCTAACATCTTTTTTCTAACCAAGCTGGTAAAAATGTAGCTGTTTAGAACATGGCTGGAAGATTATATATTTAACAGCCAGTATTATTCCAGTCTTCTTCCCATGCACTAATATGACTGCTATATATTTTAGTTCTTTGTGTCAGGTACTGTGCCCTTGTCATGATACACTCACCTACAATGAACCAATAATGAATTAAAAATACAATGAAGTTCTGTATCTCCCAACCAATCTGAAAGTAAAAATGGGTTTGCTTTTCTATCTTCACGATAAAGGCACCTGAATTACTTTACTATTTATTTCTTTTGAAGAAACACATTCTTCAAAACATAATTTCAGATCCTTCCTGAAGAGGATAATTAGTGACAGACTAATGTACAAACATAAAGAACAACAGTCCACTTCAGTGGGCTTTGGTCAGCATTATTTAAACTTCACTCCTTAAGTTTTTCCATTGCCCAGTTTTAGCACAAAAGGCTAAAGAATTGCTGGGGTCATCTCAAACTGCTCAGTGTACCAGAACTGTGCTCATTTCTGCAGTGGAGACAGTATAGAAAAGTGTTGCCTTGTCTGAATAATTTAAGTCATAACAATACTTTAACTAATACCTTAAGTATGTATCAAAATGTTTAACTTTCTACAAGGCAAGCAAACACTTCCAATAGAATGTAAGTCAAGACAGCACTGCAGCATTTAATATTGACCATTTCCAACTGGGAAAGAAAATCATTTGCAGAAGGACTCTGGGAATGAAAATAACTAATTGCTTTTCTTCCTCCAGAAGCTGAGAGGTTCCCAAAAGTATTCCTTATGCACTGCTGAAATCTACACACATTATTCAAGCAATGATTAGTTTTCCCCAAAGATACCACATTCAGAAGACTGCAAATATAAGTGTTACTCCCTTAAACAATGTTTCATGCCTTCATTATCAGAAACTGTGTCTCTATCTGTGATTTACCCATTTCAACACCCATTTGAAAGATCAGCTTTTTCTTTTATTAGGGTAACAAGGGCAAAATCCTGAAACCATTCTCTGACATAAGGCTAATTGCTCCTTCCTCTGGCAAATGAGGTTAAATTGTTGACCAAACCCTTGCACTAAAATCTTTATTACAGCTTTTAATGAGTTCTCTCCACTTCACTTTTGATGCAATCAAAGTAATTTTTCTCTTCTTTAGTAACTTGGAGCAGGACACATCAGTCATCATCATACAGGTGATATCCCTGAGGGTCTTTCAGACCTGGGCAACACATTGTTTTATATCAATACTTGGGCACAGAAGCATTTTCCATCCTCAGTAGTTCCCCATGCACAATGCCCAAGTCTCTTCCATGTTACCTACAGAGGACAAAGAACATTATACACACACGTGCCCAGAAAAAGGCAGGAGGGTGGCACATGACAGTAGAGACCTGTGGCAGTTCAAGTCTGGTTATGGTCAAATACAACAGCTGAAATAAAATGGTATGGCATGAGCCCATAAAATTAGACCATGAACATGGAATAGCCCACAGTTAATTGATCAATGCTAGATGGATTTAAGTTGGATATCAGAAAAAAATTCTTTCCA